>JBBBDQ010001272.1:237500-537500 GCA_037127315.1 Ascarosepion bandense | reverse complement strand
CGAAACGGGGGCCAGAGAGCAGACGGAAAAACGAAACGGGGGCCAGAGAGCAGACGGAAAAACGAAACGGGGGGCCAGAGAGCAGACGGAAAACGAAACGGGGGCCAGAGAGCAGACGGAAAAACGAAACGGGGCCAGAGAGCAGACGGAAAAACGAAACGGGGGCCAGAGAGCAGACGGAAAAACGAAACGGGGGCCAGAGAGCAGACGGAAAACTAAACGGGGGCCAGAGAGCAGACGGAAAAACGAAACGGGGCCAGAGAGCAGACGGAAAACGAAACGGGGGCCAGAGAGCAGACGGAAAAACGAAACGGGGGCCAGAGAGCAGACGGAAAAACGAAACGGGGGGCCAGAGAGCAGACGGAAAAACTAAACGGGGGCCAGAGAGCAGACAGAAAAACGAAATGGGGGCCAGAGAGCAGACGGAAAAACGAAATTGGAGTGAAAACAGATAGAGAAAGAAAAGACAAAAATGGAAAAATGAATAAAAGTGAAAAAAAAAGTAAATGAAGGACGAAGGGAGAATAGGGGGGTAAAAAGAAAGACCAAGGGAGAATTGGGGGGGGGAAGAAAGACCAAGGGAGAATAGGGGGGAAGAAAGACCAAGGGAGAATAGGGGGGAAGAAAGACCAAGGGAGAATAGGGGGAAGAAAGACCAAGGGAGAATAGGGGGGAAGAAAGACCAAGGGAGAATAGGGGGGAAGAAAGACCAAGGGAGAATAGGGGGGAAGAAAGACCAAGGGAGAATAGGGGGGAAGAAAGACCAAGGGAGAATAGGGGGGAAGAAAGACCAAGGGAGAATAGGAGGAGGAAAAGAAAGACCAAAGGAGAATAGGGGGGAAAAAGAAAGACCAAAGGAGAATAGGGGGGGAAAAAGAAAGACCAAAGGAGAATAGGGGGGAAAAAAGAAAGACCAAAGGAGAATAAGGGGGGAAAAAAGAAAGACCAAAGGAGAATAGGGGGGAAAAAAGAAAGACCAACGGAAAATAGGGGGGGAAAAAGAAAGACCAACGGAAAATAGGAGGAAAAAAGAAAAACCAACGGAGAATAGGGGGAAAAAAGAGAGACCAAAGGAGAATAGGGAGAAAAAGTGAGACCAAAGGAGAATAGGGAGAAAAAGTGAGACCAAGGGAGAATAGGGGAAAAAGAGAGACAAGGGAGAGAATAGGGAAAAAGAGAGATAAGGGAGAGAATAGGGAAAAAGAGAAACAAGAGGAGAATAGGTAAAGCATTTTGTTTCAAACAAGTTTTTATAATAGGAAATCATTTTCTACATAAATCATCTAATTAGATGTATTTACTAATTAAATTTCATCATAAAACTATGAAAGTCAAGTTATTTTCTTTAACCTTTTTATTTGTGCTAAAAAATATGCAAAATGTATCATTCATTAATTTTCACTAGCAAAAAAAGAAAAAAATTACTAACTTCAATAGTTCTGAATTAAATGATAAAGAGAACAGATAAAGACGATGGTCTCAATTTTTTCTTTTAATCACTTCCAACAAAAAAGAAACACTTGATAGGAGATTTTTCAAGTATAAAAATTCAGTAAATGAACCAACTACAGTAAAAAATAAACAGTAGAAAGACTTGAAGACTTGAATTTGTACAAAATTTTTGTGGCTATCAAGGATAAAAGAAAACATTACCCAATTCAGATTATACTGTATAAAGGTTTAAAAAAGGTTTTCTTTCTGGCAATAAAAAGGGTTGATAGAGTTTTGATTGTGTTTTTCCAAATATTACAACATGAGCTTAGTTCAATATAATTATATTTATTTTGATAACAAATGTGTTATATGGTTGATATGAAATATCTGATCAAAATATCTCAGAATTTGTAAAAGTTGGATGGTAACATTTTACTATGTATGAGCATTTTCAAAGGAATTGTTTCAGAAATCCCATCTCACACACAGTGATAAGTCAAAGCATTTTGATTAATGACATATCAAGAAAGACAGCTACTGGCTCATAACAACTATGATTTTTAAGATCAAAGATCCAGTCTTGGGTACTTCATTTTGATGTGCAGTTATAGTTATGAGGAAGAAGAATTTGGATGACTCTGATAAAGGCTAAATGCTTACAATCAGAAGCCTAAGTTTCAGCATTTCTAAAATGATGCAGCTTGCATGGTGCTCACATTCATTTGTGGTGAGTACCTATCAGCAATGATTGAAAAGATGGAAAAATACCCAGCTGCAGATAAGGATGGTCAAGACTTTTTGATATGACAAGTAAACAGAAACTTCCTCATTAAGTACAAGCCAACTAAAGAGTTGATTGTTGTACTCATTATTGACAGCTTTAATTAAAATGAAAGAATGTATGTTATAATATGCAGTATATGATGCTTGTGTACAAAACTGCAGATTAATCAGAGTACTAAATACTAACCAATGTCCAACATCAAAAGTGTCTTCAGTAAGTATGCAAGTGTCAGAGCTGGACCTTGTTTCAATGAAAGAAGGTTGCCTAGTCTAAAGATTTCTCTTGAATAAGGTGAAAAGCAAAACATATTTACACTGTTACCCAGAAATAATAACAGCCGTATATACTATTGGAAAACGAGCTGATGAAGGTAGAGCATGATAATCTGGGCAATGTTTTGCTGAGAGACATTGAGTGCTATCATTCATGCAAAAGTCATATAACTTACATAATTCAAGACTAGATACATCCTTTTGTGGCAACAGTCTTCTATGATAGCAGTGGAATCTTTCAGCATGACAATGCAGTCGGCAATACTGCATGAATTGTACATGAACTGTTTTAAGAACACAAAAACTTCAGTGTGTTGACCTGGCCACAAAACTCCTTAGACCATAGTCCCATTGGGCATTTATAGAAGAATTTTGACTAAAAAGTTTGCTTTGCAGAACCTTTAACACATAACTTGCAGCTGTTAAAGAACCTGCTGCTAATATCATAGCACCAAATTCCAGAGAAAATCTTAGATCTTGTAAAGTCTATGCATGTCCAATAATGTAAGAGCTGTTTTACAGGTATATGAAAAATCAAATCGGTGGTCATTAGTGTCATCAATACTTAGTTAAAAATATTTCTTCAACACTAGAAAATTCCAGACATTAAGAAAAAATATTCATGTAATAATGTTTCCTATAAACAAAAAATATAAGAATAAAGTTTTTAGAAAAACTGTATAAGCACAAGAAATATTTCAGTCAGTGCATCTAGCCTTACAGTTTTAGTTAAATATCAAAAGTAATAAAATTAACCCACTTTACAAGTGGGTTAATTTTATTACTTACTTACATACATACTAATTATTACTTATTGCAAGTAGTTCTATTTTTGTCAATTATATGACAATCAGATAAAATTACAAAAACAACTGCACTTGAAACCTAAACATCATTCACAATAATGTTAAAATTTATTTTTCAAATTTCATAACAAGGTTTTGAAAAAATTTCAACATAGGCAAATGAAGAAGTTCTATATCAAGATTTAGAATTAATATTTTAAAATTAGAATTCTCTTGATTACTCTTAGATTGGAAATTTACAGTTCATATAAAACTAGAAAAATCAAGGCAAGATGTTAATATATTACATCATCAAAAAATTCCCAGGTAATACAATGAAATAAATGACAGTAAAATCCAATTTTCTATGAATTTTTTTTTTAAAACTGAAATAAAAAATGAAAAAAAAAACATTACATACCTAAGTTTTTAAGAACATTCACTAGCTGCCCCCACCACAAAATCTGATACTAAAATCCCCCAACAAAGGTTAACATGTCATAAAATCAACCAATCTAAACAATAAATAAAAATTAAAAACATTTTCATGTTTTTCCCTCCCAATTGATATGATCACTATTTTCTTTTCTCTGAAACAATATCTCAATTCAAAAGTAAAACTATATAACATTTTTAAGTTGATACTAATAAATGCTATAAGAATTCTGAAATTTTTACCACTAAAATAGTTAACTTAAACTTCATGAAGTACATTCAAAATTAATTTGAACACTCAAAATATTTTTAAAATTTGGTAATAAACATTTGGAGGTCTTTATTTTATGAGTGAACACTTAATCAGGCTAGGAAAGCGGAAGAGAGAAGAAAACAAATTTCTTTTTTATATAACATGAACTTAATTTAATTTCAAACTTAAGAAAGCAACTACTCCTCAAACTAACTGGAATTTGTTTGCATAAATAAAATTCATTCCATTAAATTTAAATTATCAATATTACTTAAATATAAAAACTGATAAATAAAACACCATCTCTTCCTATTTCAAAATAATCAAGAATTAATGGAAAGAAGCAGAAAACATCTTTTTTGCAACTATGAAAAAATCAGAGTTACGTCCCTTTACATCATTTACTCTAAGTTGATTTTTTGAAAGTAAATAAACGCATTTTAGTCAGAATAGTGAAATGAATTACAAATATTGAAAATTACAAATAGGTAGAGAAAAAAGGGGGGGGGTGATAATTTTTTTTTTAAACAATAGAAACATAGATATAAAAAAAACATTTAGTTCTTCTTTGGTCTACAATTGCATACTTAAAAGAAGATTAACAAAATTAATGTAGTGTATGACATGGAAATATATTCCCTGGCTTGTTTTAGAGGTTTTCACTTTTCTTGTTTTGTATGAAACATTTACAAAAATAAATTTACATAAGAAAATTCTAATTTTATTCATATCCAAGTTGCATTAAAAATTAATTATTTATACAAGAAAATGCTTAGACAAAAATAAATACTAAAGTTAATAAATAGAAGTGTGGCATAGAAAAAAAATTGACTTTTTAAAAATTTATGAAGATTTATCAATGCTATTATTACAGTAAGTAATTATAACAATACCATACAAAAAATCAAATATATATTGATTTTAATAACTACAGTAAAAAAAAAAACGTCTTATTCTGAACAGATTCTTTTTCTTATCTTTAGTAAACTTAAGGAGCCTCTTTCTATTAGTAAGGTAAATAACATACATTTCAAATCCTACTTTAGATCTATTTAGTACAGTTTATTTGTAATATAAATGCAGTTATAATTTGATGCATTTAAAAATATATAAATAATTTTTGTCCTAATGATATATAAATATTTCAAGAAAATATGTTTATTTATAAAAAATAAATTTATAGTTCATTCTTGTAAATAATTCCAGTTACAACAAAAAAATAAATTTATTGTTCATTTTTGTAAATAATTCCAGCTGCTACAAAAAAAAAATACTTTTAGATCATTGTTGTTCCTACTCTATTAAAAAAAAAACCTACAGTGTTTGAAAACAAAAAGTATATAAAAAAAAGTACAGGTTATTAAAAGTGTCACAAACTCAATGTAAAAAATACTAAAAAAATTGTTTCTGCAAAATTTATATTGAAAGGGTTATGGTTATATCAATAAAAAATTTGTTTTTTTTCTTTTCTTTTTCTCTTAGCCTAATTAAGTGTTCAATTATAAAATAAGGACCTCAAAGCTATTACCATATATATATATATTTTTTTAAAATATTTTGAGTGTTCAAATTAATTTTTAATAAGCGACAATTAAAAAACAGCAAAAATAGTCTAACTTCAAAACAAAAAGTAGATTTATGATAAAAAAAAACTAAAAATAAAGAAATTTATCCATTAACACTTGTTTGATCAAAATTCATAAGAGATTCAAGAAGTATTAAATATGCCAACAAGAACTGTGCCTAGGTTGCATTTATTATAATAGCATGATAATAGCTAATAGATTTCAAACTTCAATTCCTTTAAAAATAAGTCTTTTAACTATATAAATACATCACATATATGTAATAGATACCATTTTTAGATGCCTATGTAAATTTTATTTACATACTTTGAAGCTGTACAGGGAGGGGGGTACTAACAAGTTCTCACCCTAATTTATTTCCCCCACCCAAACTTCCCTTTAAATTGATCCATTGATTTTCAAGGCATTAATTAATCATTGTCTAAGTGTCAGAGAGAACAAATAAGATATATTTACAGTTATATATTCTACAAGCGTCATAATACAGGTTACAATTTATCTGTTATAATTAAGTTTAGTGCTGTCTTTTTTTTCTTCATCCATGCAGTGATTTGCTTAGAAATATAATATTGTAGAGATTATTACATTAAAGATTTTAAAAATGTACAACTGTATGAAAGTACATCTTTTACCCTCAAGTTTTTCACAAATTGTTTATACTGCAGATTATTCTCTAAATTTGTAACAAGCATTATTTTTTCTTAAATCATTTTACCCCAAGCAAAGCAATAAGCCAAAGACACAAAGGGTTACTGAGTGTTAGAGAATATGAGGGGAGGAGAACTATGAAGGAGAAAGAACAATAAAAAAAACAAAAATTAAGACAGAAAATAACGATTGACATTGCATTTAAATTTCTGAACAGCAAAGATAACTGGGAAGCTAGAAGAAAGAAGTGCAAAAAAAGAATATCTAGCTATTTCAACTGTAAGAGTGTGAGACCTAGCTGCCAGTCTAGTACTGCACTTAAATTCATAAAGTCTAGGTACCACAGAGGAAAGCTCATAAAAAAAAGAATTACCATGAAAGTATTTATAGAAAAGGCACAGGGAAGTTACATTTTTTTATAACAGGCATATACACACACACAATTAAACACACAAGAAGAAAAAAATCAATGTAACACCAATAAAAAGCACTTAATATTTTTCTAATTTAATATAAGAATAACAAAAATAAAAAAAACCACAGACAATTACTAACACCTCCTGATGAGTGGACCAAATGATTACAGAAAAATTACTCTATGAAACTCTGGAGTAGGGGTACTGAATATAACATCAATCAGCTAAGTGATAAATCTTTTATTTGTATTAATTCTATAAAATTTTATATAGATATATAAAAAGATACTAAAAAAACAATGAATTCTTTAAAAATATTTGAAGTCAGTCTAATATTGACAAGCAATGTATCAGATAACATTTGTTTTAAATTTTAAACACTTATGACTTGTTCACCAGAACCTCAACTGTTTGTAGGTCTTTAATAAATGAACAAAATAATTTTCCTCATAAAAATTTTTCATCAAAAGAAATCATATTTAGAATTTTAATGAATTAATCCTACTTATTTTTTTAAATTTTTTTGTAATATTGGAATTAAAATGTTTTACAACTGATTCCATTGATATAAGTTTAGTAGCTTACAATAGTCATTTATAGATATAATTATTCATGACATTTTAAAACAAAAAAAAACAAAACAAAACAATAATTTCACGTTTTTGTAAATTAACTGTCATTATCACCAATATATATATATATATATATAAAGAACTGTATTAAATCCGACATTTTTAATTTATTTGTTTTCAAATTTTTTTAATGGATACTCATGTTTGAGTAGATGTTCTGTTTTTATTATTAAACAGTATATTTATTTATTTAGATCTACTAGCCTAAATATTCAAGAAATCTTGTTAGAAAAATATGTATCCTCAGGTAGAATTTGAACCTGTGTTCCTTAGGGGAAACCATCATTATGTGCCTTAGACCACTCTGATCAAACAAAGCCCAAATAGTGCTTCTGAACAGACATTTCTCCCAATTCTCGAAATATACATATCTGCTCTGTTTCCTACTTTAACATAAACAAAGACATTTTTTTAATGTATTATATCTAACATATTTTGAATTTATTTGTTTAAACATTATTTTTAATGGATATTTATATTTGAGTAGATGCTCTGAGTTTATTATTAAATAGTATATTCATTTATTTACATCTATCAGTCTAAATATTCGAGAAATCTTAAAAAAATTTGTTTGCTCAGAAAGTCCTACATGACCAAGCGGTATAAGGCATATCAGATATAATAACGGTTGTCGAGAGGAGATGCAGGTTCGAATTTTGCCAGAGAATGCTTATTTTCTAATAAAATTTATCGAATATTCAGGCCGATAGATCTAAATGGATAAATATACTGTTTAATAACAAAAACAGACTGTCTACTCAAATATGAGTAGACATTAAAAAAACATTTAAACAAATTAAATAAATATATATACTTATATTTTAAGGTTTTAGCTTATATTCTTACTGTGTGTATGTGTGTGTGTGTGTGAACAGTGAAAATTCATTTTATACAACTTTCTCTATATGCACTTTTTTTCTCTACATGCATAAAAATAAACCAATATCCAATTTTTTCTTTATAACCAAATTCCAGAGAAAGAAATCTATGTACACAAAATTAAGCTTAAGTCAATATTAAATCAACTCCTTCAAAATATGTGAAGATTATAACATGGCTCTTGATACCAAACTTTGTAGCCAATATAAAATGTCAAAGCCTGAAAACCTTTAAACTCCAAGACTTTTATTTCAAAGCAAAAGCAATCTACAACCTAAAAAGCTATTTCAAAAGGATATTCTAATTAAAATTGTTTTAGAAAGCCTGATACTATTTATTCTAATTGCCCAAGTAAATTCTTGCAATCTTTTAATAACCGTTTTATTCAAATTCAACAACAAAAAAAAGGGGGGGGGGTCATTATGATTGTCAAAGCATTGTTTACTTGAGCTACAGTCAACTAATAAAATAAACCACAGTTATAAATGCTGCAATTAATAATTCTACTTCTTAAGATAAAGAACAGGAAACGTTTATCAATCCAACATGTTTCACTCCTATTAAACTTCATCATAGAAAAAAACAAGAAAACTTATGGCATTTTTACTTTTGTATTGTTTGATTTCTCTTGATCAATCATGTTTCCAGGTATTCAACTCTTTAATCCGATGTTAGTCTAATTTGAGGCATCCCAAATTCAAACTTGAAACTTCAGATAGATGTATCATCTCTCCTTGAATTTGGAACACCACAAATTAGATTAACGTTGGTTTAAAGAGTTGAATGCATGTGTAACCAATGGAAATCAAACACAAAAGTAAAAATGACAGAATTTCTTTCTTGTTTTTCTCTATACCTCATTCTCTGATTGATGAAGCTTTAATAAAAGTAAAACATATAAGATTGATAAACATTTTCTATTTGTTCATTATTTTATTGTGTGTGTGCGAGAGAGAGAAAGAAATTTTCTGGTAGTGAAGCATTTTATGCAAAAATTCATTTAATTCTGTTATGAGTTTATATTGGCTGAATGAATACAATGAAGATCCCAACAGAGTGCCTCAAAGATTCATTAAGTCAAAGGATGAATCCATTTATACAATATGGATTTGCTCCAAACCAATTATGAAATTATTTAAAAAAAACAATAAAAAAAACAGCTGGTTGGTTGGTTGGCTGATTTCTAAATCAATTGGTCAATAAAAATAACCAAAGATAAATAGAAACAAAGTAATACTTGGTATAATTGGGGCAAAGAACAGCAGTTGAAGTTTTAAAAGTAAACATTTGGAGTGAAACAAAATACATTAATGTGCTTTAGAATTTCCTTAAAATAATTTTTAAATGTCTATTTGATTTAAGACTATAACAAATGTAATTTGGTTTCTTCAAACTAATATCTTAATTTTTATTGTTCTTTTGTCTCAGTCAAAATAATTTCTGGCTTTCCTGAAGGTGTCGCTGTTTTTTGCAATGCTAAACTAGACATTCTAAAATATGACAGACATCTGAGGAAGCTCAGAGGATATAATAACCAAAATATAACAAAAAAATAACAATGAAAAAATTAGTTCAAATGAGCCAGATTACAAAATTATCGTGATGGTGTAACAAGACATGAAATTTAAATTAAACATAGAACAAGAAACTTATGTTTATACAAAAAAATTATGTAGCACTTTTAGAAGTTTATATGTATATTTTTCCTTTCTTTTTTGGTGGGGGTAGGGGTTGATTGCTGTCTATTATGTTAAAAAGAAAACTGATACCTAAAGATTAAAATAAAGTTTTTAAAATGAAAAATCTTCCACTATTTTATATTGTTCAGACTATTGTCCTCAGCTTAATGATCATTGAGGTATATCATTCTCATTCCATGTGTGATGCCACTTCTAGCACATAGAATGAGAATTATACACCCCATAATAAAGGGTTCAGTTCAAAATTCCTAGCACCTGAAGAAGGCCAGAGCACACAATGGCCGAAATGTTGTAATAATGTCAATAAAGATGAGGACAATAATCTGAACAATGTATATTTAATATTTCCAATAAATACTATTTCAAAACTAATTTAAGTTATTTGGAAGGAGTGATTTTTACTAAAATCACTGATTTTAGCCATCTATCAGCACAATGTAATTCTTTTTATTAAAAAAAATTTCAAAAAATAAAACCTACTTTCCTGAAACTTTGAGGAATAAAGTATAATTAATCTGATTTGAAACAAATGTTATTTACTTTTAATTTAAAATATTGCAGAAAAGCATTTTTTAACATTTATATATATATATATATATATATATATATATAATGAGGCATTGACAACTACTTTGATAGACTTTTGTTTGTAAACATTTTCTACAGGGGGAGTGGGGCATATTTGTAAAAATTAAAATATAACATGAATACTTATTTATATTTTTTAATTACCCAGTAATCTAAAAAGAATTAGTAAAATATTGTAAGTGATCTAATATTTTATTCAACTTTAGGTACTTTGGCTTTAAATTTACTATAGTTACCGATCTTATATTTTGATAATGCTGTGTATAGATGTCTGTATTTTCAAAAATATGCATCTTTATATATACACTGAAAAAAAATTCTTTTTAAAATATCAGGGTGGGAGGGTCACAGAATTGTAGTAAGCTTTTCCATTTATAATTAATATAGTTTTTACTCAACAACAACATCAGTTAACTGGTACAAATTAATACAGAATTTTAAAAAATTAAAATTTTATAAATTATTATTAAATTTTTTAAAAAGAAAAATAATTCCTGAAAAAATTTATTTTTAAAAAACAAAAGTGTTCATATTTTATTCATAAAATAAATTAAAAGCCTTTTTAATTAAATAACATCATTAGTTTTATTGCATTTTTATTTTACAATTTAGATCAGATTTTCAGTAATTAGAGGTCCTGTTATACTAAAAAGGATTGATGATTTAAATTCTCCAAAGATGACTGCTTATAACTAATATAAACATTAATGATAAATATTTCTATAAAAATATGTTCAAAAGAGAAAGTCAAGAAAATATAACTGACTGATGTGAAAACCTCTAAAAGTGTTGGATAATAATAAATTTCATCAATGTAATTTTTATAACATTTTTTGCAATTTTATCAAAAATTCAAACATTTTTTTTTTTATTCTTTTTAATATTATAAAAATAATAAATATAATAATAATAAATAATAATATATTATTATATAACTGTGACTCAATCCTCCTAAGTTACTTATCTTACTCTGACAAGTGATTAAAGCAATGACAAAATCAAAGAATGTGTGTGTGGTAGGGTGGTTAGAATGTTCACTTCCTGATCATGAAATCTGGACTCAAATTTTACCATAGTTGATTATATGAGCTTGGGGAGGCAATCTCAGCATGCGGAACCTGTGGAAAATGCCCTAAGATCATACCATGAGTTAACCCAAGCCTTATGAGGTAAATTGGGTAGATGGAACTGTTCAGTAGATGTCAATGGTAGCAGTAGCTCCAAGTCAAAAGTCATTGTGAATGAAAGTTTCAGTATACTAGCTTTGTTAAAAAAACTGATCATTCTCTCCCAGAAATTGTAAACAAGGTCTATTCAGCATTGTTGCAGTAAAAACCAGTGGGTTGTGGGTTGAATGAGCATCTGTAATAGGGATGTGCTAGCCAGGTCATCCCCAAAACAAAAATTTTATTTTATAATATATGCAATACTGGTTTAAAAAAAAAAAAAAATATATATATATATATATATATATATATATATATATATTTATTTCAGCTTTATTTTTGCTAATGGTGTAATTGGATAAGAATTAGATATTTTTTATGCATTTAACACTTATAGTATAACATATAAACTTACAAGTAAACAAAAACAATTCCTAGAAGGCTCCAGAAAGTCATAGTACTATTATACTTATATATAATTTTAGAAATTTTATGTTATGTTTTATAAACAAAAATTCATCAAATTATGAGGCAAAAAATCAATTATTTTACAAAAAGTCATAAACCTTATATATATATATATATATATATATATATATATATATATATATATATATAAATATAATGGCCATATGAAGCAGCAACATTTGTACAAATTGCCTAAATGGACATTTATTATAATTCAGTTGAGTTAGTTGAATTGTGATTTTATAATAGAAAAAAAACCAAAAAAAAAACAATACAAAATGCTATAACTTATAACTGAAAACATACAGAATTTTCTTTCTGCAAAGAAAATGTTTGTTATAAGAAATACTGTTTTCTTTTATAGATTTCGGAATTGCACACAAAAACCAGTCACTAGAAATAATTCATACATGTGTTTATTTAAAAAGAAAAAGTAGTACAAATTAGAGCAAGTCGTTAAGTCCGCACAATTCTAGCAACAAACGATAAATAGAACAAATTAAGTTTTTTTGTTTACATTTTTCATTAGGGCACACTATAAAAAAATCATTATTTCAACCATTCAGTAGTTAAAATATATTTGTTTTTAACAATTCAGTTAAAATAATACATGGGAAACGACACTGAATCTACGTATTTAAAATATTTAAAAAGAAAAAAATTACTACTATCTAATACTCAAGAAATATACCAAATTTCATTAAAAGCAGGAGATTTAAATTTTGCAAGCTACATAAAATATTTAAATTTTTAATATTCAAACTTCAATCATTCTTTAAAAAAAAAATTATTCCTCTGCAGTTCTATACAGTCTCTCAATAAAATTGTGGAATTAATTCTTGAAGTTCCATAAAATAAATTTAAAGTAAAAAGGATCAGTTCTAGAACAGTCAGCTCTAATCTAGTTTTCTTGTTCAGAAATAATTAATCAGTTAAACACCCCATCTTAATTAAGGATCAAATTAATGAATGAAAAATATTCCGGACTTGCAGAACCTTAACAAGTTCAATGCATAATCTAATTGACTACAAAATAAAAAAGCATAAATCTTTTATTGAAAAAAAAGTCCTTTCCATAGCAAATTTTTATTAAAACTAAACAAAAGAAGTTTTGGGAAGCCACCTTATCACTAACTGTAGGCTCAAGTTATTGATTGTCTTCACCTCATGCAAAATAATCACAAAGAAAAAGGAAACTACTGATAAAAAAAAAAAAAAAGGAATTAAAAAGTCCACAATTTTAATCAATCTTATTTTTAGATTAATTTATAAATTTTTACTCTAATTTACCTGAATAGAAACTAGCAGATATTTATCTCCCTTAGCTCCAACACTAAGAGAAAGAGAGAAAAGAACTGAAGTCTTCTAATTGTAAAGAAGCAAGAGAGGACAGGAGTCACAACTATTTCATAAAAAGGTTAATATTTCATGTTGGTTACTGTTAAATGGTGCTTACATTAATTCATAGTCAGTTTATATCTAATATTGTATTTAACGGGAAAAAAAGTTACAATGAAGTAAGTTATAAAAAATATTGTGGATAAAAAATAAAAAGAGAGAAAGGAGTAAAACAATGATCTTTCTTAAAAAAAAAAAATTTAAGAAAAGCACTTCCCATGTGTATTTGTATGTGTATATGAAAAGAAAATATTTTATAATAGATAATTTTGCTTGAACTTCTTTTTTATAGAAACAGAATTTAACTTAATTTTAACAATACTTTCTAAACCCAATGTCATAATTATATTTATATGGAATTACACCCACTCTTCAGGAGTTTGAATGATAAAATAGATTTATTTTCAGAATTAATATTTCCCTTAAGACATTTTATGTTGTAAATTTACTTGAATTTGTTCAGATATATGTGATGGGCTATTTTTTTTTTTAAATAACTGAAAGTTACAAAGACTACTTCCCTTGAAAAAAACATCACTTTGCAGAATTATTCTGATTATTGTTAATTTTTTTTAAAAGGAAATACTATATATATATATATATATATATATATATATATATCCAAGTGGGTACAGAATGAAGAAAGAATTTTTTCTGTCCAAAACATTAATTTAAAACAGTGCTCAATATATGATGTATAGAGCTGTGAATATTTATTATAAATTATGTTTTAGAACATGTACATAATTTTTTAATATATGTCCTTGACAATCATATGTTTGTTTCAATGTTGGACACCCAACACTGAAACAAACATATGATTGTCAAGGACATATATTAAAAAATTATGTACATGTTCTAAAACATACACATACACACACACAGTGTGTGTGTGTGCATGCATTTTCACTACCAAAAAAGACAGCCTAAAATTTACAGATTAAGTGTAGTATTTTGTTTTTAACATGCTTCAAGCTAAACAGATAATAAATTTGATTAAAAATTAATTTGACATTTTGCATATTCTATTTCTTAAATAAAAAAAAAAAATCTTCACAAACACCTCTGTAAACCACTGGCAGCACCAAGAAAACTGTTCTTACAATATTTTAAAGATGATGCAATTATAAAATGAATGTTTTGTAGCTAAGCATAGTCAAGTAAAAAATGAAAGAGGAATTAGAAAGATTGTATTGGGCCAATCTTACAAGTCAGGTGGTACTACTGCTGCTGGGACTGAAAACCAGTATTCAAAATCCTATATTTTAGGTGAACTCAATCATCAATCACTAGTACTAGTTGTAAATATACAACTGTGTCAGTTATGAGACAAATCACACACACACATATATATATATATAAGCCTACAGAGGAATTGATGGAAAAAAATATTAATCTCAGAGTATTGATTTAAAAAACTATTATATATATATATATATATATATATATAATTTATTATATTTAAAGGGAGTGTTCAGTATGAAATGGAATGAGTGTGTGTGGCATACAAATCAACATGGCATTGTGATTGCATTGAATCATGAAACCGACAATCATCACACCAAGATCACAATGAAATGTGAAACAGACAATCACCATGCAAGTGTAGATTTCTATGCCCACTATACACACACACACACACACACACACACTAAAAAGTCTGCCTTCTTCTACCGAGCACCCATAGCCCAGAGGTAGAATGCTAACTGACAACAATTTGGTAGGGTTTCAATCCTGGGTTAAAAGCAATCGGAGTCTAACCGTACTGATGAGCTGTGATACAGCAAAATAGATCTGTCTGCGGATGACTATATATATATATATATATATATATATATATATTTCTTCATTTGTAAATGAGTTATTAAGCAATCTAGGTTTCTACCATGCAGCATCTTTAATAGCCTGAAGACAGCACGTGATAGAAACCTAGGTCACATAACAACTCGTTTACAAAAGAAGAATATTCAAAACCTCTACAATATAATTGTATTGAACACTTTTTAATACAACTGTGTACTGGTCTAATTTTATTATGACCAAAAACTAAGTAATTGAATAATATATATATATGGCAGGATGTACAAGAAAAAATGACATTAACCATGATTCAGTTGTAGATCTGCCTTAGATAATTAAGTTAAAATAAAACAGCTCTAAGACCAGTTAAAGAAAACATACATTTAATGGCAATTATCAATTGTTAAATGCATCAACATATAAAATACTGATAAATCTGATGAAAGTTGGATTTTTCTAATTATTTATATACAAAAATAAATTTCATTAAACTTTAAATAACATAACATTAATCTGTTAAACACCCCATCTTAATTAAGGATCAAATTAACGAATGGAAAATATTCAAGACTTGCAGAACCTTAACAAGTTCAATGCATAATCTAACTGACTACAAAATAAAAAAAAGTATAAATCTTTTATTGAAAAAAAAAAAAATCTTTCTATAGCAAATATTTTTTCAAGTAAGATTTTGAATAATTTTAAATAAATCTTAATAAAATTTAAGATTTTGAATACTGGTCCAATGCAAAATCCTAATTCAAATTGAAAAATGAAATGCATCCACAACAATGTTGAACAGTTATATTTCAATCAACATCAAAGAAGAAGTCAAAACAAATAATACTGCCTTTATCACATAATAGATGTTACACTTAGTATATAAAATATGACAACTATTATAGGACATAAGTAGCATTATTAAGCAGGAAATTAAAAACTCATTTGTCAATAACAAAGAAGCATTCCTCACCTTGTCAACTACAATGACATAATTTAAAGTCAATAATTGAACATCAATTATTTAATTTTTTAAAACACCTGATTACATTTATCCATTAAAAATACATTTCAAATATGTTGTAAACTTGTCATCATTATTATTTATTGTTTGGTCAACAAGTAATAAACAGTCCCCACCCACTAATAAATGACAAGTTTATAATATGCAAACTAGTTTAATTACCCATATAAAAAAACTCCATAAACTTGTCATAATTCATTTTGTCAACTTCTGATGAGAGTAATTTTAATAAATTTCAAACAAAATTACAAATATTTATAATTTTTAACTGGTAAAAATCAAAATTCTATTAAAATTAATATTTTGCTATAAACTTGAATATATGTATCTCAAAGATGGTTGAACATTTGACAATAATTGAACTTGTAGAGAAGTTAGAGAAACTGTAAGACCAGGGATCAGCAACCTGTGGCACGCCAAGCAATTTCCAATGGCACGCAGCTGCAGATGACATCACAAAGTCCAAACCAATAACTACTACAAAGCAAAGAAGATATTTAGCTGTTTCAAAACTGCTCACTAGTTGGAATCCCCACTTGTTTCATCATCTTAGAGAACCACTAATAAGGACACCAACTAATAGACAACAAAACCTTTTTACAAACGTGAGTCTTTTATTAATTTTACAACTACTCACTTTAAGAACTGTTTAAGGCCTAAGAGTTCTCCCGAGATTTTTCATCTGTTTGAAGAAAATTGTTTTTGCTCATCTTTTGCCTTTTATTTCAACTTATTTCTGTGAGAAAATTTTCTCTCACATGAAAGCAGTGTCAAGTTCACAACAAAGTTGCCTAACACCTGAACATTTAGAAAATTGTGTAAAACTCAAAGTAACAAAGTATGTTGCAAATATAGAGCAATTAGCTAAGACCATGCAAGGACAAAGCCCCTATTAATAATAAAAACTAAAAATAAATTTAAAAACATTTATTTCTATCAATGTAGTTTACATATTATTGTGTATATTACTATATAAAATATATTATAGAACAGGTATATTGGGCTTGACTTGTATAAAAATTTGTATGCTGTTGGCATACTGAATGATTTTAAAACCCTAAGTCGGCATATAGTTAGAAAAAGGTTGACAACTTCTGTGTAAGATCATTAATATTTACTTGAAAGGCAAAGTGTGAGAGCAATTTAATTTTTGTGGAAAAACTGTAGCAAGATCCAAGAATGACTTGAAAATACACATTGATTCTTTTCTTTGACAGATTTTCTATCTCAGGTAAATTTTTTTATGTTTTATAATCCATCAATCTATGATACTCCATTGATTTAAATATTTACATTTTTGTAAATCACCAAGATTTTTAAAAATTTGATTTGAAAGAAGATAAAGCTGATCTAGAGATTAGCTTAGTAACCCCCAGTTATAATTATAACTGTAAATTGATTTCTGAAAAATTCAATCATCTGAAACTTTTGTTTTTTGAAATCACTTCATGCAAGGTAGGACTACTACTAGTGCACACAGGGTTACAGTGAGAGAAAAACATGGTACAGGGAGTGTCAAAAAAGGACTAAAGATAGATGGAATTCAAAGAGATAAAAGATAGCAATTGACATTGCATTTAAACTTTTTAAGATTTTAACTATCAAGGAAAAAAAGTAAATGGAAGGCAGGAAGTGTGAGAAAATAAACTGATAGAAGAGGAAGTTACACCATTTATATTATTTGGATTATTCTTCTCATCATTTGTATGACATTTCGGCCGGTGTATGCTCTGGCCTTCTTCAGGTGCTAGGAATTTCACATTGAACCCTTTATTATGATCACGGGGGTATATCATTCTTATTCCTTGGGAAAAGCCTCTTTTGGTAGTTATGAGTTATCTCCCTCTAACCCGAATCTCTAAGTTACTTGTTCACCAAAGTTGTAGCCTGGTATTTAACTCATAACTCTTTGGGTCAAGTTACTGGAACTAACCAACGTCTATATCCAGTGGGCCATGTGTCCTTAAGGACAGCAACAACTGAATTCCTGGGACTTATAAACCTAATGTTCAGTAACCATTTTTTTTACCAGAGTTCATATTGTAATTTTTGATGTTAATTGTTTTCTCTAGTATTTTTTACCAGAGCTCATATTGCAATTTTTGACACTAATGATTTTCTCTGGCACTCCATATTACTGGTTCCCATATTGTATTCATCTCTTCTATGCTTGGTCGACTTAGAAGATTTTTGTAACCGAGCATATGTGCTGATCCCTTAAGTTTACGTAGTTCCCAGTGGTGTTCTCTATCTATTATTTCAACTTCACCCTATAGGGGAGACGGTGATCCCCTTTCTTCCTCTATATATGGTCAGCTTATGCCTGAGTTTTCTGTTCATATGTCTCTGGGTCACCACTTATGATTATTGCAGGCCATCTATTATTTCAACTTCATCCAATTTTGGGATGCCCTTTCTGCCTCCAAAATTCCTAGCACCTGAAGAAGGCTGGAGAGTACCACAACCGAAATGGCATACAAATTGAAACAAAGATGAGGACAATGATCTGAATGATGTAAATAGTGTAAATACTATCTCATCTCAGAAATTTTGACAGAAGAGGAAGTTACATTTAACTAATTCAACAGTAAAAGGGTAGGACCTAGATGTCAATCTAGTAGCATGTGTAAATTCATTTGGTCGGGGCACCAGGAAAAAAGCTGGTTAAAGCAGTTGACATGCAAATATTTGTAGAAAAGACAGGGAAGCCATGTTATGTCAGTGAGAAAGTGACTGAAGTCAAGATGCCAAGTCAAGATCAATCACATTGCAGATCCTTCTTTGAATTTTGTCCAGAACCTTGAGGTGAATAACAAGAGCAGCTGACTAAATATAGCAGAAGTAGTCAATGATAAAAGTAGAGAGAATGCACACAACCCTCAAAAGATAAAAATATGATAAAAAGCAAAGAAAACACTTATCCTCTTAACAAATGATGCTAATGTTTTTCGGGGTTTTTTTTGCAATTTTTATTAATTCAAAGTCAAATATGGATTATAACACATTTTACTATATTCTCAAGTAATACATGTTTCTGTGATGATCACAAGGAACTCAACAAAAGAAAAAAAAACAGTAGATTATAATTGGTAATCACTAAAAACAATTTAAATGTAATAGCTGACTACATTTGTATTGAATATTGCCGTCACATTTGGTCTGGTACGTCTATGTACTTTTGAGATTCTTGATAAAATCTAAAGAAGAATCTGCAATGTTATTGGTCCTGACCTGGTATCTTGGCTTCAGACACTTTGCTATTACTGTAATATGACTTCCCTGTGCCTTTTCTGTAAATATTTTCATGGCAATTGTTATAAGCTTTCCTCCTTGGTACCCTGACTTTACAAATTTAAGCACAGTACTATATTGCCAATTCAGTCTAATTCTTTTTCTGTTGAAATGGCTAGATGTAACCATAAGTTCTATGCTAACATTTTCTTTTTGTGCACTTCTCATATAGAACTCTCTTCTGGCCTCTTGCTTTCAACTCGAATTTGATCTTCAAAAACTTAAATGCAATATCTATCATTACCTTTTGTTGTCTTAATTTTAATTCATTTATTGTTCTCTCACTTTTAATAACATTTTTTAATAATATTCTTTTACTCAGTAAGTTGTTGTGTCTTAGTGTCTTTATTGCTTTGCTTGGGGTGAAATGATTAAAAAAGTATTAGAATATTTTTCCTATATTAGTGGAAGGTTATAAGACACACCTTAAAAGACAGTACATTTACTAAGACGTTTTCATATCCCTTGAATATTTAAACTCCTTATAAAATGTTTCATATGCCTTTGTATAAAGTTACCATTAGAAATTTCTTTATAAGATCACTTAATATTCATTTACATTTATTAAACTATAAAGAATGACATTAATGTGTGCCCTTGGTGATGGCTTTATTTTTTTGGTTCCACTGAGACACATGAAACATTTTTATGATATAAACATTTTCGTTTTTAAAACAGCTCTCTACAAAAAGTAAAAAAAAATAAAAAATAAAAAATTTATATATATATTTAGAGAAATAAAAATAGAAATGTTTATATATATATATATATATATATATATATATATAGGTGTGTGTGTGTGTGTGTGTGTGTGTGTGTCAAAAATAATAGGCCACCAGCCACACAGCATACACATCATTTGGAAGTAAACATGTTTTATGTTAAAAAAAAAAAATGTGGCATCTTTGATACTGAGAATTCTTTTGGAATATTAAGAGCCTAAACCACATTTTCTAATGACATCAAAGAAATCTTTAACAAAATATCATTTTAATATTCCCATTTTATTTAATTTCTTTAAAAAAAAAAAAAAAAAAAAAAAAAAAAAAGACTAATCAATAATTAATTCAAATAATCATTAGATATTAAGATCATCTTAATAAATCCCAAAATCAAGAAAAAAAAAACTTAATTAAATCTAAACAGGAACTATTCAAATAAAATATAACATAGATCAATAAATTCTGGCAAATATTTTATGTATATAATCAAAGTATAACAGTAAAAATGCAAAATGAAAACCAGTTTCTTTTGGAAAAAAGACAGTTCTACATATTTTAAACACATTTTGTAATGTATTTTCATGAAAAACATTCACTTGAGGAAAAGAAATTATGAAATTTACTAAAAATCATCAATAAAATATAAAATCATGCATATTTCATAAAAACTTAAACATTTTACAATTAAAATTCAAGACACTTAAAGTTTTCAATATCTTCAGAATGGGCATTTCTTTGACTTGACAAAACCTAAGACAGAATAAGAGACAGTATATTTTTTGAGAGGATAGAAACAAAAAGAAAACTTATACTTAACATCAAAAAAAAATAGCTGTAGTTTCTGGGACATGTAACGAGGAAGGATGGCTTGGAGATTCTGATACTTACAAAGCAGATAGAGGGAAAGAGAAACAGAAGAAAGCAAAGCATGACATACTTGATGGGTTTGAGCAAATGGATGACAGAGCAGGGTCTATGAGGGATAACAAGAGAAAGGGTGTTAAGAGCTACAAGAGATAGGGAGATGAAGAAGGCAATGATCACTTATTTCCTGAAAGGTTACAGCACATAGAAGATTGGTTTGATTTGTTTTACAGCATATCAACTCCTTGGGAATCATTTAATGCTGAAGCATTAGTTGTTTTAGTGTAGAAAAACGTATGATGGTAATAACTTTTTTCCTTCAAAAAAACATTTTTGTTGGTAACATTTTTCCTTCAAAGACGTTTTCTTGGTAATATTTTTCATTCAAATATTTTTATGTATATATTTCTTAAAAGTCTGTTTTATACTTTCATAGTGTTTTGACCCCTGTTTGGACTGTTAACTATTTGCCCATAGCTGGGACCCTAACAGGTGTACCACTCCAGATCAGAGTGGACCTGGGAACAACAGCAATTAAGAGGTGGTTCCATGCTCCTCTCAACCTCCCAATCAGAGGCTTTGCTGCCGGATGCAGTTTACCGTCACACCCAGGACCCACAAAGAAGATACATAACAGAAACATAATAACAAAATATCAAACCAGAGGTGACACTCTAGCATTTGCTGGTTGTGATTAGGAGGACACAAATTCATCAATAACACATTAACCAAAAAAAAAAGAAAAAATGGTTAAATTAGTTGTTTATTAAGCCCCAAATGCTTTTCATTTCAATTTATCAATATTTTATTTAAAATGTAAAGCAGGTGGACTTACTTCAGATTAAAACATTTAAAATTTTAAACAATTCACTAACACAAACTAATTGTAACAATAACCATTTCAGTATAAACTGAAATGTTGAAAAAAATCCGGGACAGTTAATAATGTGTAGCTTCACTTTTTGCTTTAATCAGAACAGCTATGTAATATGTCATGGAATCTATGAGGTGATGGAGCTGGTACATGCACTCCAAGCACAATTTAGGTGTTTTCAAAAGCAAACCTTCATCATCAAGAACCATGGCAAGCAGAAACAGATGAAAGTAACTTGCAAAAACATGTGTTTGTTATACTTGTCAAGACAGATTCCAAATTCACTTGTAGCCATTACAAAGTCTAATAGGACCTGGTTTCATAGAATAATGCTGTCTTTACCACAAAGTAAATTTTCAACTTGTTGAAACACTTGAAAATGTGAGTCATCTGAGAGGACAAAATAGCACTGGTCTTCCATGGTCTAATGACAATATTTTCTGACACAGATCAATACCTAGTGTAGCAGTTATTGGTGCTGAAAGTGGGATTGATGTATTAAGTTCAAATTCCAACCAAAGCCCTTGTATTTGCTTTTGTGCAAATACACTTAGAGAAAATATAAATCTATGTTTTCTCCTCCACTTTCAGCTAAGACTTAATAGCAGGGCAGATTACATTATTTAGCTGTGGTTGGCAACCACACTAGGCAAAGAACAACTCTAAATTCAAAACTGGTTAGGTGTGGAGCTAGCAACTCCACACTATAAAAACCTAAATGCTACAGAAACCATAGCAACACCACCTAGTGTGGTGAGGCTATGTCCCTAGACTCCATTAGCATGTAAAGTTATGTCTCTATACTTGTGGTATTGACAATGGCATTTTTGTCAGTCAAGTACAAAATTCCATAGAATGCAGAATACCTTGTGTAGGGCAATGACTGATGGGTAGAGAGGCATTGAATTAGGATATGTTTTAATATAATGTTCCTCTTTGTTGGGTAGTTAACATCCTTAATTGTTTTTTCATGCTTCCTTGATATCTTTTCTTGAAATTTTCTTCTTGCTCCTAACATTAATTACATAGTCAAACAATATTAAATTCTGTTTGTGCCTCATGGTTACCACAGCTACACTACCTCTTATCTATATTATCATATATACATCATTTGTGTATGTCGTGTAGAAACAAATCATGTAGTGTCTAATTTTTGAGCATTTTAGTTATATATATATACACACACACACACACAAGAGAGAAAGAGATATGGATATATGTGTATATATATATATATATATATGTGTGTGTGTGTGTACGCACAGATAAACATCGATATGTAAATATAAATCAGATTTTAAGAGAATAGTGCTCAATGCAGCATAACAGACCAAAAAGTATATATTAATAAACATACATATTATTTAGGGCCTGACTCAGAGTTTCATGCGTTATGCAGTCATTAGGTGCATATTATGAACTCAGTGTTTTATATATATATATATATATATATTATACATACACAAATTATAGGGTGTATTTTGGGTAGCAATTTTTTAGTAATACAAGTTGGTTAAAGAACAACAAAAGTTGTCTGCATTTTGCCAATATTTTCCATATACTTCCAGCTTTTATAAGTTATTATCAGAAACCATCTTTTGCAGTATCATTTCATTTCTGTTCTTTTGAATATTTATCAACATGAGTTTTAAATATTTTAAATCAAGACAAAAAATACTTCTGTATATTTAACTTTAAGATCAATAATTAGTCATTTATTTTTTAAATAGAAACATTGAGTAAACCTATAAAGTTAACTTTGTTTTTGTTATGAGATGGCATTAGGAATATTTAGTTTTAAAATGTTCACTTTTGATTGGATAATCAGCTGTCATATAAATCTTTTTTATGGTATATTTTTGTTTACTGATTTTAACATTCAAGATGGAAGAAAATAAGTAACATCTTCATAAATATTAAGGAAAGTAAAAATAAACTCAAAAACAAAATAAAAATTGTTCAGCTTATAGAGAATGTATTGTGAATTTAACATTTATTAAACTCATATACAAAAACTTCCCCCATCAAGCACTCTCCACAAGATATACAACAGAAACAGTAAAAATCAGCTATAGTTGCACTGAGAACATGACAAAAATAATAAGAAAATTACCAGCATATATAAAAAGGTGAAACAAAACACATGGCCTGAAGATTGCATTCAAGCATGAAACTGTTGCAACTTGGCATTGATATCAATGTCCACTTTTATATTTATATATGCTCCATTCCTGATATTGAGCACTTTTACCCACAAATATAGCATATCATTATATATGTATGTATCTCCAAATATTTGTAAAATAAGCACACATAATGAAAACATGCCCCCAAAGAAAAACAAAGTTTTAACAGCAAAATTTTTATTATTAATAAAGAACAAAGGATTTTTTGATTATTAAATCATTTTTTTTATTTTTTAGAACCTTAAAAATTTTGTTTTTGTTACATCAGCAGTGATTATAAATTAGGTGAATTTCTAAGCTGCACTTAAATTTGTCCCAAGATCGAAAGCAAAGGGTACCCAGTGAGGATCGAACTCACTACTCATTGCAATTGATTTAGCAAGACAATCTTGCTTAACCATTACACTACGTCAAAGTGCCCTAGCAGTGTTCATAAATTAGCATGGGGAAATTTTACTGTCTTTTTTGCAGTGCAAAATGCACTGATTTGGAAATTCTTGCAAAAATGAAATAATTGTTGGATTTTAATGAAAATTTCTCAAATAGAAAATCTTGTTTTTTTTTTATGTTACCCTCTCTCTCTCACACACACACTTATTTAACTTTATTAAATTTCAGGAAATTCGTTTTTGTAGGGCTTAATGTCTATATTAGTTTTGGTAACACAGGACCTCCAGGTATAGAAAATTTGCCCTGAATTGTAAAAAAAAAACAAAAAACAATAAAACTAAGACATTGTTCAGTCAGAAAGGCTTTTATGAATCAGATACATTATGGACACTATTGTCTTAAGAAAATGTATAATGAATTTGTACAAAAATTGTTTTCATTTGTTTTGTTTTTTAATTAGAATACTTATAAACTTTTAAAATTCTGTATTCATTTTGTAATTTTTCAATATTTCCTCAACAGGCATCTTTGTAAGTTAGATTTTCATAAAAGATTTGTTGTGGAGTAAGTAAATACATCTCTGGTGATACAAATAGATTAGTCTAGACACTTAAATAAAGAACTCCAGTGAGTCGAGCAAAAAATCCTGTTGGAGTCAGTCCAGTGTAATTGCAACAGACATCACAGCAAGTTAAGCAAGACTTAATATTATAACTGCTAACAGACAAGTTGTAACAAGAGTGACGAGGAATAGAAACTCATGAGTTATAACAGGAGTGACAAGAATATTGAGGTTGAAAAAAATACTTGTTGCTTTGGCGCACAGGATTACAGTGACAACAAGAATTTGAACTACGTTGACTTAAATTTTTCCCTTTGTGTGTAGGAAAAAAAAAAGTAAAAGAAAAAAAGAAATTCTTCAAATATGAAAGAAACATTGGCTTCTGTGGAAAAAATTCAGCAACAACAGCAATATCAGCAGTTGTTGGAATTCCAGAAACAACAATAAAAGTTAATGGAAATAATTCTTCAAGTTCTTTTACACTTGACAATGTGGCAAATGCCATATCTGAATCTGCACACAATCCAGATGATGGAATTACCTTTCCTACTTATTTTCAAAGGTATGAGCAAATTTTAAAAGATGAATGCAGTGACTGGGAAGACAAAAAAAAAAAAAAAGAGACATTTGTTGACAGCACCAGTAGAACATAAAAAATACCATAATTTTGTACAACTGGAAAAAAACAGAAGAAATTTATTTTGAAGAAACAGTAAATATTTTGATAAAAATTTTTAGTAACAAAAGCTCCTTATGCAACACTTATTGTAAATGCATGAATCCGACAAAAAAAGAAGTCTAAGATTTTGTCACATATGCTAGAATCATTAACAATGAATGTGAAAGATTCAGACTAAATGAACTGACTCCAGATATGTTAAAAGGGTTAATTTTTATTCAAGAGTTAACAACATAAAAAGACACAGAAATACAGGTGAGAATTCTCATGAAACTTGAACAGAATAATAAACTTACACTACAGTAAATATTGGAGGAACATAAGAGAATCCTAAATGTGTGCTGTGATACCAAAGAATTTGAGGAAAAACAATGTGTATCCATACATACAAGCAAAAGAAATTGTGCAAAAAGTAAAATTAATCCATGTTTTGGATGTGAAAGGTTATATTTTGAAGACTGTCCCTTTAAGAATCCAAAATGCTACAAGTGTTGAAAAGTAGGACATATAAAGTCGTATTGTAAAACTAAACAAAAAAAAAAAAAATCCTCACAGGAAAATTTCATACACAGCATTTCAATAGAAATAATATTCACAGCATACAAAAAAAAAACAAAAAAAACAAAACAAACTAGTGAACTTGAAAATGTTGCTTTAGTGATATCACAATAATTAATGGAGCACATGGAAAGAAATCAGAAAACCTATATTAAGGAGGACATCAAAAGTCACAAGTAGTGCCTCAGGTGAGAAATTATTCTTTTTGGCATAATGACTTGTAGTATCTCATTCTGTAATAAGTGTGTAAAAGGTAAGGCTTAGGTGTTAAAAAATACTATAAACTTATTCAGTATTGACTGGATTGAACTGTTTGAGCTTTGGGATTTACCTATAAATATTTATTACAAAATTTTAAGTGGACAAGCAACTGATTTAAAAAAAAAAACAATGGAAATTTAAAGAATTGAAAAAAATGTTTTCTAGATGTTCGGTAGGTTGTGTTGGGTTAGTGTTCCAAATTCAAAGTAAAATTTCAAATAAAAAAAGGTTTGATGACAGTAGTTAAACCGAAGCAGAGTGTACCACTTGCAGCAGAGATCAATGAAGAAATTAAACAGACTTAAAAAAAAATAAGTGTAATTGAAAAGATTAACCATGGAAAATGGGCAGCACCAGCAGTGTATGTAAAGAAAAAAAAAAGTTGAGTTTGTGCTGATTTTTTGACAAGGCTAAACAAGTATTTAGAACCCTATAACTACCAGGAGGAAAGTTTTTTGAAGTTAAACAGTGGAAAAATGTTTTCTAAGGTGGATCTTTCTGAAGTGTATTTACAAATATAGGTGAAGGAGAATGTTCAGTTAACAACTATAAATATGCACAAGTGATTGTATAAGTTCAACTGACTTTCTTTTGGTAGTTTCAGCCATATTTCAACAAGCTATGGACACTATGCATGCAGATCGTGATTTTGCAGTTGTGTACTGGATGATATATTAAGTAAAAGTGTATCTAAAAAACAACATATCGAGCATGTGAAAACAGTTTTTGAAAAAATACAAGTTCAAACTCAGTGAGGAAAAGCGTGAATTGTTTTTGTCTAAAATTAAGTACCTAGAACAAATCATTGACAAAAATGGTCATCAACAAGACCCATTGAGGGCAAGTGTAATTAAAATATGCCTCTTCTAACAAGCATTACTAGTTTACAAGTATTTCTAAGACTAGCAAGTTACTATCAAATTTATATACTAAATATGTAGAATTTGAGAGTTCCACTTAAAAATTTACTTAAAAATGGCATAAAGTGAAAATGGATAGATAACACATCATTCAATGTACTGAGCCTGACATAGAGATGATGCCACTAATAAAAAATCCATATGATTGTTATGAAGTACTAAGCTTCAAATGACACGTGACAAAATTTGGGCCCAATCAGATTATTAGTTTACAAATTACAGTTATTTAAGTGAAGATACTGTTGCAAACTTTCAAAGCAATGGAAAAATCTGAATTTTGTGTGTTGATAAAGCATTGCTTTCTCATGGGGAAAAAATACTGTTCAAGCAAAGCAATGGCTTGATAAGTGTTGTTTGGACTATTCCATGAGAAACAATGATTAAGAGGTGCTATGCTGACTTTAAACGCAGTTGTACAGACACAAATGATGTTGAACGCTCAGGTTGTCCAAAATTGACAGTTGTCCCGGAAAACGTAAAAAAAAACCACAAACTCGTTTTGGCCGATCATAAATTGAAGTTGTGTAGCAGAGAAGTTGAACATACCAAAATGCAGTCAATCAAAAACAACAATGTGTCAATGATTCAGAGCGTTGTTTGCAACTGTTTCAATGTAACAAGGAGTTTTTGCATAAATATATGATAATGGATGAAACATAGATCAACCACTTCACTCCAGAATCAAATCGGTAGTCAGCTGAGTGGACAGCAGCAGGTGAAAGCCATCTAAAGTGACCAAAGATGCAAACATCAGCAAGCAAGATTTTTGGCTCTGTATTTTGAAATGCACAAGGTATTTTGTTCATTGATTACCTTGAGAAAGAAAGAACCATCAATCGCGAATATTATATCATATTATTGGTGTGTTTGAAGGAAGAAATCACCAAAAAACAATCACAAATGAAGAAGAAAAAAATGATCTTTCACCAAGACAATGCACTGTGTGATAAGTTGATCGCAACGATGGCAAAACTACA
Organism: Ascarosepion bandense; assembly: GCA_037127315.1. Classification (NCBI taxonomy): domain Eukaryota; kingdom Metazoa; phylum Mollusca; class Cephalopoda; order Sepiida; family Sepiidae; genus Ascarosepion; species Ascarosepion bandense. The sequence continues at coordinate 508,948 of JBBBDQ010001272.1, read as the reverse complement.
TGAATTGCACTTTGAATTACTTCCGCAACCACCCTATTCTCCAGATTTGGCTCCCAGCGACTACTGGCTATTTGCAGACCTCAAAAGAATGATCCAGGAAAAGAGATTTGGCTCCATTGAAGAAGTGATATCAGAAACTGAGGCATATTTTAAAGCCAAAGACATATTGTTCTACAAAAAAGGCATCAAATTGTTAGAGAAGCATTGGGATCAGTGTATCACCCTAGAAGGAGACTATACTGATGAACAAAGTCGAATTTTGTCTAAAAGTTATTATTTTATTAGTTAGGCCCAGGATTTATTGAGTGATGTGTTAAGTGTCAGAAAGAGTTTGAAGAAATAAAAAAAACACTAACGTCAGACTTAGCATACTACTATCCAAAAGCAGAAATCATAGTGGCTTCAAGTGCTAGTGATTTTTGGATGAAAGCAGTAACTTTACAAAAAGCTGATGATAATAATATGAAAGCCAACACATATGCTTCACATTTACTGCTACTGACAGATAAAACTACAGGCAGATTGAAAAGGAAGTATTTGCAATAATAGTTGTGGTGAAAAAACTTCAAATTTATACATAAAAGTTTTCGGTTGTAGACAGACCACAGACCTCTATTATCAATTTATGGTTTGAAAAAAGGAATTCCTATATATACAGTGAATAGATTACAATGCTGGTATACCATCTTATTAAATTACGATTTTAAGATGGAATACCAACCATACCAAAATTTGGGACATGTGGATGGGTTAAGATTGATTGATACCAAAAAATACTGAACCATTTGAGGACACTCATTATTGCTGCATTAAAAAGTAAAATAGAAATTAAAAATATATTATGAAATGTACTGTGCAAATTACCAGTTACCCTGGAAGAAATAAAAGTAAAGGCAGAACAAGACATTTTTATACTGAAAGTAAGAAAGAACACAACCCAAACTTGAACATTTACTCGCTATGTGATAGAGTACTGATGTTCGCACAGAGTAATAATACCTAGTATATTACAAAAACGAATATTAAATGAATATCATAGTGGACATCAAAGATATTTCAAGAACTAAATCTCTTATGAGAAGCAATGTATTAGCTTGTCTGGAAAATTCATGCCAATTTTTAAGGGAAATTAAAATACAAAACAAAATTCCACCATTAAATATTTATTCAACTAAATATGAACCATTTTGTTGCACAACCTTTCTCCATTTTTCTTTCAACTTAAAAATTCTGTCTTCCCTGAATTTCAGTGGTTTCTCAGCAAAAAAACTCATTGAGCTTTTTTTTATGTCATCCAAAGAGTTAAAATTTTTACCATTGAGATTATTTTGTAAAGACATGAATAACTGAAAATCCGAAGGAGCAATGTCTGGTGAATATGGTGGGTGGGATAACACATCCCAGCAAAGCTGTAACAAGTTTTACCAGGTCACCAAAGAAAGACAAGGTCTGGCATTATCCTGATGGAAATCAACAGCTTTCCTGTTTGACAATTCTGGGCATTTTTCTTGAATTACTGTCTTTAATTCATCTAGTTGAAAGCCGTACTTTTCAGAACCAATTGACTGGTTACTTGGCAGAAGCTCATAGTACAGGATTCCTTTCCAGACCCACCAAATGCACAGCATAACTTTCTTAGGATGAAGATATACTTTTAGTGTGGCTAAAGTTGGCACATGTCACTTACCCCGGGATCTTTTTCACTGAACATTTTCATTTATACAACAATTCACAGATAAAAATGCATTCCAAGAAATTCTTTTCACTCATATCATGTGGTACCCAAACATTGTGGCAATTTGATTTCCCAAGCTTCACTAAGTGCTCATTGGTGGTGGATTTTGATAAATTTAGTGTTTCTGCCAATTCTTACATTTTGTAATGCTGGTTACTCTTAATCAGTCTTGATTTGGTCATCATTTGTAGTGGGGAGGGGTCTGCCTGAATGTTCTCTATCAATAAGGCTATGATCACCAACTCTAAACTTAGTAAACCACATCCATATAGTTGTCAGCTAAAGCACCTTCCCTAACCATAACACAAGTCTTTTTTTTGTTGCTTGCAAGGCATTTTTGTTTTTAAGCTAATAAAAAAGCATCAAGCATCTAAAATGCATCTTATAATCTTCCATTTTCATAGGGATGAAAAACTGACATGAATTAAGTAATTTTAAACTTAATTACTTAAAAAATAGTTTCAAGTGTGATCTAATCAGAAATGAAAGCATATTATATCTGTCGATAAATTTGACATGTTCTAGCGTGTTGGAACATGGATGACTAAAAATTGGCATGATCTTTCATGACAACCTAATAAAATGGACCAAAAAGGATCAAAACATTGAAAAAGTAGTAAAAGCCTACAGAGGTTGTGTTCTGGCAACAAAATCACCTACCACAAAAATACAACCCTGACCAAAGATAGATACTTTGTGGTTAAGACTACACATAGATTTTGCAGGTCTAATAAACAGATCACATTATTTGGTGGTAGTGTATAGCTTTACTAAGTGGCATGAAATTTGTAGTGTAAATAAAAAAAAAAAAAAACCTTCTATGGCCACAGTGAATTTTTTTATATAAACTGTTTGCAAGATATGGCATTCAGGATGGAACAGTCTCAGAATTCACTGCTCACAAATTTGAAGATTTTTGTAAAAATGTTCTTGATTGAACATATTACTACCCCACCATATCACCCAAGGTCAAACAGGTAAGTCAAACAGTTTGTGAGTACTTTCAAGAGAGCTTTGAAAAAAATCAAGCAATGAGAAAGTGAGTGAAAAATCACTACAAAAATTCTTGAGAGTATACCGGATAATGCCAAATCCCAATACCCTGTCAGGCATGTCACCATCAGAATTGATGTTTGCAAGAAAAACTAAATCTATGTTTAACAAGTTGTTCCCAGGTCATGTAAGAATAAGAACACTTAACAAAAAGGACACTAAATTTTTCAAATTTGGCAAAACAGTGTTTTTCAGAATGTCTAAAAATGGAAAAGAAATGTGGGAAGATGGTATCATGGATTGGAAAGATGATACATATATGGTAAAAGGTCAAAAAAAAAAAATGGGAACACAAAAGACATTGCAATCAGCTTTTAAAAAAAAAAAAAAAAAAAAAAAAAAAAAGAAGCTTACTGAAAATAAAAAGCCAGCAAGAAATGAAAGACCTATGCAAGTACTGTATGATACTTTTGATGAACCTCTACCTGAAGAATTTGTTGAGCGTACAAGTAGGATTCCTAGAAAATGGAAAAGTACAGAAAAAATAGAGGTAAAACATACAAAACACTTGCAAACTCACTAGAAAGAGGAGGAGGAAATTACTAATAGATAAAAATATTTATTAATAGAAAGAAATCTCAAATGTGGATATGTTGTGAAGTAAATAATGCACCACACCCCCACACCCCCGGTGACACAAATGGACTAATCTAAACATGTGAAGAGATCCAGTGAGTCTAGAAAAAGCCGTTGGAGTCAGTCTAGTGTATTTGTAACAGACATCACAGCAAGTAGCCTAAGAAGTCTTAATATTAGAACTTCAGTCACTTTCGCATTGATGTAAAATGGCTTCCCTCTGTCTTTTCTACAAATATTTACATGGCAACTGTTCTTATGAGCTTTTTTTTTCCCCTGGTGCTACACTCACATGAATTTAGGTGTGCTACTAAATTGGCATCTAGGTCCCACTTTTTTACCATTAAAATAGTTAAATGTAATTTCCACTTCTACTCTAACAGTTTCTTTTCTTGCTCTTCCCGCCTGTGGAACTCCTTTCCAGTTACTTGCTTTCCTGATAATTACAATCTATAAAAGTTTGAATGCAATGTCAATTGCCATCTTCTATCTTCTTGAATCCCATTCATCTTTTATTCCTCTTTAATACTGCTTGTACCCAGTCTTTTCTCTCACTGTAACTTCATGCACACTAGTGATGGTCATCAGTAGACAGTCCTGTTTCACTGTATATTTTAATTAAACAGTATCATATATAAATATATAATACTGCTTAATTAAAAAAACAGAATATCTACTTAAATATGAGTATTGATAAAAAAATAATGTTTCAAACAAATCATTTCAAATTGTCAGTTGTTTATAACCAAGTTTCGTCAATCTTTGTTAATTTCCATAACATGTTTACATTTGTTGACATTACGATACATTTCAGAGCAGATATGGTTATTGCGTTAAATCGAAAACTGTGTTATATAGGCTTGATTAAAACCTTGTTTAGACTAATGGTCATTCATGGTTGAGAGGTCTAAAATGTGCCAGATCACATGGTAGCTTCTCCTATGTGGACAGGGGTTGCAGGTTCAATTCCAGCCGAATGACACACATTTTTGTAATAAAAGTTTATTGAAAATAATCAGGCCAGTAGATATAAATATATAATACTGTTTAATTAAAAAACAGAATATCTACTTAAATACGAGTATTGATAAAAAATAATGTTTCAAACAAATCATTTCATATATTTATTATTTTATGTCTGGCATGACTCGGAGTTTCATGCGTTATTCTTTACCAAGACAGATTGATAATCCTCCACAAAATTAATCCACAAAAAATGGATAAACTCAGAAAGGATTTAATAAACTTTTTCAAGACCATGATCTTAACATTACAACCTTAACTAATGCTAAAGTTGTAAATTTCTTAGATGTTACCTTCGACCTGAGCAATGGCCTGTACAAACCATACACTAAGGACTCACACATACATCAACAGGGAATCAAATCACCAACAACCTACACAAATCTAATTTCATTTAAGTACCAACTTTAGCAATAAAGAAATTTTTAACAATTCTAAAATTAAATATATGCTTTAGAAAAAAATAAACTCAATACTAGTTTAGAATACTTCATTAAAAACAAGATAGGCAGAAATAATCAGAAATCACGTAAAGGTAACATTAATTGGTTTAACCCACCCTTGAGTCGTAACATCCAACTAACATTGGTACACTACTCCTTAACTTAATTCATAAACATTTCTACTATTCACCCACACTAGAAAAAAATCTTCAACAAAAACAATGTCAAAGTCAGTTATAGTTGCATTAAATCTTAGATAAATGTATTTCTCAACATAATGCTATGATATCAAATAAACAATATCCGTCACCCAACTAATAGCAAAAATAACCCTTCTAAAAATGACTGCAACTGCCGAAAAAATAAAACTTGCCCACTGAATGGCCAATATATGTCCAACTGTATTGTTTATAGAGGTCAAATTCATTCGGATGATAATGATATTAAATTTTACATTGGAAGCACTTCTAACAGGTGGAAGATAAACAATAGTAAATACAGCAAAAGTACTGTTTTATCCACTCATTATTGGAAATTAAAAAACAACAACCCAATTATTACCTGAAATATCATAGCTAAATCCAAACATTACAATGGAAAATGAGATAAATGTAATCTATGTTTCTGAGAAAAACTTGTCATTTTAAACCATATTAAGAATCCAAATTTACTTAATAAGAAAAGTGATTTAATGACCACATGCTGTCATAGAAAAAAATACTTAAATTCTTAAACCCAGATTAATGCAGATCCCGCCTTGTTTGCTTATTTCTTTCTTTTCCCCCCACAATATTACTTTTAACAATTATGAATTTATATTTGCTCCTTACATTTTTAATTCTTAATTCTAAATTTTACCTCGTTATTTTTTTTTATCATATTTTTATTTTCATTTAAAATTTTAATTTTCCCAACATTTTTATGCATGTGTAATATTTGAATATTTAAATTTTTAAGGCTCATGATTTACGCCTTTTTGATTTTGTCTCCCTGCATTTTATTATGTTTTAATTATTTTCATTTTAAATTTTTTATCCACATGTAACTGTAGAATATTTAAATATTTAATCTTATTAAAAAAGCAGTATCTTAACTTGATAAGATTTAATTCCCATGAATATGAAGCGGACTTAAATTCAAATCTATTAAACTGTCAGTTTGAAATATGCACCTGATGATTGAAACTCATGAAACTTTGACTTGTGCCAGAGACATAGGAAATTATATTTATTAATATATATATAATACAGCTCTGTTCATACATAGAGCACTGTTTTATTAACACCTGAATAATAATACTATACATATGTACACCCTCTTCATATGTATATTTATTATGTCGATATATATATAGTCTGCCTCCTTCTACCGAGCATCCATAGCTCAGAGGTAGAATCGCCGACTGACGCCAATTCAGTCGGGTTTCAATCCTGGGTAAAAAGGTAATCAACTGGCTAACTACTGATGAGCTGTGATACAGCGAAACAGGTCTGTCTGCAGATGACTATATAAATAATGCTAGAAAACCAGTTATAACAATTTTAGATTGCTTAGAATATTTAAAATTTTTAAGATTACTGAGTAGTTAAATTGTTACACCTATGTTGCCCTTAGAGAAAAAAAAAAGAGGAAGAAGCCTTGTCAGTACATCATAAAACCTCCCAAAATGCTTTTCTGCATTATTTTAAACAAAGTAATATTTGTTTCAAATCAGATTAATTAAACTTTAAATCAGCTAATCTTCCTGAAATAAGTTTCAGGAAAGCATATTTTATTTTTGCAAGATTTTATACTAAAAAGAATTACATTGTGTTAACAGATTAGTCAATATGGTGGATTTTAGTGGTTTTACTAATAAAAAACACACACACACACACATATTTCAAGCCATTTAAATTCAGTTTCAAATACAGCAAAATATTTTCTTTTCAGAAATAATAAAATGTATTTTAAACCTTACGTATGGCTTTTCTTCGGGGGAGGGGGTACTTATTTTATTACTTCAAATGTTATTTTTAATGGACACACATATTTGAAATAGATGCAGCATAGATGTATCTTTGAGATGTGCCATGTTAAAGGTCAAATAATGTGAACACACAGCTGGATATTGGGGGATAAGGCAATGGAGAATATAGAAAGAAATTGTCTCTTTCTACTCAGAGAGTGTGGCAGAGGGGATACAATGTTTGTTATAAAAAGGAGCAAAGTGTAGAGAGTGAGAGAAGCTTGACTGCACAACTCTTGAATACTCTGGTTTGAGAAACCCTGATCTAAGAGGATATAAATGACTCTCTTTAATGGTTGACATGCAACTAAGAAGAGGGGGGAGGAAGTCTGCTTTAATATGAAATATTGTAACAAAATTAACAAAGACAAGAATATTAATTAATATTTGATTAAAGTGGCTTGGTTACCAGTAATTTAACATTGGCTAAAAAATTAAGTCAAATAAATCTTGATTCAACTGAAAAATGATGAAATAGTTATCTCTATCAGATTCAATGAAATATAATCTTAACAGGAGGAGGGGGAAAAAACATGTTAGAAAAATTTACAAAAGAAAGCCAAGTCATTAGGTTTTAAAAAGATAGGCAAGGGAACTCCTGTTAAACTGCTGCATTCATCAAAATAATCATTAATTTGGGAAAAAAAAGGATCTTTCCAATTTTCATTAAGAAACAAGTAGTTTAAGATGATATATGAGGTTTAATCAAATTTGTAACCCAATATGCTAGCTGTATTTTGATCTGAAATTTTCACTAAATATTTGATCATCATCATCATCATCAAGTGAATTAACAAGGAAGGATATTCTGAAGTGTGCATTTTTAGTGGACAGATTTATTTATTGCTTAGAACTTTTAAGACCTTTAAAAGTTTGTCAATTCAAACAACAAATTAAATATAGTTTAACTTTTCTGATCAATTTGGAGAGTCAATATTTCCACTTTATGTTCAAATTTCTAAAGCAGCTTTACTATCAATTTTCTTTATAGAATTTACAACTCAAAATATGAAGTCAATGTTTATCTTATCACTAAAATCAAGACATGATGATCATCATCTTCATCATCAATGCAAATGTTAAAATACATGGCTATTAATTTGATTCTTTATTTAAGAACTAAAAATATTCTCCAAAATCCTTCCAGTATCCTTAATATTAGTCATTGATAAGTAATTTTTATAAACTATATTTTTATTATAAATATAAAACAAATCTACTTATTAGTAAACAACTTTTTTAAATAATTGTATCACAGACCCTTTTTTATTATTTGTTTTTTTTTTAATATTGTTTCTAAAATGTTTAGTTCATTCTTGATTGGATGGAATCAGATAGACATACAGCCATCAAAGTTTAGAAAACAGGTCTCTCTTAGCAGAGGCAATAATTCATCAAACAGCATTGTTACTTTGATGAGTAATGAAGCTAAAGAGACAGGTGCAAACTGTTTCTAGGACAATTTAACATTGTATCATAGAAAATAAATGCCTTAAACAGAAAAGAGATTACAATGTAAAATTCATTTCTATCATGGTTTTACTGTAAACTGAAGTCCACACACGTGTGTGTGTGTGCATGCCTCTCTCTCTCTCTCTCTATATATATATATATATATATAGAGAGAGAGAGAGGGGGGGTGTAATGGATAAATTGTCAGTTAAATTATACAAAATTGAAAATAACAATGACATCTCAATTTAACAGATATATTTCCCAAAATTGCATGAAAGTATCTTGAAATACTAGAATTAATGTTTTCAATAAAACCATCATTGGCTTCAATCACCATCTCCAGAATATTCTGCATCTCTTTTGGATGTTTTCCTTGTTTAAGTTGGTGAATTCTGCCATAATCATTGCCTTCAGTTTATTTTTGATATTACAAAGAATTCTGATGGTATCTAACTCAACTGCAACCCACACATAATAATCAATGGGGTTGCTGTCTGGGGAGTTAGGTAGCCAGATGTAAAGGATAATGTGCTCACAGAAATTATCTGATAGCCATGCTAGGTTCTCCTGTTTGTGTGACATGGTGCAGAGTCTTGTTACCAGATATAGGGTCTTCCAGCAGCTACCTTCATGGCTCAGGTCAGCACTACTTCATCAAGGCATTTGATGTAGGCCTTCGTGTTGAAACATGCCCTTACCAACAAATTTGAGAGTTTTTTCGTATCAGAACAATTAGTGAATTTTTGAGGTGCCAGACCTTAGTAATAACAACTCATCTAATTCTTTCCAAATCCTCTGCACTCTCCTCAGATTTACACCCAAACACTCTGAAATGTTCATATTGGAGCTTCTGGTGCAAATTCCAAGCAGTACAGCATGCCGTTTCCAAATTTATGGCAAAGTGAATTGCATCATAGTGCTCTTTTTCTCACAGATGGTGCCCAACTGACCCTACTATACTGTGCAACCGGCAAAATCCAAAGCAAACATTCATATACAAAATGAAAAATATAAAATCACCACAATCTACCCATCACACACTGCATGTATGCGCAGCTGAGATTGAGGAATTGTAGAGATGCATTTAAATTACAGTTCTCTTTAGTTAGTTCATCCGAAAAGTGTGGTTGATTTTGTACAAGCCTTCACCACTATAATCAAACACGCACAGATAATCTCTAAGAATCAAGCTGTTGTTCTGATATATTGAAAACGAGAGGATGGTCTAGACCTTTGACTTCTATTTTGGTCTCTTTATTAGTGACTACTTTTCAGGTGCTAATAATCATATCCAATTAAAAATACAAACAATTTCATTCAATGGCTGTAGAAAAATAATTTTTAAGATGTCGTTCTTCTTGCTTCCCAAAAAACAAATAAACTGCCAATTATTCTTCACAATGACAAAATCCTGAAGTTTTGAGGGCACTTTTAAACATTTTTAGCCCTAGAAGAGAAAGCAGTTAATGATTACCATAGCTTTTTGATCATTATTTTTAATAACTGAATCATATCGTCTAACATTATCGTGTTCATTTTCGTTCAACATTCTCAAACAGAGCAACTCTATTTTATTTACTATGACCATTTATTACTTGTGGGGGGAAAAGCTTTTAAAAACTTAAAACTCATCCTAATCAGTAATATCCTCTCTCACTCTCTCATATTTCTTCTTATTAAATCAATTGCAATAATATGATGAGGTTGCAAGATCTGCCCATAAAATTCAATCAACCTGGCAATTTTTGTTTTTAACAAAAGTCTTCTCCATGGATAACTGATGTCAATCAATATTCTTCAAGGTCATTACTTGCAACCTAGTTATAGAAAGTAACAGTGGTGTGTGTGTGTATATATATATATATATATATATATATATAGTGGATTATGCTGAAGGAGGGAGCATCTTTGCAGAAACATGTTTCCATATAATTCCCAACACATTTGCCATTTATTACAATGCTACACTAACAGTTTGACATACTCCATACCAACTGAACCTCATTGCTTAAACTAAAAATGAAACACCTACTCGCATTTGATATGAAAGCAGAATGCTCTAATTATACTTCCAGCTTTGCAGTTATGATAGAAAAAAAAAGGGATTTTTTTTTCCTTCCTTTTTTTTTTTTAAAGTGAAAAATGAGATATTGAATCACTCTGGAAATAACACCTAATTTTAAAGAATTCTTTCCATATGTCAAGTTTGAGTGTCATGATAACCTAGAACATCATTAATATATGCGTCAATCAATTGAACATGTTTAAAACGTTTTTTTTTAAGAGGCTCTGAAGGAGGAAACTTGGCCATATAGGTAAATATTAGATAATTGTGATATATATTTTTGAATTAAGTATTGCTGATTTAACAAGTTTTAATGTAGACTAACATACACCTCAAAGCACTTAATGTCTTCAAAGGTTTTAACAAAGCATCCATGTCAAATTCTGACAAAATTTGGGTAAAAACATTGAGAAAGCCTATTTTGCATCAATAAGAAAACAGATTCAAATGAATAACTCTACAACAAATGTCTTGATGCTTCCTACTCAGCACCTTGTTGGAAAATCCTCTACTGCAATTCCTGTTAAGAACTCTGGTGAACCTTCTGATCTTTCAAATTATCACGCTATTAGTCTTTTCTCATTTTCATGAAGAATCTTCTTGATGTCATCAGTTCTCAACTCAGTATTTATGATGATGACAACTATTTACTCCTGTCTTAATAATAAATCTGATCAATCAGATAAAGTAAAACTGGCAGCTGATCTTGAAAATGATCTCTAATGAGTTGTTAACTGGAGCAAATAATAACTTGTAAATTTTAACACATCTAAAAGGAAACTACTATCTTTCAGTTATTATAGAGAATTATACTTGCCTTCCATTAGCAGATGCCAACCTTTTGAAGGGCAACTAATTGTGGCTTCTTGGTCTCGCATGGACATGATACAAAATGATTATATTGAATCATTTGATTTGATTAGTTTTTATGCTTTATCAACCCTTTGCAAGTTATTTAAAACCAGCAAATATTTTTAGATTGTAAGAATTTTTTTTTCAGAGATAATGATTTAGTGATACAAGTCTTACTAATTAACCCATAGCTAGGGGAGAAGAGGTGGATTTACACATTTCTGAAGGTTATTTTCATGTAAATGAATGTAAAAACTCAACTGAAAATGAAATGCAGTTCTTTAATTAACAATTCTTAACCATTATCTACTGCACCACCTGCATATCCAAACTTACAGCACCTGGTATTCCCAAGTGGTCACCTATCCTGGCTCTACATTGCTTAACTTCGGTGATTTCACAAGAACTCTTGTTTCAATATAATATAGCCATATTGAATCAACTGCTAGGTCTGCTGGAATCTTGATTCATTATGTTGTGCAAGACATTTTTTCTTACTAGAATCCATCTTGCACATTGATAAATCTACCATTCACTGTGCATTGAATATTGCTGCCATATCTGATCTGTTGCTCCTGCTATATATCTCAAGATTCTCAACAAAATGCAAGGAAGTGTCTGTAATGTTATCAGTTCTGACCTGATATCTAACTCATCACATTCCCACTGCTGTGACAAAGCTTCCTTGTGCCTTTTCTATAAATATCTTCATAGCATGAAGCTTTTTCCTTTGGTACCTTGATCACATGAATTTAAGATTAGCAGTTACGTTTATTGTTCTTTTATTGTTGAAATAACCAGATGTAGTTAAGTTCTATTCTGATAGCTTCTTTTCTTGTACTTTTCACCTGTGGAACTCTCTTCCAGTTTCTTGCTTTCCTGTCAACTATGATCTACAAAGATTAAAATGGAACATCAATAACCCTCTTCTGTTTTCGTAAACCTTGTTCTTTAATTGTCCTCTCTTTCCATTTTCTTTCACTTACTTTCAGCTGGCTTGGGGTGAAATGTTTTAAAAAGAAAAGAAAAAATAGTATTCTTCTATACTTCTATCATATATATTCCATTTTTACTTACAATATGAAGAATGAATATAGGCAGCAAAAACTGAAAATAATCTTTAAAACCATTTTAACTGTATCAGTACTTAATAGTATTAGGAAGTATCAATGAAGTGCAAATTAAATATAAATAAATTTAATGTTTATTCACTTGAGTCCAACTATAAAATATTAAAGGTTGGTTATGGTATAAGAAGTACTAAAAAAAAAAATATTGATATAGACTGACCATCATTTATCAAGCACTAATTTCCACTAGAGTAATTTCAGATCTTCTGGTTCACCACACAGACATGTCATGACTGTTTGGTGGCATTAGCTGTAGCAGCAGCCATTTTTGATCACTTTCAAATACTGGTAGATATTTATTCACCTGCACACATGTCACAACAGAATATAACCCATAGTTGGAGCTTAATATAGGATTTTGGAAACACAATACAAAATTGCTCCAGCCTCCTTGACTCTTCCCTGTTGGGGAAATCTCAGGTGGCAAGTAATGACTCCAGCCCCCTTTACACTTCCTCTCTTGACTTGGGGATACCTCAGGCATTGGTTAATGACTCAAGCCCCCTTCCAAAGAAAGCTGGGAAGGCATTTCTACTTTTCTTTGGTGCCTTTTATTATAATCTACTGACATTTAGCCCCAGTCATAGCTCCAATGAATTCAGAAAATGCTTCTCATGATGTGAAGAAGAAACAACATATATTGTCCATAACAAATAATTAATGCACATCTGAAAAAAAATTTATTAAACATGCAGATGTAAAGGGAATTTTAGGGTAAGATGAAGTGGTTAAGTTTTGGGTTAAGTGTAACCATCAGTAACCCAACAAAATCATTTATCCAGCAACCTACACATCCCAATGATGCCAGATTAGTGATGACAAACAATTCAAATTGCTTTGGTATGGCGATTTCTTTTTTTTATTACAAGGACATAGGTAAATATCCATACGTTATTAAAGTGATTTAATCAATCATGAACTTATTTAAAATACTAAAAGAGGCTCAAAAAATAAAAAATAAAAAAAATAAAAAAAATAAAAACATTGACATAAACAATGCAAATTTAAAGTCATAGAAAGCACAGTTGTTCAATATTATTTGAACACGAATAATAATAGAATTTGGAGAATTTTAAAAGATTTCCAATTTATTTTGCACCAAGTCAATATTTTTGAGAATTTTAACAAATCTTTATTTTATTTCAGAGTTGCTTTCGTGAATTCTATTTTCCAAAGACTGCAATTTATCATTCTTTATCCCACCAATTTTTTATTTTTTTGTACTTTTGAAATGCTTGTCCAAATGTTTATACAAGCATCCAAAACCTATTTTGAATTTTATTTATATTTTTTAAATTTATCTTTTGCAGCTACTTTCACATCTTTATTTAGTTTCCAGGTTTTTGACATTGTTAAATTCAGACATGAATTTTACAGTTGGATACTCTGAGAGTAACCTGTTATATTTGGCACTACAATCCATAAATGGTAACAACAAATCTTCCATTAAACCTTGTGGTTATTAACACAGCCAACTTACAATTTGGGGATAACTTCTTATAACAAAGAGTAATTAGTTCATTAGCATATTTGTAAAATTTTTCAAAGCCCTATTGTATGATTGTACATAGCATGACAGAAATATCTCCCATACCTTGTATATCATACCCAAAGGCAATTAATAACATTGGCTTATGCTTCGACTTTTAGCTTCTAGTATAAACATCATTTTATGCTTTATTCTCAATTTCATATTTACAAAAAAAAAAAAAAATTTAGTTACCACTAATAATTCTCAAAAAAAAAAAAAAAAAAAAAAAAAAAAAATCAACAATTACAGCATTTTGAAAACTAGAACTCCTTTCCGTCAATTTAAATTAGTTTTGAGATACAGCAAAGTATTAGGTTGTTACAAAAATAATGGCTGATTTCAGAAACATATTGGCTGTGATGCAACAAAATCTTTGAAAGCTGATTCCACCTCTGGTCTGGACCTAAAAGTTTTACCATTTAAAAATGTGGTTAAGGGCTTAAAAAAAATGATAATCAGTGGGTGAAAGATCATGAGAATATGGAGGATGTTGTAAACTAGTGTATCCCAAGTCTGTGAGTTTTTGCAACATCATTCTTGCAACATGTGGCCACACATTATCGTGGAGCAGAATTAGGCCACATCAATTCACCAATGCAGGTTTCATTTTTTACAGGCATGCATGTATTTCAGCAAGTCGATTGCAGTAAAGCTCTGCATTAATGCTCTGACTGGCTTCCAGAATGCTGTAGTGGATAATACCAATTGTAGACCACCAGACAGTCACCATAATCTTTTGTTGATGGCTTTGGGAAATGTTTGGGGGATTCATCACAATCAAACCATTGACCTGATCATTTACAGTTAACATAAAAGATCCACTTTTCATCACAAGTGACTATTCGGTCAAGAAAGGAACCATTGGTGTTTCACAGAAAGAGTATCAAGCATACTTCAAAATGCCTAAGTTTTTGATTTTCATTGAGATCATAAGGAACCCATTTATCAAGCTTTTTCACCTTGCCAATACTCTGCAAATGGCGTGAGACTGTTGCATTGCTGACACCAAGTATCTGAGACATTTTTCTGACACTTTGACGTGGGTTTTGTTCAACAACTACATGCAATTATTTGTTGTCAATGACTGTCCTCTATCTTTTTCAGTTTCAAGACTCATCACCAGTATGGAATTTCTGAACCACCTTAATACTGCCCAATCACATGTGGACCCACCTCTCCATGGTCTGTTGATGTTGGCAGAAGTTTTGGAGGCAGTGTGCCCAAGTTTGAATTCATGCAAGGAAAGTAAACAAAGATCATGTTTTGTCATGTTCATGATTAAGGGATTCTAGGCTTCAAGAAGATTTCTGTCTGAAAATAAGTTAAAAATAATTAAAGAGCACACATTAATTATAATGTATACCAAAATTCACCTTATATATACCGTGAATACTATGTTAAAATGGCTTTTCAAAATACAACACTTCGAGTGACCATTATTTTTGTAACAACCTAATATTTTGCATATTAGAATATTAAATTTAATGTAAAATAAAAGTTTCAAGAAAGATTTTTTTATTTTTAAAAATTCATTTTAACCCTTAGGTATCATGAATCTGTGGAAGTAACTAATATAGTTTTTTTTTTATGAAACTCATGGGTACAAGGTCAAGTGGCACATTTGTTTTCTGACCTTCAGACCAGGGTTCAAACCTTACTGAAACCTGAGTTTAAACCTTACCCTGAATGAGTGGTCAGCAAGGTGACTATCTGACAATATCAGCCTGATAAAGTGAACCCAGCATTCAGCACCTTTGGAAAATGCCTGAAAATCATATACTAATTGACCTAATTCTCGTGAGCAAAACTGGGTAGATGCAACTGTTCAGAAGCCATTGATGATAGTGCTTGCATGCAAGTTACTAACAAGTTAATGTACGGGTCTTGTTCAAAAATGCTGATCAAGCCAGATTGTGTGCTCTCTCCCCAAAACTGTAACTAGTCTTTTCAACATAGTTGCAGTATAAACAGAACAGGCATCTGTAATAGGGTTTGGCTAGCCACCAGAGCAGGTGTACTCGGAAATAAGTAGTGGTCCACCATTACATGAAACACCTATCATTTTACTTTTATCAAAAATTCATCAATATTTACAAAAGTGATTAAAATGATAAACATAAACAAATGAGAATATAAAAAAAAAATTGACAAGTTAGAGCTGAAAGGGAAGTTAAATTGTAATTAATAAGAAATAAAGAGAAAGGGAAAAAGTAAAGGGAAAAGAAAAAGTAAAGGGAAAAGAAAAAGTAAAAGGAAAAGAAAAAATAAATGGAAAAGAAAAGTAAAGGCAAAAAAGTAAAATAAAAATAAAGGGAAAAGAAAAAATAAATGGAAAAGAAAAAAATAAAGGGAAAGGAAAAAGTAAAAGTAAAGGGGAAAGAAAAAATAAAGAAAAAATAAAAGTGAAAAGAAACAATGAAAATAATATAGAAAAATAAAATATGAATAAAACAGACTCACCTTTTTAGGACTTTTG
This sequence comes from Ascarosepion bandense, assembly GCA_037127315.1. Classification (NCBI taxonomy): domain Eukaryota; kingdom Metazoa; phylum Mollusca; class Cephalopoda; order Sepiida; family Sepiidae; genus Ascarosepion; species Ascarosepion bandense. The sequence continues at coordinate 492,601 of JBBBDQ010001272.1, read as the reverse complement.
CTTGATAACTTAGGCGGAACTGATCCACTAATTGAATATTTAGTATTTTTAGACTTAAATATTTTCCTTTCTGCTGGTTTCTCTTTGGCCGATTGTCTAGTATATGTTTTAGCTGTCCGCATAGTCAATGACCTGTCATATGTATCATCCAAGTCAAAAGGATCGGCAGTCACAGAGTTTTTTCTATCATCACTAGACACAGAATTGCACCTTTCTGTTGTAAAAGTAAAATCATCGTCCAATTTGAATATGTCATCAAATACATCATTGTTTTTTGATTCATTCAATGAACCCTGGATTTTCTTTCCATCAGAAGCTGATGAATCTTCCTTATCATCGAGGGAAAATAACTTAATGGATTCTTCGTCAGATTGGTCGTTGAACATCTCTACATCACCCTCAGCAGAATTGGTGTGGTGGTAGTCACCTTTACTAATCTCGTCCAATTCCTTATGTTCCAAATCTTCTGGAGAAAGTGGTGGTGGTCCATCGTCACTGGCTAGAGAACTAACCGGACTACCTGCTGAGATTATGTTGGGAGGTTCTTCATCCTCATCGTCATCTTCTTCACTACTGCCACAGACATTCACAGGTTTCTTTTTGATAATTTTGTCAAAGAGTTCACTCGCTGTTTCTCGTGGGGTCTTTTTCAAAGTCTTGATGCCCTCCATTCCTTTGGGTTTGCACAGAAAAATGATAGTTGTGCCTCGGTTATTTTTCACTTCGCTCCGTGAGATCACCGTGCTGTTTGTAAAACTGTCCTGATTGTCCCGAAAAATGGGGCTGGGTGTATGAGGACTGACCGGAGCACTTGGTTTAGGTGATGGCTTCCTGATGAGCTTAGAAGGTGAAGACGTAGGAGTGACAGACACAGGTAGCTTGTGGCTCGTGTATGTGCGGATTATAGGTGCCCGCTTGAATTTGTAATTATCTTCGTCCTTGTTTTCCTCGCTTGCAGGTAGTTTGCTGAGCACTGAAATTAGCTTTTCTGGGGAAGATTGTGTACTCAATGTTATACAAGATGATGATTCAGGGCTGCTGGAATGTTGGGTAGAACTGCTTGAGTTCTTTTGGGAAAGGAACAACTTCTGTGAATAGGAATAATCACTGACTTTGATGGTCATTTTCTTGGGAGGAGAATCTAAAGAACTCTCTTGAGAGCTACTGTGGATATTTGAAAATTGGTCAATTCTTTTGGTTGGACTTACAGAATAAGTTTTAGCTGACCGATATAACACATTATCTGGGTCCGTTTTAAGCAATGGTTTTACAGGAGATGATTCAATTTTGTACTCATTAAAGGACTTCTTAGTGACAATCCCTACTGCAGGAGCTGTAACGATTATGTTCTTCTGAGAAGCATTTGAATGCAGAGGTACCTTGGTTATGGAGTTTCGACTTGCACCTTTCATATCCTCAGATTCAAAACTAAATGGGTCATCAGAGAGGTCATCGTCAAACCGCGGCCTCTTTGACACGCTTAAGTCCCTTTCACGGCCGAGGTTTGCCTCAGGTTCTCGGTCTTTTCGGCCTCGCACAGCTGTGAAAGAAGTCTTACCCCATTTCTGAATCATAGGTGAGGCTTTTACAGTTAAAGTTTTATTATTCTTGTTATGCATTATCTCATCAAAGGCACGACTTGAAGCAGATTCAGTTGTTCTGCCATAGGTTTTTATGGTACACCGCTTCATTTTGGTGAAGGGCGCTGAAAAGAAACAGAACAAAAAAAGAAACTGTCATTAAATGAAATTCACAAACAGCAGAAAATACAAGAAAAAAAATGTCAACAAGTTCATGTTACAGAATGCAAAAGCCAAAGCCAGAGCCAGAATAGTCAATGATTAGCTAGAGTGCCTCATGTGCATGTTATTCTGACAGTGATGGATTGCCTTTGTCTGGGTTTGGGATAGAAGTCCAAAATGATGCAAATTCAACAGAGGGCCACAAGAATTTTAAAGTGTCAATACACTTCCCACACCCTGGTCAAAATACCAACTAAGGCCACCTGTAGTGGGATGCTATGCCAACATGCATTCTCATGAAATCATTCTTCCTGCTGTCTCTTAGAATCCAATCTGCGACATCTGCTTGCATCTTCTAATAAAAATGAATAAGAAAGAGAAATTGTCCTTTTTATTGATACCATTTTATATAAAGTATGGGGACCCAGAAACAGCACCAAATGCAACATTCATTATTCTTCATTAGGGAACTAAGTTAAAAAGCATCGGAATTTATAATTGATTAAGAATTAAGTTAGCTTCCCAGTATTTAATTTCATTGAGGTGAGTTAACATGTCACCATTTTTACACATCGTATGTGGAGAATATTCTTGAAGACACTTATTTGTTCTTAACAGTTTATTGCGTCTCTCTTTTAAAGATTAGTTTCTTTTATCACAATCATTTTATATGTATAAAGCATGTTAGAGGGCTTACAGCCATATCAGGTTCAAACAGTGGTTCTCACATAATCTTTGAAGTTAAGCAATGTCAAGCATGGCTAGTACTTAGGTGGGTGACCACTTGCAAATACCAGGTGCTGTAAGTTTGGATGTGTGGGTGATGTAATGGCTAACAGCTGTAAATTTGAAAGCCAAATTCCGATTCCATTTGGGCCTGTTATATTCACTTACATGCAGATACCCTTGGGGAAGTTATGAATCCACCCTCTTTCCCCACTGACTCAGCTATGGCTTAATTAGTATAGTACGATGTGAATCAGTAAATCATTATCTCCAAAACATTTCTTACAATCTAAAAAAATAATAAAATACCGATAAAATGCAGCCGTAACTTCTATTCCAACAGTTTCTTTCCTCGCACTTCCCGACTGTGGAATTCTCTTCCAAACGATTGCTTCCCCGACAGCTACAATCTCCAGGAGTTTAAATGTAAGGTCAATAGACACCTCCTAACACACTAACCTGCTGCCATTCTATCAAACACTCTTCCCATCTGCCCAACCCTCATCCTTGGTATCCTTACTCATCTGTCACCTTCCTCCTGACATTCCCTATGTCTAACCACTCCTTCTCTTTACCTTCCCCTATGTAGCCCCATGCGCAATAGTGGCAGTGGAATGCCTTGCTTGGGGTGAGATGATTAAAAAAAAAATTTCTAGCTTTGAATAACCTGCAAAAGGTTTATAAATAAAACAAATCAAGCAATGAACAAGTAAAATTCATGCTGCTGAAATAAAAAACTGAATTAAATAAGCAATGATTAATTAAAATTCAAATAGTTAAAAATTTAATTACCAAGAATTTATATGAAAATAAATGTCAAAACTATTTTTTAAAGGATAGGCATTATGTTGATAAAACAGTTCTACATGTTATCTTTCACCCACTATAAAGGAATCTTACAACTATCTTTAGAGTTTATACATCTTTGTACCCCAATCAGTTAAATGTAGTCAGTCAGTCAGTCAAGCACCATACGTGATACATGCTTGGGCGATCATGTCTCGAGAGAGACATGACTGACTGGGTTTATGACTGATTATCCTGCAGTGGACTGGTTGCCAGCCAAGGTTATAGAACCCAATCTTTCCTGTTATTTAACCTATAACTAGAGGGAAGAGATGGATTAATACCTTGCCCAAGAGTATTTGCTCATAAATGAATGCAAGGAATTCAACTGGAATTCGAACGCGGCTCTGATTTCTTGTTCTGAGCCGATATCCACTGCACCACAAATGTAGTACATCAAAGTTTTGGGAAATTCTTAAGGAAAATGAATTCTACATGAACTTAGAGACACAAAGATCTGTCAACATTTATGCACTTTAAGATAAGGACTTACTAATACATGTCCTGACAGGGGGAGGGTTCATAACTTTCCCAAGGGTAGGTCCATATAACTGAATATAACAAACCCAACTGGAATTGGAATTTCCCTTTCCAATTTCTAGCCATTATCAATAACACCACCCTCACATCCAAGTTTACAGCACCTGGTACTTGCAGCAGATGGTCACTCATCTAAATGCTGGCTAGGCTTGATATTGCTTAATTTCGATAATCATGTGTTTGAAAGTGATGTGGTCGTAATCCCTCTAATGTGCTCTGTACATCTAAAATGATTATGATAAAAGAAACTAATATTTCAAAGTAAGATGCATTAAACTATTAAGAACAAATATATGTCTTCAAGAATATGTTTCACACAGAAAAATGTCATTATGGAAAAAGCCACCAATAATAAATAAAAAAATTAAATAATGATGGGTTTATTGTAAGAAATCAAAAATTAAGAAAAATGTGGCAAAATTCAGATCAGCTTTCAGCATCTCAAAAAAATCGCTTTTTAGAAATTGAAACTGAGTTTACTTTTTAACTGATTTAGGATTTCTCCTATATCCAGATTCAGCCCAGTCTTTATCAATAAATAAAAAAAAATTAAACATAGGCTTACAAAAACAGTTTCAATTATATATTTGTCTTTTTTCTTTTTCACAATGATGTTCACAAGGCCCAAGAGCTACTTGAGGTAGTAGGTAGAGTAAGAAGCACAATTTATGGGGATATGTGAGGAAGATAATGGTTAAACAGATTAAGATTGTAGTGATCAGGAAAGCATCCTCTTAGGAGTCAGATCTACAAAGCTGCAGTTTGTGGGAAGGTGCAATTTGAGTGGAACTTTCATCTCTTCAGAGGAAAATGTAGGAAATGAGGGCAGTTTGCAACAATGTGCATGGCATGGTGCAACTTAGCCATGAAAGTTAGCACTGGTGGAACTAAGGAATGTAGTTTGTCTAAACATCTTCCAAGGAAATAGTGATAGAGCAGCCAGAGAATTTGTAGGGCAGAAAATAATTCATCACCCACAAAGACATGGAGACATTTCTGGACTATCAAAACTAGAAAGTGATGACTGGATAGTTCCTGCCCATACATGGCAGCATTTTCAGTTTAATCTGTGTCTTGTAAAGGTTGAGGATAGCAGAAAAAGCCATGTATTTGTGAAACAGTACAGGAAACCAGCCATTTTTCCAATATTGTTAACAGTGGAGCATATGTATAAGTCCTACTTGTGGTCTGGGCAGAGCTTAAGTTCCAATCAGCATGTAGCCTCCCTGAGAGGACAAAATTAATTGTAATAATTGAAAATTCAGGGTTGTCTCAGTGATGATGGAATGTCACTAGTTTATATTCCAAAGCACCGAATAAAACCAGCCAGTCTTTCCTCAAAGTGAGCTGTTAAAATGAAGGGTTTTCTATCAATGATCCTGATTATTAATTGGCATAAAATATATCAAGTATTTTTTTAATATGCTATATAAGAAACAATTACTCATTAGAAAGTTTAAAGACAAGTGATATTAGTTTTCTTTACACAGGTACGGTCAGTATAATTTAGTGGATAGTAAAATACAAAATCTAAAGTTCTTTACCAGAAAGTAGAACAGCCTATCTTAGGCTCACTCCCAATCATGGTCAAGTCAAAAATAAACTTAAAATGCGGAGGCACATTTTTTTTTCCTGTGAATGCTGCAATTTCAATACTGGTTCAATTTTTACAAGACCAACTTGCCAGTTTGACATGCAAGATGGACCTCCTTACACAATTACTATTTATGTGAGAAGTAAATTTATGTCTTTTCCAAGAAGAAAAATGGTAAATGAGAGTTATAAGGCATTCAAGAAATAGAGGGTTATTCATAAAATGTTAAAATGGGCTCTTAGAAAGCAGGACATGGCCTCAATCCCAGATAATGTTCAACCTGAGTATATACACATAACATTTGTAGTTGGATTTTCTTATCCAAAGCAGGACCTGCTCATCATCTAAGATTTCATGATGGTAAGCAATCTCAAGTAGACTATATTGACAGCTACCCACAATGAAAAAGTATATGGGTCAGCAGTAGGTATGAGGAGTCACATGAAAGTGCATAAGGACTGGGTAAACTGTAAGACTATACACTCAAGCCTTTTATTTGCCAGATATGCAGGAAAGCCTTCAGACCATTTGAATTACTTATGTGCTCAGGGCCACTCAATTCAAAATAGAAGAGATGGCCTCCCTCTACCATAGATATAGTAATGAATTAATCAATATAAATAAGATAAAAATATAGTTTTAAAGTATACTATATTTATGGATAAAAGTGCCTAATATCAGAGACAGTGTCTATTTTTATATACACATACACTCTAAAGTCAACACAAGTTGGTGACTGTTCCATGCTTCAACACAATATTCAGACTGTTATCACTTAGTGTTGAGCTCTATGTCAACTTGTGTGTATATTGGTAATCTGTGTCTAAAATATTGTAATAAAAACTAGGAAATGGCTTTAATAGAACTAGAGCATAATATTCACAATATTACATGTCAAAAATTCAGACAAAAATTCTTAGTATCTTTAAACTGATTTATTTCAAAAGACATTAGACAATTCCAGCTTTAAGTAATCAAAACATCCCAGATTTGTCAGCAGAAAATATTTTCCATACAAACTTTAATTATTCTTCTCAACAAATTAAATAAATAGAAATATTAATGCACAAGTCAGCAAATTATGAGTGTGTATTGTTAGGGGAGGGATTACATCAGTTTAAAAACAAGTAGTTCTTGTTTTTAAAAACTCTAGTAAACCATCTGAGCCTTTGAATTATTGACTTATTAGTTTTCTATCTCTTTTTGACAGAGAATAAGGACTCTAAATAACTCCAAATTGGTTAGGCATCTCACTTCACATTACCTTCTTTCAGATAAACAATGTGGCCTTTTCTTCTCTAGGTCAACTGCCGATGTATTACTGGTCATTTCTGAAAGAGTCTGCCACAATTTAGATAAGAACACTAAAGTTCAGTCTGTGACTTTAGATATCTCAAAGGTGTCTAACAGAGTTTGGTATCTTCTGCATAAGCAGCATCTCCAGACAAATTTTTGATTTGATCCAATCTTATTCAACAAATCATGTAAGAAAAGTAGTGTTGGACAGCTACTCTTCTAAATTCTTCACATTAATGTAGGTGTTGCTCAGGGCGCTATCCAGTGATCTTTAACAACTTTTTCAAAGCCATGTTCATAAACAACCCTCCTAATGCCATGTTCCCAACTTAATATCAATGTTGATGACACAGCAATTTACCCTGTAAAACTGGCAGATGATCTCAAAAATCAGCTTTAGTTTGTTGTTAACTGGAACAAGAAATTACTTGTAAATTTTAATGCATCCAACACAAAACTGCTTTAATTATGTTAACCTTCAAAAGAGCAACTCATTGTTCCTTCTTGGTCTCACAATTTCCACTGACAGGAAGTGAAATGATTATATTGAATCAATTGCTAGGTTTGCTGCCAAGAAAGTTGGCTCACTATGTCAAACCAGACAATTATTCTTGTCAGAATACTTGTACCTTTGTAAATCTACCATTCAACCATGCATTGAATTTTGCTGCCATATCTGGTCAGGTGATCCTTCTATGCATCTTGAAATTCTTGCTAAAATTCAAAGGGTCTGTAATATTATAGGTCCTGACATGGCATCTCAACTTCAGTCACTTTTCCATTGATATCATGTAACTTCCCTGTGCCTTTTCAATAACTTTCCTCTTTTGTACTTCAATTTAATGAATTTAAGAATAGTTTGGGAAAGGTATTAATCCGTCTCATCCTTCCAGTTATGGGTTAAATAGCAGGACAGATTGGGTTCTATAACCTTGGTCGGCAACTAGTCTACTGCAGAAAGCAATGGCAACCTACTGCGGGATAATCTTCTGCCCAGTCAGTCGTGTCTCTTTCAAGACATGATTGCCCAAGCATGTATCACGTATGGCACTAACTGACTGACTAGATTGGCAAATAGGTCTCATTATTTTACTGTTGAACAACTAGATGCAACAATAAGTTCTATATTAATAGTGTCTTCTATTACACTTCTCATCTGTGGATTGACTGATCATAAGTTATTTATTGTTGAATATAAAAATAATTTGAAAAGGTATTAAAATATAAAATCAGCTTTATCAATCAACTGACAAATTTAGCATTTCTTAGCAAGTGATTCAAGTTCCGATCTACAGATCAAAAGAAAAATGGTTAAAATCTGATTGTTTGTTGAGAATAGACATAAGGAGCAAATCTTGGCAAATTTCCTATCATCATTAGAAAAAAAAAAAAAAAAAAAAACAAGAGTCAAAATATTACAAATCTCATCAGAGATAGGACTGATTTGGACATTTAGCTTTATGAATTTCAATTAAAAAAAAAACAAATGAAAGAAAAATCAAAGCACATTCAATGATACTCTTTATTGAAGCAATTTACTCATTTCTAATTTTTCAATTAGTGATTACAGCTTCCAAGAAGATAAGAAAAGAATTTAAATTAAAGCAATTCTGGATATGTTCGACAAGCTTTTAATTATGCAACAAATTCTGTGACTAACCAATGTGTTGCAATAATGAGAAATAGTGGAATCAATGTGTTAGCAAAATGCTTCTAAATCATAATCTGACAATTTCAACCCAAAACAACAAGGTTTCATTATTATATATAATTAATAAATCAGCTACCCAAAACACCATTTATTAAAAAATTGACAAAATTTAAATCATAAACAAATGAAATAGAAAAAAAAAAGTATGAACATCACAAGAAATAAGTGATATTTAAGAATAATCTCTTTTTAAGTGCCGTGCCTATTCAGGACATAGATAATCATGGCTCTCTACTGTTTCCCTTTTTCTTTAATATATGTAGATTGTGCATTGTGAGAAATTTTCTTGAGAAATATTGAGGAATACTTTCCTCATTACCTTTTTCTATAGTCTTGAATTGTTGTTCTCCTAGATTGGGTGGCCACCAAAGACAGGGAATTCGGTTTATTCTGCTTATTTAACCCATAGCTGGAGCAAGAATTATCAGAGACGTTCAATACTGACAAATGAGATAAGGCTGATAAGATCAGAATAAAATCAATATTTTTGTCTGATCTCATCAAAGTCTCATTTTATTACGAGATGCAAACAATTATTTACTTGAATAGTTTTTTTTTTTCATGTCAACTCCCATTAAAGCAAGTATTTATTCATAAGTAAAGATAAAGGTCTTCCCTCTGGATATCATTTTCCTACTTATGATTTATAAACTTCACTTGTCAGAGGTAGGACCTTGATTTGACTCAAAGGTGTCTATTTGAGGTGCTAGATTGATTTTTGTGGTAAGAAACATTACTAAGGATATGGAAACTTTTGATTTCCATCCTATGGTCTATTACTGCTAGTAAAGGCTAAATGATTTTAATTTTCTTTATTTCCACTTCAGAAGCTGATGAGATCATTCTTGAAGCAGTTAGTACTAATTCATTAAGAACAGGTTTCTCACATCCACCACACACAATATCATCGATATACAATTATTTACAAGATGTAGATATTTCTTCTTTATAAATCAACAGCTTTAAAATCTAACTTTGATTTTTATTTTAAAAAAATAAATGTTTAAGCAAAATCATACATTTTTTTTCTTTTAATGAGTCTTCAAATCCCTTACATGTCATTCATTAAGCAGGCCACTAAGTATTGCCAAGAAACCAATGCCCTCCAACAATTTGATTAAAAGCAAAATAATTCAAAACTCTGCAATAATTGAGCTGGAATTATTTCCGTGACAAAAAATTCATTTTCTTTGTAAGGGTTGAAATACAGAGACTTCAAACAGACTTGACATTTGCTGATAACAGCAGATGGATTCATGAAAATAGAAATAATTTAGGGCTTTGTGATAAACATTCACAAGCTTGATTCAATTGTATCAGTTCTATGATGCACTTTGTTTTCCATACATGAAGATGTTGAGCTTACAAATGATCCTTCTTCATTTATATACATGTTTATTTTGCATGAATTAAAATCTTGTGTTTTAATTCTAACCCAGATACATTTTGCTTAAGTAAATCTTAAATTACCTTCAATTTTGATTTTATTCAGCATTATATATGAAGTAATTTACTGGAATGGATACTGTTACTAATTAAATCATGAATATTATAAAATCAAATTATAACTTTGGATTAATTAAAATCTCAGGACCATTGCCATTACATCTTGCATTGATTGGCTTCTGATTTTTGTTGATATCATTTGATTACACAGTTTGTGTTTAGATAACATTCAACTAGCAGAAATCATTTTGGCTCACATATGCAAACACATACATACATATACTATGCAAAAAAAAAAAAAAACTTACATCAATGAAAAAAAATTCATATAAAAAAGAAATATTTAGCAGTATAAGCAGTCAATTGCTGATAAGACCAGATGTGTATATGGGGAGATACCCAGAGGATCCATTTACAAAACTCTAGAATAAGGATGCTGAAGGTAACATCAGTCAGCTAAGTGACAAGTCCTATTATATATATATATATATATATATATATATATATATATATATATATATATAAAGCAAAGTGGATACAGAGAAAAAGCCAAATGGTAATAGCCTGTTTCAAGCTTGAGCACAATCTTCAGGCTTGAAGATATAAAATTGCTTGTATTTACATATGATCTATCCTGGATATTGAGAATCTTTCAAGCCCCATCAATATACCATACCTTAAAACTATATTTCATCATATAATGGCTGGTTGCTTGTTTCAAAGCACACTCATTAACCAAGACAGCTGGCAAATCCCTATTACAGACACCAGATTGACCCAGAGTCCACTGTGGTTTATACTACAACTATGCTGAGCGGACCTTAGTTACAGTTTCTTGGGAGAGTGCATAATCTAGCATGATCAAACCCTCAGTCACAATACGTTGTGGCACTGTGCTATCTAGCACAACCATTGACAGCTCCCAAATATTTCCATCTACCCAGTTTTACTCACAAGGTTTGGGTCAACAATACCACACAAGTAGGTAGAGCTAAATAGCTAAATATGATTATAATATAATTAACATTTTGGTTGTTCCAAAAGCCTGAAACCAGCCATGACCCGAGTTTCATGCATGTAAATGCAATCCTCAGGCTGCCGGAATACTGGAACATTTATAATCCAGACGAGTGTAAGTTGTTAAAAACACAGGGGTGTTGGAATCATACAACCCGATGGAGAACAATTACCAAACCTGGCTATGGTGTTAAAATAACCACAAATGCTTTGAGAGAAAAGGCGGAGGACCTTTAACAGGAAAGGAATTTAATTTCAGTGTAAAATTGTGGTCAATGAAAAGTCATGGTAGTTGAATCATCTGATGGGAAAGCATGCCATATAGGCAACACCAGACAGAATGTCTAAAAAGTGCTTAATCCCATCAAGACACTCAAAATGTTAATATATATATATATATATATATATATATATATATATATATATATATATATAATGTATGCATATTGAAAGGATCCTGATTTCCCTTTGAATTTGATGTTGAAAATAGCTAGTTTATGAAGGTAGTTTAATACTGCTTATTACCTAAAATAAACCTAGAATTTTTTTTGGGCTTTGAATTCTGATCTAATTAAAATTTCTAAATCATTTCTGAATATTTCCTTTGCCTATAACTTTTTTTTTTTACTTTGATTTTTATTAATAATCTTTGATTTTCATTTGTAGTATATGTTCAAATTATAGAACTATTATGATATTCAGTAAAAATAAACAATAAATTTTAATTACTACAGAATTTCAGTTCTATTTACAAACAGATGCCTGGCCAAATTAATCTTGCATACCTTCATTTAGAGCAGTGTTTCTCAACTGGTCCACCAATGCGCCTTAACCATGTACACCCTAAGTTAACAGAAGAGTGATTTATGAATTATTTTTATATCTTAAAAAAGAAAGAAAAAAAAAAGCTAGAGACACCAAGCACATGGCTTCCATGTCTAAGTCATTTGATATTTTAAATTGTATAGTAAATTCTTTAATCTTTGAGGAGTGGATAATCCTTTTCCTTTTTACTTCCTCAGAGGATTTAAATCAGTCATTATCATCCCCTCTAAAATGAAAAATGACAGATTTTTCATAAATCCATTTAAATGAAAACTCTACCACTTAAATATATGATGTAATGCCTTAAAAATAAATGGTTATTTCAGGTGACATCTTTATTATTTTCAAAGTTCATGACTTATCCTTGAATTTAAAGTGTAGCCCAGAGTTTTAGTTATTCTACAGGTGTGCCTTGAATTAAAAATGGTTGGGAAAACACTGATTTAAAACCTCATGTTAGCTGAAAATGTCAGGTAAGCTATGGGAGATGCAAAGTGATACAATTCAATATCTAATTAATACAAACAAGTAAGTGATATTTTTAAAATTTTGTGCAAATTGGTATTTGAATGAATTTAGTTTGAGATTAATTTATATGTTATCTATTTTGAACATATGTTCAAAATATCTGCAATTGAAGGCATAAAATTGCATTTAAAATATTTAGATTTCAGCATTAAATAACCAGTTAAGGGTTTAACTGTTTTCTTTTAATTTAGAGTAGCATACAATATAACCTGTTTTGTGATGTATTTTATTATATTGGGTGTTGTTTAGCTTAGTCTAGCTAAACAATATTACTGTAGAGCAGGCAATAAAAAAAAAAACAAAATGATGGTACCCATGAGAAATCTAATCTTCAGCATACTTATAAACATCTATTAACAATAAAGAGCAATTTCCTTTTTTTTTTTTTTTAAATAAATGGGCCAGCACAACCAAGCAAAAATGCACAATGAAAGTGTAAAACTATTAATACATACATTTTAATCAACGTTTTTATATTACTGTAAACATTATAATAGCTACACATGTTTGAACAGACATCCCTGTATTTTTTGTTTGTTTTTTAAACAGTTAAATAAACATAAAATCATAGAGATCAAGAGCCTTATTAAAGAAAATGTGCCTCTCAAAAATTGATGAATACATACTCCCTGTAACCTGGCAAAACTGACATCAAGCCAGAAGTGCTTTACCACTTAGCTACAAGAATCCACCACAGAAAAGCAAGACTCGATTACTATATTTAAGAAATGTACATCTTTTGTTGCGCCCTTTTGAAGTCTATAAATAGAATACAATAAACTCCAAACAAACAATATTGGGGGTGTGGGTAATCAAAGAAAGAATCTTGCAAGATTATTAAATCTAAATAATTTTTGCTGGTTACTTCTCATAGCCTAATTCATAAGGTGAAGTTACAGTTAGACAGTGTCCCAGAAATAAGGACAGAGTTCAAATCTCATTAAAAACTCTCCCCCTCATACTAATCCATGCTGCTTACTTAATTAAAAGATATCATAACAGAAAAATAATTTCTATCAACTCTTTAATTTAATCAAAATTCATGTTGCCTTTAAACTTTCTTGCAAACTATATCAACTCCATTCTGAAAATGCAGAGATAACAAAGTGCTTTTCATTTTCCGCTGGAGGCCTTCTTTCCAAGTCTTTCTAGTTTTAAATCTACAAATGCTAAATCTGAAATTATGAAATACACCGTAAGTTTATGCATCAAAATATATTTTTGTATGATTTTGTTTGGTAGCATATCAACCTTTACAGTTTATTTAATGCAGAAATCTAAATATTTTGAACACAATTGTAAACAACAAATAAAATGTATTGATGGTCATTTTGCTATAAAATTTATTGTTGGTAATTCTACTATAAAAATGTATTTTTATACATTCATTATTTGCCCATAGCTAGAACATCCCTAACAGGTGCTACTACCCTGAGTCAGAATGAACCTGGGAACAACAGCAAATGAAAGGTGGTTCTGTGTTCCTCAAAACTTCCAATCTCTCGATCAGAAGCCTTGCTGTCAGATCTAGTTTATTCAAGGCCAGATTATTAAGAGTCAATTTCATAAGGACATTGTTCCTTTTTTTTTTTATATAAGCTCAATAATGTATCAAATTCACATGAACTTTTATACACTAAGCCTGTATTTTTACTCTACAGAATTCCATATCTTAAATAATAAACTTAGAAAATATCATTTTGAATCAATTTAAAAAAAAAAATTTGTTACTTTGTCAGTACAAAAGGACAACATACCCAACACATTTATTCTTCAAACAGCATTGTAGAAATTATTTCATGAATTAATAAAATGGTAAGATCAGAACTTCACATAACCAGAAACATGTCTGCCTTAACAAAATCCTTTAAATAAGAAACTAATTTCTGTTCAGAGTTCATAAAATCATCCTCTTAATTAAAGACGTTAGCACCTGCCATTTCTAGAATGGTAAGGTGCGTTCTTTACAACGAACCGGTGTCGAAAATGAATATGGTAGTCAGCCGATGAATCGTTCTATTAACGCAAAGCCAACTTCATGTGCAAGAGATTTTTGGTTACAAGTCAAAATGATTTGGCTTTATTATAGCTCAGATCAGATTTCACCCTTAGTCATATAATCATTCATTTTCCATTAAAAGAAGAGCAAAGCAAATTGTCAAATATAATTTCTTAAAATCTCAGAATATGGCCTTGAAAAACTCATCCTGACTCACCAGGAAAACAAAAACCATTTTGCTTATTTTAGTTTATCAGAGCAAAAGTGAGCATAATAATTATGAAGATGATTATAATGTAAATATGATTCTGAATTCAGTAATGTTCTCATTAAATAGCAGCAGTAGAGCCAAAAGACAAAAAAGAGGGCGGATAAGGGTGATTTAAATGAAACATGAATTCTATGGATTCGTCTAAGACAATCTCATAACCTCCCCCAACCAATCCAAAAAAGCTAGAAGACAAAATATTTTCTGACACCCAACCCAACATTAGCTTAAAAGTTTCACTCAAAAAAGCCATTTCTTTAGGTCTTTTACTTCAGATTATTACTAAACCTTAACTGACATTTTAACACTTCCTCATTTGAGAACAGCATATAGGAAAAAACAAAAATAAAAAACCACAATGATTGGCATCCATTCTCATTTTTGTTTCAGTTCTTCGGTCATCTTTAAATTTCAAAACATTTCCCAGGAAAGCATAAAAGAAAAAAAAAAGGAGTAAGTGATTTGTGAAGATTTTACAGATAAACACGTGACAAAATCAGCTTCAGTTTGAAAGCAAGTGAATGGATGCAGTAATAGAATTGAAATTTTACTATCAATTTTAAGATACAATAATCTTTGATACTTAAAAAGAAGTTTGCCAAAGCAATTGGAATAAGAATTCAAAACATTCTCTAAGAAAAGGATAAATGATATACATTGAACAGGCCTTTATTTCTCACTGACTTTATAAAGACTATTCCACTGTAAAAGTTGTGAAAGCACATATAAAGGGTGTTTTACTTCTGGCGAGGCAGACAAAGATAACCTCACTACTAATCTTGAGAAGGACCTCCACTCTGTGGTAGACTGGGATAAGAAATGGCTTGTAAATTTCAATGCTTCTAAAACAAAGCTGCTATCTGTCCTACCCACCCAATCAGCATGGACCAAGCGAGTCTCTCTGAAAGCAATACATGGTGCCTCCTCCGCCTCACCTCTCTTCTGACCTCAAGTGAATTGAATCAATAGCTAAATCCATTGCTAGGAAGGTTGGGTCACTGTCTGTCTTGGAAGTTTTTCCTGCCTGAGTCCATCTTGCACATATACAAATCAACCATCCGCCTGTGCCTTGAATACTGTTGTCATATCTGGTCAGGCACCTCTGCTATTCATATCAGGGTTCGCAAAAGGAGAATCTGTAATGGCAGGTCAACTCCAACCACTTTCTTACCAATGGGATATGGCTTCCCTCTGTCTCTTGTACAAATATTTTTATGGCTTCTGCTCCACCAAGCTTAGCTCACTGGTACCCGCTCCACAAGAATTTACTCGAGCAACCAGACTGGTTGCCGCTTTCTTCACATTTCCCGCCTGTGGAACTCCCTTCCATATACTTCCCTGATGGCTACAATCTCCAAGAATTAAAATGCAATGTCAATTGCTATCTCTTATCCACTTGACTCCAGTCCTTTTCTCATCCATTCCCCATCACCCTGTGTATCTTGTTTTTTTTCCTTTCTCTCTCTACTCTTGCATCTGTCTTCACACCAGTATTCCCATCCCTTTCTTGCTCTTTCTGACACAACCTGTAACCAGTTTGTCTTTCTCTTCAGTCTTCTCCTGCTTAAACTTTCAGTCTTCTCTTATGTAGCCCCCTGTGCACCAGTGGTAATACCACCTTCTTGCTTGGGGTGAAATGATTGAAAAAAAAAAAAAAAAAAAACTTTGAAAGGTACCTAAATTTTAAAGCATGCATGACAACAAAACCAATAAATAAATGCTATTTTCCTTATGACTAACATGAAATGAAAGCCTAAAAAAAGACTATGTGCCGAGCTTAGAAAATTTTAGTTGATAAGTTGATTTCAAAAAGGAAATCAAATGTTTTCTATTGATGGAAAACAATATAAAACATTTAGCAATTTTACTTTATAAGTAATCACTCAACAAACATCTATATCTTCTTTTTTTCCATATAAATAAGATTGAATTACAATGCAAACACACCTGCATAAACTACATGGTATCCAATGACCAATGGACAAGCTAAAGAACCCCTAAAAATATCTGGATCTGTACCTTCACCCCCACACTGCTTGAATAGACACTTTACCTGGACAGGATTTGCTTAAATAATAATAATAGTAAAAATCAAGCAACTCTATCAATTTGAGATTTCTTGGTGCAATTGAACAAAATGAATACTAATTTTTTTCCCCAGTGTTAACTCGAATTAGGAAGAATGCAGGTCACATGCAAGTGTGTTTGAGATTTTGCAAATGTCTCAAGGTTGTCAAGAATAATGAACATTGTAGCTGCCCAGAAGAATGTGAAAAAATAAAGACAATCATTCGCAATAATCGACAACAAACCATCAAAATGATTTCAGAAATAAGGAAACTGTTAGTCAAATTTTACAAAAAAGTCTGAACATTCTTTATCTTTGGTGTCATCTCAATGTCCAGAAAATGTCTTGTGTCACCCAATTATACATGCATGAAAGTTTCAAATTGATAAATTGCTTGATTTTTGAACTGACCATTTTCATGACATGTCATTAAAAATAATAATAATAATAATAACTAGTTCAAGTGATTCATAGCAGAAATGGACTGAAATTTTCTGAGGTTGATCAATGCAAACCATGAAATTCATGCACATGTTTGATAGTTCAATTTACATAAGTAGAATCTTGTTGCCTCCTATGAAAATCAACATTCAAAATCCTAGCCTATGTAAGCCTGAACATTGATAGTGAGAAATGTACAACTACTTCAGTCATAAAGTAGTTTTATTTACTAAACTTAGATTTGTCTAACAAGTCAACTATAGTAAAATTATTTGTAAAATGTGATTGGTAACCACTAAAATAGATATTTTACTCAAAGTTAGTTTGGCACAAAGGAAGAGAGGCATCCAGAGAAAATTGAACTCATCATTCCATGTGTGTGGATTGGCAGTCAAGTTGAATTTGCTAACTACTGAACTATAGCAGATATCACTGTATAGTACAGTAAATTAAAACCTCAATTACGCTCAAGTTTCAAATACAGTGGATGAAATAAAAGAAGGCCTTGTAAGGGATCAGTAAAGTAAGATTACAAGAATGTCATATTATGGAACAATGGTTAGCAGGCTAAGTCACTTGAAATTCATTAGAGAAGCCTTGAGTCATACTAAGCTAAATAAATACTGATAACACAACTAGAAAAAAAAAAGTAAGTTAAAAAGGTGGGTAAAAAATAGATGCTGGCTGAAAGCTTAAAAAAACTTTACATGGATTGACCCACATCAAAAATCTGTCCAAATATCAAATTGTTTTAATTTTAATTTGCTTCTTAGTTGGGCTAAGAACTTTTCAGAGTGCAAAGATATTACATTGATCCTAAGCACTAAGCAGAGGTGTCAATTTATATTTAAATAACCCCATTATATTTGACAGGTCCTATAACACTTGCAAATGAAATGATAGTCAACATTGCTTCACAAGAGAAAATATAGTAATGGCTAAAATCATAAGATCTAGAGTGAAGAACCTGAACACGAAACAGTTAACATTGCATGGTTTCTGAATTCAGAACACAATAGATGAAACCTAAATACTGCTATGATGCACTTGCCAGGATTCTGGGTCTAGGACTCATATTAACAAATCAACTTGGCTTTCTGCATACTTTAGAGAGTTGGAAAGAAACCTTTCAATGAGACCACAGAAGATTTGCATGTGTCGGATGTTCTTTCTGGTTACTTTTTATCCACCCACTACAAGGCCAAAGTGTCACTCAAGATAGAGTTACTGAATAACAGTCAACCCAATACTTGAAGAGGTTACAATTGCAGTGATTCAAGAAACATCCTCTAAAGAGTCCTTTATACAAAGTAGTTTTTTCAGGGGGTGGCTGTCCAAATGGCACTTCCTTCTTGTCAATGGAACATGAAGGGACTGAGGATGATATGATTCTATATACATAACATGGCAGGGCTTGGACACAAATATCTGATCAGTCAAGACTCTAAAGCATGTGCTCAATCCAAAAAAGCAAGCCATAACTTTCAATGCAACATCTGGTCTCTGACTATGAGGTCTTTTGATTATGCATCATAGTGCAAGAAAATAGTAAAAACAGGCTATATTCAAGCAAACATCAATCCATTCATGTACAAAGCTGAACAATGATAAAATTAAATCTGCAGCTAAGAGAGATTGAATAGGCATCATTACAGAAATTAAATCATTATACATCAGAAACCAAGGAAGATCATCTGAAATAAAAGGTCTAAGCTGAAAAATTGAAAGTGTACAATTTACAAATATTTAACAACCATCTGTAAACCACTGAATTTTTTAAAAGGTAGTCATTTGTAATTAAATGCTTAGTCAGAAAACAATTAAGTTGGTTAGTGATGATTGATAATGGGTTAAGTCATGAAAGCATTATGATAAATATTCACCAGAAACCCAAGAATTTTAAACAAGTGGACTAAAAAAAGAGTTTGACCAAGTCAAAGACTTTAAAATGGCACTGATTACTTAGAGATCTGATAAAAATGTATCTCTAAAGATGTTCAGAATCACTTAGTTGATTTGATTGAATACAAAGTGAAACACCATTTTAGTTACATAAAGTTGGTATTATTTCAATTAATAGTGAAAATTGACAATAGGTACATTTTTAATGTAAAGGGAAAAAAAGTAGACAGCATGACAGCATCTGGTATATATCTGCTAGTAAAATTGTACAAATATTTTTTTTTAAAAGTTCTTTATCTAGAACCCAAAGATTCTGAATGGACACGAAATCTATAAACAACACACACAAAATGCAGACACAAGCTTAAGTGCAGACCTTTTTAACAATGTTACAACGCTACAATAAACGTTCTTTTTAAATTATCAACTAAAGTATTTTTGGTGTGGTTGTTTTTTTGTTTTGTTTTGTTTTTTTTGTTTTTTTTTTATAATTTATCAAGTGATGTACATTATTAAAATAAAAGATAAAACTTCCCAAAAATAATAATTTTCGAAAATAAAAGTACAAAAAAAAAAAAAAAAAAAAAGAGTAAAACTGGATCAACTATCAAAAAATAAAATTTTACTCCAGTGACTGCTTATTATTTTCTTATTAATTGGACTCCAAAAGGTTAAATAGCAATAAAAAAAAAGTTTCAAAAAATTTTGAAAAGAAAAAAGTTTTTAAAAAAAAATTAAAAATAGTATTTGTTGTGACTGAAAAATGAAAATAAAAAAAACGTCAAGTATTTTCTGAAATATTATATATACTAAGTGATTTTTCCAGACGAAAGAAATTTGTATTTGGCTCCAAAAAGAAAAAGAAAGAAAGAAAATATTTTTAAAAAGATCAAGCACCAAAAAAGTTTTACAACGATTTTTTTTTGCTTGAAACAGAAAACAACATCATAAAACAAAAAAAAGTTTGTTTTTAATTACATGATCCAAACAAAACGAAAATAACTGATGCGAAAATATGTCCCGGGTTTACAAGAAATAAATAAAAAAAATCTAATAAAAAAGGTGAGTATTAACAAAATCAGCACCAAAAACGATCAAAAAAGAAAAAATTCGCTTAATTT
The DNA here is from genome assembly GCA_037127315.1 of Ascarosepion bandense. Classification (NCBI taxonomy): domain Eukaryota; kingdom Metazoa; phylum Mollusca; class Cephalopoda; order Sepiida; family Sepiidae; genus Ascarosepion; species Ascarosepion bandense. The sequence goes on along the minus strand of JBBBDQ010001272.1, from coordinate 472,531 downwards.
GAAAGGTAACAGAAAGTAAGAAAATTTTTTTTAAATAACGGCAAGAGAGAGAAAGAGCAAAAAAAAAAAAAAAAAAGAGAGAAAAAATTAATTCAAATAAAATTACATAAAAGCTCAACCTCTATTGATGATGATGACGGGAACCGCGGGGAAAATAACATAAACACTGCACACACACATACAAAAAAAATCTCATTTCTTTTTTGGTCCTCGTCAAGAAAAAAAAAAGAGAGAGAGAAAAAAACTGGAGCTTTTTAAAACTTCCTTCCCCACTCTTTAAATAAGAAAAAAAGAAATCACAGGTACTGATAACTTCTAAAAATCCATAAGAGTTGACAAATTAAACAAAGATCGTAAAATGGGTAAGATCCCTTGCAGATGATGAAAAAGGTAAGGATCGCTGGAAGAGTCCAACCATAAAAAGAAAAACTCCAAGACTGGTGTAAGTAATACTTTGTTCTTTGTACAATGGATGAGGACAGCAAAATAAAAGTTCACAATGTTTATTTTGTTGACAAATAAGTGTATTATTTTTATTTAGTTTCATCTAATTTAGATTGCGAGGAAAAAGAGTGAAAAAATGAGAAATCGTCCGGTTTGGGCGTGCGTGTATGTGTGTGTGTGTACACAGTGAAATAAAATTAAGATCCAAGTAAAAAGTGAGTGTGTGACTGTTCAGTGTTCACACACACACACACATCGAGAGAGATCAGAGAAACAAATTTCTAATTGAAATGGAAAATATCTCGATTTTTTAAAATCGAATCTGTAGCAAAAGAGTTTTTTTTAAGTTAACAAATTCAACCCTCACCCAAAAAGTGTCCCAATACAAAAATAAGTGAATACCAAAAACAGCGATCTAAACTTGTGAAAACTGTAGGGGAAAAATATTTAGCGATTCTACTTCCAGTGGAAATATATAAAAGTAATCGGAGGAAAAATAAATGAATAAAGCGAAGGTATAAAAGAAAAATAAAGAAATTTATAAAACAGGCAAAACGATTTTTCTTTCTTGGTTGTGGAGACGTCTCTTTTTTCAGCTCCACAACAAAAACATCAAACACTGGATTTTACGGACAAAAAGAGTAAAAAAAATAAATCAAAAAGTTTACAACAGAGAACTAGTTGAATGAATTGAAACGTTGTTGTCCCAAGTAGAGGTATTAAGATCTAAAAAAATCAATTTTTTAAACTAACAAATAATTCTTCTTGCTTCCGTTTGATTTTGTCTTTCTGTGTGTAAAGTCTCTGTTCTCACACACACACACAAACAGTAATACCATGTTTACACCTCTTAAGAAAGCAAATTATCGCTGTTATTCACTCACATAGGCCGTCATGCAGCAATTAAATAGACAGTAAACTAACAAAAAGTAAAGGAGAAACTTGTGATATTACTTACTTGGACAATGGAAGAGCTGTTCGGATGGTAGCCACGCTAACAAACTTGGACAGACTCTATAACAAGTTCACGTAAAGCGCCATTTTTCGCCAAGTGAACTTAAAAATATTGAGGGCGACGCATGCGCATAACTACCGCTTTGCCTTAAAGCAGGTACTTTATTCGTAGCCACAGTTTAGTAAGAATTTAAGGGCGACAACAACTTTTGGCTTATTTCTAAGGTTAAAGGAAGTGCTTTCCCTTGAAAGGAATATATATTTGTTTTTATTTTGTTTTTTTTTCATGTAATAAAATATTTTACATTACTAAGTTTCATCCTATTAGATAAAAACATATTTTAAATAATATATACTTTCGCTGAAAGATTAAATTCTTATTTTAGGCTGATAATTTTCAAAATTGCATTAGAATTGAATTAAGTATATAAACTAGTAACTTTTTGTAAAATTTGCATATTTCAAAATTCTAGCCAGGATTTAAACTATTCACTATTTTTTTTATTTTTCTGTTAACTGTTTTAATGAACAAATTTAACTGTTCTTTTTTTATTAATCTTTTAAATTATCCTAAGTACATTTGAAAGTTTTCACTTTAAATTTTTACTTTTCCTTCCTGATTTGTTATTGAATTGTTATATTTTACATCAAATCAAGTGAGGTTACAATTTTATAAATTTATTTTGTGTATAGGTCGTAAGATTATATTTTCAGTGAGATTTTTAAAAATATTTTTCAATTGTAGCTGGCTTCTTTGAAATAAAATTTTTGTTTAAAAAAGAATTGTAGTAGTAATTCTAACAATCTCGTATAATGTCACATAAAATTTTATATCCATCATTCAGAATTTAAATTAAAATTCATCAAATATTTTTTAATGACAATTACACAGATTTTAACTTTTTTAATTCTTAAATTTGTCGTAAAGTAAAAATTTTTTATTAAAAAAAATATGATAAATTAATTTAAGATTTATGAAACAAATGCTATTAGTATTATTTCTGTTCATTAAATCTATTTCGAATGCAATAATGGATAATATCTTGTTTTCAACAACTATTTTAAGAAATATTTCGTATTATAAAATCACACAACGAAATCAGTTCACGGTGAATTGTCTCCCTTGTCCCATATTCTGCAATGATGCTCATCCATTTAAGTATTTGACATAAGGGTCTGTTCGGCAATAAAATTAATATTATAGTCTAGCTATATAGAAAAGATTCCCGATTTTAAAAAAAATCTAAACAGAATAAAAATGAATAAAACAAAGCAGAAAAAAAAATCAAAGAATGAAATCCTCGTCACTCAAAGGAAAAACTATTTATGATATTGTTTGCACATGATGTAAAATAATAGGATGTACGGGACATAACTCCAAGTTACTCTTTTGACATGGTTTTAAAAAGCGCGCGTTTTCGCTCACTTCTTTGATTGGTCAATAATGATGACGAAATGAGGCGAACGTTTTTGAAATTCAATGTGTTGAATTTCGTTATTTTTTTTTTCGACAATGATAGAACGAACAGGGATAATTCAAGTCAAATGATTACCTTCAATAGAACTTAAATTTTAAAAGAAATTTAATTTTTGTATATCTTCAGTCATTCTAAGTGTGAGAGACATATGGATGGACACAAACACTTACGTGCTTCAATAATAAACACCGTAAAAAGTAAATATTAAAAATGTTGGACATTTTAAACGATTTTCTAAGTACTGCTACGGACTACCTAAAAAGTAACGAAAAGTGCATTTCATTCATTTAAATGTCGTCTTTATAGTTAAATTCTAATTGTAAGATAACGTCCTAAAGATAATCCGTATTAAGAGAAAAATTAATTTCCGTATGTAAATAATTTTTATGCATTTTTAAAACATTGGCATGTTCAATTTTCTTCACTCGTGAAACTGTCATTTTTTACGAAAAATCTAAACAATAAGTTCTAAAATCTCTTAAAAATCTAATATTTGTCTTGAAGGTGTGATTCAGAGTCATAAAGCTAAGCATTTATGATTTAGTTAACTGGATTTTGTAAACGTAATGTTTACTTTTTGCTTGAAAACATAATGAAAATAATGTTTAACTCAGAGTATCCTGTGAGGTCAGAGGTCAACTACAATAAATATAAATTCCAAATAGTCTTTTAAAAAACACGCGATGACAATTTTTTTTTAAATACTGTATACCAACAGTGAAATAATCAAGAAATTGATAAATTTCCCTTTTGTTAGGACGGCTACAAAACACCTGCAAACTCAATGCTCCTTTCCGGAAATTGGGTCATAAAATTCATACGTGACTGGGAACCCTTTTTGGTTTAGTTTTTGCATTATGGGAAAATTAAAATTATTTTATTTTCATTCTCCCACAGTACATCACCACCCAGAAGCGGAGCCGTATAAATACATTATTTACTAGAAATCTAATACTATAAACTTATTCTTTTCAGAAAATGTTAAGTTTTTGGGGGGGGTTTTTTTGTTTTTTTGTTTTTTTTGGAGTGGGTGGTTCTACGTTGAGTTTGAAATTTTTTAATTTGAGGAAATCCTCTCATTGTTTTACGCAGCTGATAGTTAATCTGTGTGTGTCATTATAAGTTGCTGCCATTTCTTTTTGATTTGGGATCAGATAGAGCTATTTTTTGACTATGTTACAGGCTTCACTCTGTCTAATGATACATTTTGATCATTCAATAATGGAGGTTTCTTAAAATATATATATTTCACATGTTACTCTATACTTAAAAAAAAACGGTCCAGCTTAAGGGGTTTCTAAAGGGCGCCTCACTCTGTTGATCCGTAATGAGACATGTGTGCATATATTTAGTTCTTAGTGAATAAAAGGCTTTGGAACAGTGTGTAGGCGTCCTTCAGTGTAAATTTCCATTTCGAGTTTTATTATCTCTTGTGCAAACTACCGAATAAACACCATAGAGTTCCTCTCAACCATAGGCTTGGGTAGTAGCACTGAAGTCTTTGTTGCTGCAACAGCTGGTGTGTAACCTTGATCCTTTGGTGGGTTTCGTAAACCAAACAGCGCTATTGACAAGGCATCTAACCAGTTTTGTTTTCTTACCATGATGGCAGTTTTAATTGTCCTGTGTTGTCTTTCAATTGGGTTGTGGATGGTATGCAGTGGTTCTTAGCCTGTGAAATCATATCAGTTTTGATAATTCACTAAAAAGCTCACTTTCAAACTGACTTCCTCTGTCGGTGACAACATACAGGGGAACTCCAAATCTAGATAGCTACACATTTAGAAACTACCTAACTACTGTTGTATTCGTAGTGTCTTGCATGGGTGTAACTCCAACCCATTGAGTAGATCTGTCTATGCAGGATGTACCTTGTTGGTGATGAGTATGTGCTGTTGTGGTTGATGGTTGGTGGTGTTGACCCAACAATGTCAATATGGACAGTTTCGAGTCGTGTAGAGAGTAGTAAGAAAGAAACGACCACTAATTTTGTGTGGTAAGTAACTTTACTTTGTTGACAATTGAGACACTCTTTGGTCTATGAGCGTATGTTCTTATTCATATCAAACCAAAAGTAGCGCGATTTGATTAGTTTTACTGTGCATGTAGGTGCTGGATGTGACATTATGGAAGGTATCATAGATAGCCCTGTGCGATGCTTATGAAACAAATAGTCTTGGGCAGGGTGTGGAAATATCATAAAATATAGTTTTGTTGCTAACAGTGTAAGCCATCAGCCTGTATATGTAGTCCTTTATTTTGTGTCATACTCTTGCTACTCAACGAGGACTGGTAAGTCACGCTAATGCGAGTGGCTTATGGTCAGTTAACAAGGTGATATGTCTACCTTCAATTTGGGATTTGAATTGCAACACTGCCAGTTAAACTGCCAGTAACTCCCGGTTAAATTTTCTTTGTTTTTCAGAGAGTTTCTTAAAGAGAAACCCTATAGAAACAGGTCGGTTGTCAATCATCTGATGTAATTCTGCAGCCACAGCATAGTTGGAACTCTCCGACACCAGATGATAATGAGGTAACCAAGTGCAGTTATTTTTTCCCCCAGGACATTTTTAATGTTCGCGAATGCTTCTTTTTCAGCATCATCAAGTTGTATGGTTTTGCTCTGAGGATGCTTCTTTATCTGTTCAGTGAGAGGTAGAACTTCTACCGTCCGTGAAACAAGTTTCCTATAAAAGTTAACCATTTTCAAGAAACGCCGAAGTGATTTTGAATCAGTTGATCATGGGAATTTATTTATTTCCTGCTTTTTCTCTATTGTGGATGTTGTAACGGGACACGGCCTAATATCCCACTTATTTAAAATTTTATAGTTTAGGTGAATAACAACGAACACGCGGACAAATAATGAACGAAGAAAATTCTGGTTTTCGGTTACAACAAAACAAATATTTATATTCATAACATGTACAAAATATGAAGTTGAAAGTTTATGCTGAGAGTGATGAGAAAAAATAATTGCGACTAAAATTAATTGTTCATGAATTGATGTATGTTCAATCAAAAAAGCAAGTACACAAAAGTAAAACAGTTTGTCGTAAAAAAGGTTGCTTGAAAGTGAGTTCAAAGGTATGTGTAGAAAATGTTGAATGATTGTTCCTTTGAAAAATTAATATGAATGTGTGAGTAAATAAATATTTTAATTGTATGAGTGAGTGAATGCGTTGTGATTTTCATATTGTGTTAAGAGTTACTTAACTTTGCAAAATTCAACAAGTCATAGTTGCGTAGATTTCAGTGGCACACAGTTGACGTTCGAATTTTCACTTGGATTCGGCTTCACGCCGCATGGCGAACAAAGTGGACGATTGCGCTTCTGTCTATCACATGACGACTTGCGTGGACGTCTGCGCTTCTGTCTATCACATGACGACTTGCGTGGACGTCTGCTTCCTTGCCCGAAATGAAGTTTCTTACTAAGTTTCTTCCTTTTATACTGGCAAAGTGGATTAAGAATACTTGTACGTTTTGGCGGAATTAAACGTGTTCTCACGTGCCTTCAATTTATTGGCCAATCAGCGAAGACATACGCGAGCTTCAAACTTTACGTTTTTCAATTCAGCGTCTGTGCTAAAGAAAATATGAGTTATCGTTCTGAAGTAAATTTTGTGCTAATGTAAATTTTTTTTATCTGGACTCATGGCAAGTGTGATTTGTAAATTGTCGAAAATGCTTTTTAATTAAACATTGCAAGGTAGATTCCACAGTGTTAAACATTCTGGACTAATGTGATGGTCCAGAAATTCAAGATCCTTCTTGAAAAATTGGCTCTTCCCCTGTAAGATTTTAAAATTATTTTCTTGTAAAATCTCTAGAATTTTTTAAAATTCTTGTAATGTTGTTCTTCTGTTTCGGAGAAAACTTGAACATCGTCCATATAAATGAAAGCACAGTTGAACTAGAGAAATATATTGTCCATAAATCTTTGAAATGTAGCTTTAGCATTTCATAGACCAAAAGGAACATATACTGTACTATACTGCCCTTGGCTTATATTGCCTCCCTTAGTGGCATTCTTCACTTGATGAATTACTTAGTTAGGGTGTAGGGACCTCAGCTATGTTTGTCAAATTGGCCTTGTGCCAAACACAACCGAAGTCCCCACAATTTAAAATATCAGAAGGTTGAAGGTTGGATATTGCAATGTGGAAGAATAAAATATTTCGTCTTGTATGTTGAAGTAAAATTTTATTAACTTAACAGAATAACAAATTTGTCAGAAGAAAATGTTCAAAGAGAAAAATGTACATAGTTAAATGTTCCAGAGAAATATCAGTAATGAGTTAAATGAATTCAGTTTATAGTTGATAGTAGCAGAATGTGTGTATGTAAAAAGATTAAAAGTTTACAAATAAAGTCTGTGTTATTTTCTTTTTGTATGGTCGGCGAGAAAGTGAAAAGTAAGGTGAAGCAATAAAGGAAATTGTACTTAATTGTAGTTAATAATTAGGAGTTAGTTGAAGTATTTTGTTATTGTTGTTGTCGTCGTCTTCTTTGTTGACCACGAGAATAATGAGAATGGAGAAGAAGAAGTCAAAGAAATTAGCATGAGTGAAGAAAGAGAACGAATGTGTGACGCGGCCTTTGTATGTCCGGGTCTGGCTTAAAGTTTTTTTTTGTAACATTTTAACGTATCGTCTCTGTGCTGCTCCCATCTGACTGTCTGCCTCTGATTTTATTTCCCTTTTCACTTTATACCGATTCACCTTTTCACACTGGATTGCTCCCATCTGACTGTCTGCCTCTGATTTTATTCACCTTTTCACTTTATACCGATTCACCTTTTCACACTGGATTGCTCCCATCTGACTGTCTGCCTCTGATTTTATTCACCTTTTCACTTTATACCGATTCACCTTTTCACACTGGATTGCTCCCATCTGACTGTCTGCCTCTGATTTTATTCACCTTTTCACACTGGATTGCTCCCATCTGACTGTCTGCCTCTGATTTTATTTCCCTTTTCACTTTATACCGATTCACCTTTTCACACTGGATTGCTCCCATCTGACTGTCTGCCTCTGATTTTATTTCCCTTTTCACTTTATACCGATTCACCTTTTCACACTGGATTGCTCCCATCTGACTGTCTGCCTCTGATTTTATTCACCTTTTCACTTTATACCGATTCACCTTTTCACACTGGATTGCTCCCATCTGACTGTCTGCCTCTGATTTTATTTCCCTTTTCACTTTATACCGATTCACCTTTTCACACTGGATTGCTCCCATCTGACTGTCTGCCTCTGATTTTATTCACCTTTTCACTTTATACCGATTCACCTTTTCACACTGGATTGCTCCCATCTGACTGTCTGCCTCTGATTTTATTCACCTTTTCACACTGGATTGCTCCCATCTGACTGTCTGCCTCTGATTTTATTCACCTTTTCACTTTATACCGATTCACCTTTTCACACTGGATTGCTCCCATCTGACTGTCTGCCTCTGATTTTATTCACCTTTTCACTTTATACCGATTCACCTTTTCACACTGGATTGCTCCCATCTGACTGTCTGCCTCTGATTTTATTCACCTTTTCACTTTATACCGATTCACCTTTTCACACTGGATTGCTCCCATCTGACTGTCTGCCTCTGATTTTATTTCCCTTTTCACTTTATACCGATTCACCTTTTCACACTGGATTGCTAACTTTTCTCTCAGTTTTTGCAAATCGTTTCCTTTCATTGGTTAGAAAATAAATTTAACGTCTGATTGCAAAATTTGGCTTCGTGTTTTCTTTCAGTACGGGGTCAGTCCTTTTCCTATTTGTCAAAATTAAATTTCACACTTGATTTTGAATTTTTGCTTTGGTCTGGATTTTTCCAAAATGTTTTCAGTCACTTTGATGCGCTTTTACGGGTGTACAATTTTCCTTTTTTTTTGTTTCAGTTAATTGTTGGATGATATAGGATTTGTCAGAAAGCAATGGCAACCTACTGCGGGATAATCTTCTGCCTAGTCAGTCATGTCTCTTTCGAGACATGATCGCCTAAGCGTGTTTCACGTATGGCACTTCCCTATAAGGGAACGTTTCGTTCAATAAATCCTTGTTAAGGAATACTAGTCTTGTCTACTCATTTCAATTTATTAAACGAAACGAATTCAACATTATGGATAAATATCTGAAACCTGAACATTTGAATACACCTTCTAATACACCATCATCAAGTAAGATTTTTAATCACTGATTTCGGATCTTCTCGTCATTCGCACAGAAAATTATTGGCCCTAACGTCTATACAGATTTAGACAAACTGGATACTTAATAAACTGTATTTTCTCAGGTGTATATGAATACTATGCAGAATATAATACTTTTGGTACTGCAGTTAATCGCCTGCAAGAGTTATATATAAAACCCATGAAAAGAATTATTTGCCCAGCATTTACTTGCTACATGCGGACAGGAAGAGGAGGTAAGTATTGACGCGTATGTTCAAAAACTACCGTTACTAGCAAAGGAATAAATCCGTTGATGTCGCACAAAGCTGTGACGACTGCGTTAAAGATGCCTTTATCACAGGTCTACGTTCCAACATTATCCTATGGGATAGGAAATTAAGAAGTAAAATAAACCTTCTTCACTTTTACAAAAATTCGCAATGACGTGTGAAATCCTGGTTTTGCCCAAATAGAAAAGGGATTGACCATCTACTTAAAGAAAAGGTCGAACCCGGATTTCGCAAGTAGATGTTAAATTGATTTTCTGACCAATGGAAGCGATTTGCAAGACCAAAAAGAACTTCGCGATCCAGCGCGAAAAATCTAAAGGATATATAAATGACTTCGATCAGCGTTATTCAGGCAGAGATGGGAGCAGCGAGAAACACAACTAAAATGTAACAAGGCAGAAATTTCAAGTCGACCCGAACATAAGGTCGCGTCGCTCATCATCCTCTTTTTCTTTTTACGTGTGCTGATTCTTTTTACTTCTTCTCCATCCAAAGACATTCTTACCAAACAAACGCTCATACATCCATACATACTTACATACGCATGAACTCTTTACAACAAATTACGACTACGAACATTTCTACACCCTTGATACCCTTAACTTTCTCATTGAACATGAATTTCTACGAATTCTTGTTATTCAGTTCTTTTATTTTAATATGAAAAATGTATATTTTTATTCACTATTTATATTTATTATTATTATTTATATTTATTATTATTATTAAATTATTTATTATTTATACACTATTCCATACAAATCCAGACATTCTAACCTCTGCTGCCAACATGATGAAAACCTGATGATGATAACGAATAATCTGTAAGCTGTAGGGAGTTCGGTTATGTATGACACAAGGCCGAATCAATAAATATGAACCATCTCTCTATATCTTCAATCCAACAACGGCTCCAAGAAAATAAAACACTTAATTTAAATATAGCCATTGACCAATCTGGAGCATTCTATGCAGAAAGCGTAAATATACCCTCTCACAACAATTGTAGGTGCAGTTTCTCAGGAAAAAACCAGTATCGGTGACCAATCAATGAATCCTGATAATACATGTTATTGTTGTGCAGCTTCGGCTAATACCAAGTCTAGATGTTTCTTCTGCGGAAGATCTCATAATGATAGAAGCGTATGTGCAGCTAGAAATGCCACTTGTTTCAAATATAAAAGGAAGTCCAGTTCTCAAAAATGTGTCGGTCAAACCTAAAAATGACATCTGCTTCAACCTGCTCTCACAGACGAGCAACGATTACTGATGAAATCCGCTTCCTTAGGATCTCTTAAACAGGCCACCGTATACGTGTTAGTCAGGAAAAACAGCGCTAGGTCTGCCCTAATGAATACGGGGAGCTCTGGATAATCTATCTCTCACAGTGATGTCAAGAAACGAAGACTGCAGATGAAGCCTGCAACTGGTAACGTATCCATAGCGCCATCGTCACTTAATGTCTTTATTAAAGAACAGTAGACATAAACCTACTGAGTGAGTGGTATCCAAATATAAAATTTTCAGTCTCATCCAACTTCTGCTCTGATATTATTCTTGGCCAAGATTTCATGTCACAGCATTCCACTATATCTTTTGAATTCGGTGGCTCTAAGAAAGATCTCTCATCCTACCCTCTGTAGCGTACCCTCTGCTTCAGTGGATGCACCTTCTTTCTTCTCCATCACTGATCCAGACTGTAAACCGATTACAACTAAATCTAAAAGATTTGCAGAGGATGATAAGCGTTTCATACAGAGATTGAGAAAATGATCCAGGAGGGCTTAATTGAGGAAAGTACATTTCATTGGAGGGCTCAATTCTTCATAGTAACCAATGAACGTTAAAGAAAAAGACTTGTAGTTGACTACAGTAGGACAGTTAATAGATTTACCAGATTAGATGCTTATCCGTTACCAATAATGAATGATCTGGCTCATGAAATACCGAAATATAAAATTTATAGCTCATTGGATTTGAAGAGTGCCTATCGCCAGATACCAATTAGAAAGGAAGATAAGCCCTATACGGCATTCGAAGCTAATGGTACACTTTACCAATTCTGTAGAATTCCTTTCGGAGTCATTAACAGAGTTGCATGTTTCCAAAAAGATTATTAAGGAAAACTTTACAACGGGCGTGTACATCTATATAGAGGACATTGCAGTAGTTGGGAAAAATCAGCAAAAACATAACGAGAACTTGGAAAAAATTAAAATATCGCTAAGCATTATAACCTTGCCTTTAACAGAGATAAATCTATAGTGGGTTATCCATTCTTTTCCAGTTTACAGTGGAGAGTCCGTTCTAGTGAAGGGTAGTTGTGTATTGTTGCAGATTAACGGAATTTGGCCTCGTTGTAGATAGCCCACTATAAGTCATAAAATGATTATAAATCAAGAAAAGCAAATTGAATTGAAAAATAACATTTTATATATACACATATCAATTAAGGTTTTTACAATTAAAGTAATCCTTTACATATGGGTCCAACGGACGTTAAAATGTTCATGGCGATAAAATGCTGAAAAGAGAATTAATGCTTAGGAATGTGGGAGCGTTGTAAGTAAGGAATGTCTTTGATGTATTCGCTCCTTAGGTCAGTAAGTAGTTTTGAGACAGCGAAAGATAAGATGAGAGGGGTAAGGGAGGTGAACATAGTAAGCCGCTTGACTTGGGTCAAGGGAGCTACTAATTACATTCGTCTCTCTCGAGTCTGGGTCTGTCCGTCTGTCTGGCGATGCTTTCTGTATCGGCTTTTTATATATTCTTTTTGGATCGCAGCAGATCATTTTGGAATTCATATCCGTATTTGATTCTGGGCTTCCCATTGGCCGATAAACCAAATTCGCGTAGGCTCGCGAACTGGAAATTTAATATTTAATTAATTTTTAGTTTTCAACCGGAACATCTGCGCGAACCCAGATGTGCACCGACGAGTTTTGGTCATTTGCTTTTTGGTTGTGAGGGTGCAAACATCCGGTCCCTCGCCTTTGCTCGGTCGGTATCACTACAAATCTGTTCTAAGACATCTATCGATTTTCTTGGCTGTAACATATCACAGGGTTTACTAAGACCTGATGCAGGACGTTTACAAAACAAAACTTCACTACGCCGAGTACTTGGATCATTCTTTTACTACTCTCAGTGAATACCAGGTTCTCTGACAAGATTAAACCGTTATTAACAGCTGATTTATTCTCTCTTGATTCCGAATCAGTAAAAACATTTGAAAACTTTAAGGAAGAAATTGAAAAAGCCATACTATACTCGGTTGATGAAAATATTCCTCTAATAGTACAAATGGATGCCTCTCATACTGCTATTACAGCCACTTTGAATCAAGCAAACCGCCCAGTGACATTATTTTCACATACGTTAACGACAACAGAATAAAAACATTCTTCTGTAGAAAAGGAGGCTTGTGCGATAGTTGAATCTGTCAAAAAGTGGTCACATTATTTATCAGCACGATGTTTTGTGATAGTCACAGATCAGCAAGCTGTTAATCTCATGTTTGATACAAAAAAATCATGGAATAATCAATAACGGCAAGATCAAAACCGGGAGAATGGAATTAGGGTGTTATGAGCACGAAATCATGTACCGACCAGGGCAAAACAATATCCCAGCTGATACACTCTCGGGTGCACAGTGCAGTGCACTTACCAACATAGGGAAACTATAAAATACACGAATGGAATGACTCAGCATTGAGTTTGAGGGACCCCTTCCTTCAACTTCGACAAACCGGTACTTACTAACAGTGATAGGTGATTTTCTAAGCGCCGCTTAGATGTGGCATAAAGCCGAAAGTATGGGACACCCAGTGAGGATCACTACTCAGTTGTAACTGGTTCTAGCGAGACAAGCTTACTAACCACTGCATCACGCCGAGGTGCCCATTACTAACAGTGATAGATGAGTACTCACGTTTCCCTTTTGCCTTCGCATGTACAAGCACAAATACGACTCAATAATACAGAATCTAAGTCAGATATTTACAGAATTTTGCATGCCCACATACATCTTTTCAGATAGAGGAACATCATTTGTATCGAAGGAGATACGCGAATATCTCACAAATCTCGGAATCGCTACTAGCCGGACAACATCTTATCACCCTCAAGGAAATGGTCAGCGTGAACGGCATAATTATATGAAAACTCATCTCATTGACCTTTAGCCTTAAGAAATCTTAAGGAATCACAATGAGGAACATTATTACCTGGAGTATTACACTCCATAAGATCTCGTCTTTGTACTGCTACCAATGCTACTCCACATTAAATACCAACGGCAAACTCCCAGCGGCCATTTCTTGCCTACTTGGTCATTTACGCTAGGTCTTATTCTTTTACGTCACCAAGTTCGTTCCAATAAGTATATGAACCATTGGTTGATGAAGTACTATTACTGGAAGCGAACCCACAATATGCTCATATAAGATTCCCCAATGGACGTGAATTTACAGTATCTGTAAGCGATTTAGTACCAGCAAGGAATTCATTACAAAGAAGAGAAACAATAGATGATAGCCTCAGAAAAGATTTAGATTATTCTATATCCACTAATGAAAATAATTTAGAGGAAAAACACGAAGCAGGTATGAGCGATTCACGAATTATCATTAACCCAGAGAGTCTAACTCTTCTATCAAGTGATCTAAAGACTACATCCCCATGTAATGTCAAGAAATTCAGATATACCCAGGTGATCCCCGCAAGAAATTCGTAAGACAATATATCAAGAACTCTAAAATAAAAAAATAAAAAAAAATAAAAATAAAAAAAATAAATAAAAATAAAAAAAATAAAAATAAAAACAAAAAAAGACGGGAGGGTGGGGAATGTACTATGCTTGTTGTTGTCGTAATAACCTCCCTTACTAGCATTCTTCAGTTGACAAATTGTTTAGCCAGGAAACGTTTCGTTCAATAAATTCTTGTTAAAGAATACTAGTCTTGTCAACTCATTTTATATACATACTAGGTAAATGTTCGTTTTAACTCCCGACGGCTTTCCCCCTTCAAATTTATCCAAAATAGCATTATTTCTGTGCAAATGTATATGCTGAACTCAAATCAACAATTAGTTATTGAAGAAACCTACATTTTTTGCTTTGAAAGTCCATAAAAATACGAACTATATCTCGCACGTTTTCTCTCCCGTAACTCTCACGAAGTCATGTAATTAACTGCAGAATGACGTTCTACGTAGGCAGTAATTTTCTGTCGATGTTTGGTCGATTTTCTTCATTTACTGAAATTTCCGGCGATGTACTTCCTGTCATGAAAGTAATAAGCGTAGAAATACAATAGCGCATTACTTTCATGTGCTATTTGAGTTCAGCATATACATTTGCACAGAAATAATGCTATTTTGGATAAATTTGAAGGGGAAAAGCTGTCGGGAGTTAAAACGAACATTTACCACATACTAAAAAATGCCAAACGGTGTTACCAATGCTGTTTTCTCTATATCTTCTTTGCTAATAAGTAAATATATTTGTGTTATTACCTAATTTAGCAGAGAGACTTCATATTCGTAACTGAGTATCTGTAGGGTTTTGTTGATAGATTTGAATTATTGTAGGTGTGCAATTTAGAACCATGTGAAAGGATGACGACCAGATAAAGTTTTACTGTCTTATGATTTCAGCTTGGAGTAGCGTTGTAAATTTCTCCTTAACAGCTTTGAGTTTTACTTCAGACGTTTGTCTCACTTTAGCATAGCTGGGTGAAGTTAGTAGCAGAAAGTTAGCGCTCAAAAGTGGATTGACAATGTCAGCTACGATTACATTTCATCTATACGAACGGTAAAGTTTACAATATTTACACTACATTATTCGGACTATTGTCCTCATCTTTGTTGCTATTTGTACGACGTTTCGACCGTTGTACACTCCGGCCTTCTTCAGGTTCTAGGAATTTCGAACTCAAAGATTTGACCTAAAGAGTTGTGAGTTCAATACCAGGTTATAGCAGTGGTGAACAAGTAACTTACAGGGTTAGAAGGAGATAACTCGTGACTACCAGAGGAGGCTCTAGGTAAGAAATAAGAATGATATACTTCAGTGATTGTATTAAAGGGTTCGGTTCGAAATTTCTAGCACCTGAAGAAGGTCAGAGCGTACAACGGCCAAAACGTCGTACAAATGGCAAGATGAGGACAATAGTCTGAATAATGTAAATACTGTAAACACTACCTCATCTCAGAAATATAGACAAAGAGCGGTGAAGTCTTGGAAAGTTTATGTCAATAGATGTTTCTTCATAACATTGGATATCTTGTCCATTGCCCGTTGGCATCTTTGCTAGGTAATATTGTCACTGATTGTCACTGAAGCATCAGCATGAGGAAATTCAACATTGTGTTTCCAGTCTAGGTTGCAACCTCGAAAAGTAGCGAATCAATGGTTGCGATGTCAATCTGCCCTAAACGTTTTCTGAACCGGGCTCTTCATTCTACATAGGTCCTTTGGCTAGTGACATTGATCTAGAATTGGCTGTATTTTACAGACTGCTTTATTTGGCCACTGTCATCGTGGATTTTTTTTCAAAAATAGATGTCTACGGCATACTTCGGTTTCTGATTTTCATAAAATGGAAGTACGTAGTATGCATTTCAGCCTTGGGGTTTGTAGTCCTTCGAATTTGTTTTTTGTGTCGTTCAGATGTGGTGCTTTGAACTATATTTTCATAAATAGCAAAAGTTAATCAGCTAAAGCAGGAAATTTATTTAATGTCAAGTTCCTAACAGCGATATAACGTGTTATTGTGAAAGACATAACTTGAGTGAAACGATGCCTGACTAGGTTTTCTCTCACTCTCATCTTGTCGGCTGTTACGATTAATTCTCTCAGGTCGTGAGAAGGTCTTTTTGCCATCCTCATGTCATTTATCAATTTTTCCAAGAGTTTCTGTCATAACTTTTGATGAGGATTTCTTTCAGGGCCTCAGAATTTTACTTTTTATTGTTTTTTCTTAAAATGGACGCGTGGATTTTCAATACCAGATCAGGTGGCAGGGCTGAAAGCACATTGTGAAACTGTTTTCGTGTTTGTCATTTTTCGTGGGCAGAACTGGGTCTCGAGGTAAAGCGAACCAGCTAACAGCAACTGTCTCCATAAACACTGGTATTTTGATACCGAACATGCTGTTGAGTTGATTTTGTAGACAGTTTTAAAAAAATGTCCGTTTTACATTTTTTTGTTTGTTTGTTGTTGTTTAACACAAGTGGTTAAGAAAATATTCATATTTAAAAAATAAGAACACATGCTGCAAGGTAAATATTAGTAATTAACATTTAGTTTGAATCGGATAATTTCCTACCTTTAGGCAAATATTTTAAAACAGTGATTAGCGATTTTTTGCTTTCATTTCGGAAAATAAAACCGACTCCATTTTGGTGGTATCTACTTTAATACATCACTTTCTTTAAAGTGCAAATGATTATTTTCAATAAGGGAAATTCGATATAGTAGAAGAAATATATATATATATATATATATATATATATATATATATATATCACAATTGCACATACAACAATATATAAATTAATAAATACAAATAATTTCTTTAAATCTATCTAAATTTATTTATAAATAGAACTTTGTCTGTGTGTGTGTGTGTGTGTGTGTGTGTGTGTGCGTGTGTGTGTATACGTGTCCGTTACCTATAGACTCCGAAACGGCTGAACCGATTTTCTTGAAAATTTACACAGTTGTACTATATGCATCTGCAAGTGTTCTTTGCTAGGTTTTGTGTCGAGGTGCCCCCGATAAATATCGAAAATCGATAATCGAAAAAATCGGGTTATAGAAGAAGTGGTTCGATTTTACTCACTCATAGACAAAGACATAACGATATTCAGAAGTTTCAAGGTTGCAGTTCTTACAATAGTGCAGAAAATCGATTATATATATATATATATATATAAGACAAGATGTTTGTGCGTGTGTCTGTTTATCTGCCTGTATGTCTGTATTTTTTCAGCCCTTTTATTTTAGTTTTTGATTCGGGTTTGGCTCTAAGTAGGTATAATTGTAGTTCTTAGTCTCAGCCATGATACCATTTACTCAGAGAACTTATTTAGCCTTCAAAATTCAGTTTACAACGAAAAAAGCTTTTTTGATATCGATACCAGGAAATCAACATTTGACTTACATCCATTCATTTTTCTTTCAGTTTACTGTTTCGCTTTAACTGGAAACAACTATTGCTTTTTAGTCTTTCGTGCCAAAGTCCAAAAAGTCTGAGCTCCAGGACCATGGATTAGTTTTAAAGCTTTCATTACACCCGAGCAACGCCGGGCTATACTGCTACTATATATATGGAAAGCTATATTTTTGGGGATCACAAGGACACTTCTAATAAAGTTTTATGGTAATCGAACACGGGCGGAAAAATCAAAATGACTTCATCTTAAAGGTTTGGTGGCCGGTTTAGTCGAAGTACGTCTATAACGCGGGTTCGACTACTATGAAACTATACTGCTAGTTTATATATGTATTTAAGTACCACCAAAATGGATGCGTTTTTGCCGAAATGAAAACTGCTAAAAATAAAAGAGTGAGGCGAGTTTCATACCTCTCTCTTTCAGATGTGTTTATGAAAAACACGAAAATACTTCTCACGCCGAGTGAAATTTGTAAAGAAACATGTATTTATTACAATGACAACGATATTTTTACAATAGACAAATTTTACAAAATACGATAAAGGCATTACACAAAATCTCGCTTGTGCGCCTTAAACTATCAAGACAGGTTTATAGGGTAATGAACAAAACAAGATCTACATTTAAAATTAAGATTTGACTCCTAGTTAGAAATGAACGAATTTTTTTCGAATTTACAAACTTTACTTAGCACACCCGCAAAACTTGCGAATTTTCACACCTTGATGCGAAATATTTGTCGTCCAATGGAAAGGCCAGAACCACACCCGGGAGTGAATTCCCAAACAAAATAAAAGACGGGCAAAGTTTGACCGTCGTCAGAGAGTTAAAATGACGAGCAATTAACACGTACCCTTGACAAAAGTCAAGCGATCGTTATAATTATTATCTATCTTTTTCTCTCACCTCTCACCTCCTTCCTTTTTCACCATTCACCCTGAGCGAATACTCCAAAAACACTCCTACTCAAAGATAACGCTCACACATATATACGTATGTTCCTGCCTACGTACACAAACTCTTTCCAACACGTTACTAATACGAACTCTTGATACCCTTAACTCATTACTTATTCCTATTTGAACATCAACTTCTATCAATTCATTTCATACTTTTCTATCAATAAATTTCTATTTAAGCATGCAAAAGGTATACTTTTATTCTTCCAACATTCCAATCTACAACCTTCTGATGATAGCGAATAATCAGTAAGTTGTAGGGAGTTTGGTTATGAGACAAGGCCGATTCAATAAACATTAGCCATCTTCCGACTGCTAAAATAGTTTTTTAAGTGGGTGTTCTCTTAGAAAACAACAGTTAAAATAAAACAAATCTTTTAACTATAAAGTAATAATTTCAAACAACTTGTTTTTAGAGCAACAGTTCATATAAATCAATTTCTTAGCAACAAAATAAATTTACTTCAAAATGTCGATGGACATTGTGAAAGGACATAACTCAAAATGTTAAATCAAAAATCGAAATTTGAAGGGGGCGAAAAATGGTTGACTTTACCTCATACCGGATTATCTATCAAATGCTACCCGATCGTTGACTCACAAGTCAAGAATGTGCTGCTGTTTACAACCTCTCGCCTAACATTGGCAGACATGTGTTGTCCAATCCGTGTCTCAAGGCGTTCATTATGTATGTATGTATGTATGTATCCGTAACTTACATAATAAACTCAAAAAGTTAACAAAAGCAAATGATCCAATGTCGGCAGAAAAGACCCAATTTCTAATCTATACAAACTCAAACTATTGAGTATGACGGTAAACTGCATCCGGCAGCCAGGCCTCTGATTAGGAGGTTGTGAGGAGCATGGGACCACCTTTTAATTGCCGTTGTTCCCAGGTCCACACTGACCCGAAGTGGTAGTACTTGTTAGGGTCCCAGCTATAGACAAATAGTTAACCCCCAAACTAGGGTCAAAACACTAAGAAATTATATTTTATAAAAATATATACATAAAAGTAGACTTTTTTTTTTTTAGAAAAATACATTTTCAAAAGAAAAAAAATTATTACCAGCAATACATTTTTGAATACAAAACCAGAAAACATCTTCAGTTTTCTAAAATAAAAAATAGAAAAAATTTGATCAAACTCTGACAAGATCAGCCTTCTCACTTATAACCGAATATTTAAAAAAATACCTTAAAACCCCCACTTTTTTGGTATTAAGTAACCCACAGAGGTTGATATGCCGTTAAACAAAACTCAAACTCAAACTATTGGACACACAACTGGAAGCCCTTTGGTAAAAATTTGCCACCCGATAACCGAAAAACGACACCACAGCTTTTATAATTAAAAGCCACTACAACGACTGATTTTACCAAAAGGATACACAACCACACACAAAAAATCGAATGACTTCTCATTTCATCGCAGATATATAAAAACCTGAAAAGAATTGGCAAACAACAAAAACATCCACATATATCCTTCCGAAAAGGGCGGGGGGAGTTGTAAATCAAGGACGAACACATCTACCTAAAATGAGAAACCTCATTGACGATGACAACATCTACGAAAAAGTAAATGAAAACAAAACCACAAAGTGACAAAAGAGACAAAAATTCATAAGCGACATAAAAAAAGTTTACTAAAAAATGAAGACACTGGCTAAAACTTATTATACCACATCTAAAAACGCCCACATTATATGGACTACCAAAAACACATAAACCAGACATACCAATGATTGAATGAGATATCAGGAATAGGCAGCGTCTCGCATAAGCTAGCCGACACACTAAGCAAAATCCTAACTCATTGGTACAATCAGTACATCACACATAAAAAAAATTCTGGCGACCTCTTAAACAAACTAAAAAAAAAACAAAGATCAAAGACAAATATTTGGCCAGTTTAGACATAAAAAAAACTCTATACACTAATGTCCCTATAAAGAAATGCCTAAATCTACTGAAAAACACACTTAACAAAAACAAAAATAAAATTACCTCTCCCTGCAGATGAATTCATAAAAATATGCCAACTATTCACCAAGCAATGTTTCTTTACTTTCGATGGCCACTTCTATTGACAAAAATTTGGTTTATCAATGGGATCTCTCAGTGTTTTCGCATGTCTATTTTTAGAATTTCTAAAAAGTGACCTATTCAAAAATATTCTCCCACCAAACTCTTCCTATTTCAGATACATAAACGACTCCCTACTAATATCTCCACAAAATTTAATAGATCTTGTCAACAGTGGCGATTGTGAAATTCTGAAAATGGGGGAGAGTGCACTTAGAGGTCGAGATTTTTATGAGGAGGGGAGAAAACTCAAGCAGCGTCTTCATTTTCATAGATCACTATCATGTACACAATTTAGGAATGAGTTTGAGTATGTTACGTCACTAAATTAAACAGAATTTTCATTCCTATTAGTGGAGTTCTAATCTATTCTTGCCCTCTTTTCCACTCTCAAGCTGTTAGAACACAATGGAGGTTAATTTCAAAACAAAATCAAAGAGTTACTATTAACGCCAATACCAGAAGAACAGTGTGATTTGTCTGCTGACTTTTTCCTCTACAAAACTTTTTTGAAGCACAAAAAATAAATGCAGGAAGAAAATAAATAAATGCGAAAATAAAATAATACGACGAAATCAATCAAAATGCTGTGGGCACTACAGCCCTGCAAAAATCAGCTAAAAATTAATTTATGTTTTCGGCAAATTCCGACCATACGATCAAGATACTACTTTGAAATGAGGAAATAATTTAAATAATACCATTTCTTCATGACCCTGAAACAAAATATCAAATAGGGCAGTTGGATTGACATAAACCCAAGTTAACATATATGCTACATTGGTTCAATTTTACTTATTTCTCTAGATTTCAGCAAAAGTTAATGTAAATTATTTTACATTAATATTCAAAGAAATTTACTTCTTAAAGAGCAGAATCAATTTACGCTATTACCAGCTAAAAATGTAAACTTGATCGAATGATTGGTCTCGGGGTATAGGCGGTAACTGGATAATTTACAGGCGGGTAATTCATTGACGAGGCCGACTGCGAATGTCGGTTTGCACGTTGACGAAATTACCACTAAGAGAGATGTAAAAAAAAAATATATATATATTTTTTCTTTTTGTTATCAAAGTTTTTAACCGTTATAATTTTGCTTTTAAAAGGAGGAGTAAAAAGACATTTTTTATTACCCTGACCGCTGGTATTCAAGTTTTAGCTAATAATTGTGAATGATGACTGATTATTTTGGGGGTTGACATTTTTTGCTCTCTTCTGACGGACCGATTCACTAAAAGGTTGCGAATTTTGTTTCTAATATTAGGAATAAGACGAGAAACAATTGGAGAAATACAAAGTTTAAGTAAGATAATTTATTGAAAAGAAAACATTAATTAAAAGTGCTGAAGATCAAATCTTATCAAAATCAGAGACTGATAAGTTTCATGAACTTTTGAAAGTGGGAGAGGGCAGCAGCAAAAAAAGCCAAAATTGGAAGGGCTTGAGTTCTTCTGCTCCCCGTAGAATCTCCACAACTTATCAATCAACTCAACAGCATTGAACCTACAATAGCCTTTATAGGATACACATTTTTTTTTCTATTAAAATAAGCAATAAGAAAATACATAAAAACATAGAAATTTTGGATCAAAACGGCATTAGAATTTAAATTACATTTTTATATTTCTCAACCAATCAGCTAAAAACATAGAATAAGAACATTCTAGAAAAATAGGATCGGAAGTCAATTAACAAAAAATATTTAGGCCCCAAAACAAAATAGTAAAATACAAATCTGATTGGTCAATAAATGTCTTCACACCTAAATGTTAGGAAGATTCATTGATCCACTATTATGGTATATAAATAACACACAGTTAGGAAGAAAAGGTCAGTCAGTCACCAAGCTAGCCATTAAGTCAGCATGTAACCGATACTTTGTCCGGCCAAGTCATTTTTCCACACCAAAGTTCATGACCTAGCTACAGATGGCCGTGAAAGGAAAAACCCGACAAACTTTCTTTCATCAACGCGACAGGCTGTCGCCACCCGAGATGAACTTAATGTAAGTAAGAACGACTTATTTACGGACTCCGTTAATATAAACTTACACACACCTTTAAACAAATTTAACTTCTTGCCAAACTTTATTTTCCAAAAGGCAATTTTTCACATCTTGTATTTTATTTGTTTCCACATGCTAATTTTATTTTATACATATTAAATTGTTTGTTGTTTAATGTTCGTTGTGACTTATTCCATTTCCTTTGCGCGATTGTAAAACATTGTGTTGTATTTGTGGGGGAACTAATCTCGAGAGCAATACCCGTAAAATACGGAAGCACATCAACCAAGCACTTACCAAATCCCCTACACCTTCACCTTTGAAACTATACTCTTCCCTTCCTAGAAATCATGTTACACAAAAACAATAACGAACTCAATTTTGACGTTTACAGAAAAGCTGTCAATAAAAACGACCTAATCCGTTTTTACAAAAAACTACTCCTCTAAAATTAAATTTGGTACAATTATAGATTTCTATTTAAGAGCATTAAAAATTTGCAACCCTCAATATTTATCCAAAGAAGAAACATACATGGAAAACCGATTTAAAAACCCACAATATATCACTTTATCGACAAAAAGAAAGATACATACAACCACAACAAAAATAACATTAATTAAAATTTAAATAATTAAACAAACCAGATATAATAATAATAATACCAACCAACTCCATAACGTCTACAATCCAAAACAGGCATATTCCATTTAGAACCAGGAAAATTCTCGAGAATGTCACCTTTAAATGTTACAAAAAAATATTAATTTAAGACCAACCCCCCCGCCCTCACTAATTCCCCACCGTCAATAGACGAAACGCGTAGGCGAAAATACAGTTTTTCTCGTCTTCTTTTTTTAAACTTACTGTTCCTTCCCTGAGATAACTGATAATTTTCTCTCTCTCTCTCTCTCTCACACACAGCTGCTCACTTCTTTGAGGACATATGCTTTTAATAAAATACGAATAATCTATAAAAGACGAGGTTTATTTGGGGAAAATGGCATGAATAATCTTGAGATTATTCTTGAGTCATCTGCATCATGAATCTGCCGTTAGCATCGAGTAATGCTTTATTACGGAGTCTGAAGCATTGGCATGCCTAAATTCAGATGATCTTTATCGATTTGGAACATTGTACAAGTTATGGCGGACTTAAGAAATCTTATTGTTATGGAGGTGTTGATTGACTTCTTCCTCCACTATGCTCCATATGTAGTAGTCTAATGGATTCAAGTCTGGAGAACAAGGTAGCCATATGTTTGGGATGACGTGATCATGGAGATTGTGAATCATCCATTTTTGGATCGTCTTGGCCTTATGAGACGGTGCAGAGTTTTGGTGGTAGGTATAGTTTTCGTTTCCCGCTCTTTATTTCAGGTGTTATAATCCCTCCCCGGCATTTCATTATAGTCAACAGCACTGACCCTTAATACTTGTGGAAAGAAGTGAGACATTGCTCACGACTCCCAGAACCATCAGTTACCGGAAACTTGACGTACATGATCTTTGGAATGTCCCTAGGGTTTCTGCATAGACATTTGTCATTTTTTCAATGTTTCAACTCACACAATAAGCGCTTTGTACCCATCGAACGGTTATCTTTCGTCTTTGCAGATATGAAGAGGCTTCTTCACATCACATATGACTTTTATCGAAGGTTCACATGCACAATTCTTTCGATAGAGTATCTTCAAACCATGACCTATTTAACAATTTCTGGGGATCTTATCGATAATTTCCTCCGCCTATTGTACAAGCTTAAGTGTTTTGATGGTATTAGGGGCCTTAGCAGGCATTTTATGTTTGCCTACTGCTGTAGAATACTTGTCAGCAGCTTATGGCTCTTTGCTAAATTTGGCAACAAACGATCGTGGAACTTTCAGAAGCGAGCAATCTCTTAACCACTATGCTCTACCTTTTAAAGAAACGATTGTAGCGTGCTTTTTCATTTACCGAGTTAGCTTGACGTTTATCAATTTATTTCAGATAAATGATGACAATGATGGATGCAGCCAGTTCAGGAAATAGAAAACTCTTATATGAAAAGCTTGAGGAGCGCTGTTAATTTGGTTCATGGCATATTTTTGCATCAATCATTTTTTATCAGCATTTCTTAACAGAGTGGACGGTACTGTACAAGATTTCATCAGTCAGTTAAATGCCATATGTGATACATGCTTGGGCGATCATATCTCTTTCGATCTATGACAGACTAGGCAGAAGATTTTTCTAGTAGTAGGTTGTCATTTCGTTCTGTGGTAGCCTGGTTGCCAACCAAGGCTACAGAACTCAATCTGTCCTGCTGGAAAGAGAAGAGATGGAGTAATATCTTTCCCAAAAGTATTTGTACGCAAGTAAATGCAAGGAATTCAAACTTGACTTCAAAAACTGCATCCTTAGATTTCGTGTTTTATCATGAAGGCATAAATATCTTTACAAATATATCAGTCAGTTAAGTGCCATACGTGAAACACGCTTGGGCGATCATGTCTCGAAAGAGACATGACTGACTGGGCAGAAGATTATCCCACAGTAGGTTACCATTGCTTTCTGAGGTAGACTGGTTGCCAGCCAAGGCTATAGAACCCAATCTGCCCTGTTATTTAACCCATAACTGGAAGAGACGGATTAATACCTTTCACAAGGGTATTTGAGCGTAAGTGAATGCAAAGAATTCAACTGGAATTCGAACACGGCTCCCCGATTTCTCATTCCTAGCCGATATCCACTGCACCACAACGCGCGCACATTATATATATATATATATATATATATATATATATATATATATACACACGAAGAAAAAAAAGCATGATTAAGCATAGAAAACAAGAGGAAAACTAGATTTTCTCCCCTACGCGTTTCGTCCTGTGATGGACTTTATCAAACCTCTGTGCAAGTAGTTCGGCAGTCTGCTTTCTTTTTCTATTAGCTCTTCCTGGTGAGGACATGAAGTTGACGACAACAGGCAAACGATATTACTTAAGATCCCTACTAGTGCGTTATAATACAATGGCAACCGTCAAGTGTGTGTTTTCCGTGTCCTCTGATGGGGATAAAGCGAGAATGAATCAGACAGAATCTGAATCAGGGGTGAGAAAAAAAAAAAAAAAAACTTAAAAAATTGCTTGCTACATTCATTTTAGAGACACCAGTAAGGTGTGTTTCACGAACAGCAGAAATGTCTATATTGTGCCTAGCTAAGGTGTTACAAATGATAGTAGTTCACTTTTCTTGATTTGAATTATTGTTCGCGAGAGTTCTTCCATTCCAGAATTGAGAGATTTGTTTTCAGTGCATGTTTCAAATACAATATCAGATTACCAAACAGTGGCGGTTAGCTGCATTTCAGGTCAAAGAAGTGGCATAGAACGATTTTGTGATTACTCGAAAATGTCATTTTAATTTTTTTAGATGCACTTATTCCTGTCACTTTCTTTGCTTCTCATTTGACCATTTCCCGTTATGTAGTAAATTTGATTTCCATCTGACATCCAAGATGCGCCATTGTTCTCTATTTAAGAAAAGGGAGGTTATCTTTAAAATTTGGTCTTCTCTACAGTCTATTCTGCTTTCGATGCTATTATTTCTAATGACAGAGGCTAAATCATGGAAATCTTTTAGGAACTTTCTCTAGATCTTTAACTCTGCAGAAGCACACAGACTGATATTTTCTTTAAACTAATGGTCACTTGATACAAGAACAATTCAATGTAAAACGCTACCGTGTGGACTCACATATTAGCGTAAGAAAGGACAAGTAAATGTCCTGATGAGAATAGTGTTGTGAGTCAAATGCTCGTCAACAAAATGCATCAACTGCATAAACCCATCTGAACGACAAACTCTATTGCAAAAAGAGAAGAAGAATATTATTTGGAAAAGAATAATATATAAACTGGTAGATAAAGTCTATCCCCCAAATCTAGGTCATTTGCGTTCTTGGTGGCCTACTATATATATATATATATATATATATATAAAATGTTAGTCATCCACATACAAGCCTGTTTTGCTGTATCACAGCTCATCAGTGTGGCTAGATGCATCCACTCACCTCTGGCCGGAATCGAAACTCGACCGATTAGGTGTCAGTCGGAGTCTCTACCTCCTAAGCCATCGACGCATGGTATCAGAGAAGGGAAATTTTAACATGTTGTATATCAGCAGTGTTTACACACGCCAGTTCCCAAGAGAACTCAATTCATTTCTGAAGAGTCACGCATATAGATGAAGTGGAAACTGTTTTTAAATTTTTCTTCTGCAGAGAGCTCAATCGTAAAAAAAATCGTGATTTTTGTGGACCAGACTTCGCCAAGCACGATGCTCTGTAAAAGATTTTAAAAAGATGAGCATTACTGATAAATAGGGCGGAGATTAAAAATTGAGCAATCTTTCCCAATCCACTAATCTGCCATTTAACAAATAAACATCTTCTGTAAAGGTGGACTTCTTTCTTTCCCTCCAGGCAAATTAAAGAAACATTCAAAACATTTGCTTTGAAAGTCAGGGTTACATGTCAAATAGGGGATTTTAAAATGCACAAAATCCTCCATAGCAGTTTAACTCGGATATTTTCTTACATCTGATTTGATTGTGCATATTAACTTTACCTATTCAATGAAAACAGAATTATTTTGTAGGGAAGCCAATTCAGCAGGTTAACAATTTTCACCATGATTTATCCCAGAGCTCAAGACCCTGTAGGCTTCTAGCCTGGATTTTCAGATTAACAATAATTCCTATAAGACATCAAAGTAAAGGACACATTATGGTCTAATTTCTGAAGTTGTGGAATTTGACCATTTATCAAAACGGATTCTGGACATATGGATAGTGTAGTAGTTAGTGGCTCAGAATTGGAAATACTGAAAACATTGAATTTTCTTGAGACCTCTCGCTAAAAAAAAAAAAAAAAAAAAAAAAAAAAAAAAAAAACCCACAACCTTGCTTGCCTTTGAAATACATTTTTCTTCCACACAACTATGAGTCTCTCAAATTCAATCAACTGATCACACTCTTCTGTCAGTCAAAATGCTTATTTTGACAGTATGAAGACACAAACCCACTTCATCTCTCATCATGCAGTGTGCATGAAAAACTTCACCAACCAATAAAACAGATTCATTCCTGCATTTCTGAACAACTGTAGGCCAAATGAACATTTTTTTATTTTTGTATTTTTTCAGCCATTTAACAAATCACCACTTTGTTAAAACCATGTAAAACTGCATTTTCTGAAAGACAATGTGAACAAAAGTGCAGAAAAGCTGGAATGAAATGTCTTAAAAGATTGCAAAAAAGTCATAAGCATGTAGTGAAAAGGAAACTTTCCAATTTTTTTAGGAAAATCAGGAAAAAAAAAAAAAAAAAAAAAGCAATGGGCCCCATTCAGGAACACTTTTCAGCCAATAATTACTCATACATATACCATTAAACTGCACTAAAACATACAGGGTGTAATGGGTAAACAATTTCTTTCAAAATCCAGGCAACATCACATAATCAGAAATTGAGCATGAGAAAATAGAAGTTCTAGGAAAATGACCCTCACCAGTGTGATATTGACTCATTTGAGCATGAAACCAAAAATGAGCTCACATTATGACTAACAGAGACTGGGTCTCTGAAAACCATGCACTGCATTTCCATGTCAAATTTTGTTTGCTGAGTTATCATATGAGCATCATGATTTTGTGATTGAAATGTTTTTGGGGTTTGTGCCCATGCTGTGTTTAGGAATTTCTGTGTATTTTTCCAGAAGAATGCACAAGTGACAACTATGATTGACTGTCTAAACATCCAATTTTCATGTTCACCCACTCTGATGGAATATCATTTTTTTGTTTTTTGATGTTTTCACATCATTTAAATTGCAAACAAAAATGGAAAATTGTAGTTGCTCAATTGGAGAGAAGTTTAATTTTAATTGCTATGCTGGTAGACAAAGAAAGTTTCTGATAATCAAGCAGACGATATTCCAATTCAATTCTTATTAGAAGACAAACAAAAATCAAGGATGAAATGGTTATCAGCATATAGCTCAATTCATCTGAGTATTCATGTAAAATGAATATATATATATATATATATATATATATATATATATAAATAAAAATGGTATACAGAAAACGGCCACACCTAAGGTATGAACAATAAAAAGGTGCTCAGTACAAAAATTCAACAATGAAAATGTAGAGGGCAAAATATATTTAACAAAAGGTAAATATGCTGATACACCTTGCTACTCAGGTTTCAATTGCGAGGTTTCTTCAGGCAGATGGTTCTGAAGAAAACTTGCAGTTGAAACCTGGGTAGCAAGGTGTGTAGCAAGGTGCATATTTGCAACATTCTTATTAACTACCTGATGAGACACTGTTCTTTCAATGTCAATTTTGTCGTAGATCGTAGTTTGTACACGTTCTAAAGTATAATTTTTATACATAAAATAAATAAAAGGTTACTAGTTGTGGTACACTTGAAAGACCAAAATTTATTCAAAACTTGTCCTATTTTTCTTCTTCAACTCAATATTTTATGGTCATAATCTGATTGCTGAAAAGCTAAGTATTATATTAGATATTAATTTATGAAGTCTTAAATTATTAGCTTGTTACAAAAATAATAGCTGCTCGAAGCATTTTGAAAAGTCATTTTCACATAGTATTCACGGTATATATTAGGTGAATTTTGGTATACATAATAATTAATGCATGCTCTTTAATAAATTTTAACTTATTTTCAGACAAATATTCTTGAAGCATAGAAACCCTTAATTATAAACATAACATGATCTTTATTTACTTTTCTTGCAAAAGTTCAAGCTTGGGCACAATGTCTAACTTCTGCCAATATCAACAGAGCATGGGGAGATGGTTTCACAAGTGATTGGACTGTATGAAAGTGGTTCCAGAAATTCCGTACTGGTGATGAGTGCCTTGAAGATGAAGAAGGTAGGGTATGATCAGTGTTGACAACGAACAATTGTAAGCAGTTGTTGAACAAAACCTACGTCAAACTATCAGAGAAATGTCTCAGATGATTAGTGATTGGCAAGGTGAAAAGGCTTGATAAATGGGTTCCTCATGATCTCAATGAAAAAACAAAAACTTAGGCATTTTGAAATGTGCTCGATGCTCTTTCTGCATAACATAAACGATCCCTTTTTTGATTGAATAGTCACTTGTGATGAAAAGTGGATCCTTTATGATAACCATAAATAATCAGGTTAATGGCTTGACCATAATGAGTCACCCAAACATTTCCCAAAACTAAAGTTCTATCAGCAAAAGATTATGGTGACTGTATGGTGATCTGCAATTGGTGTTATCCACTACAGCTTTCTGGAAGCCAGTCAGAGCTTTACTGGAATCAATTACCTGCACTAATGAATTGATAGGATCCAATTCTGCTCTATGATAATGAGGAGACACATTGCAAGATTGACATTGCAAAAACTCAAACTTGGAATACAAGAGTTTACCATATCATCTATATTCTTCTAATCTTTCACCCACTTTTTTTAAGCACTTAAGCACATTTTTAAAATGGTAAAACTTTTCCGTTCAAACCAGAGGTGGAATCAGCTTTCAAAGATTTCATTGCATCACAGCCAATAACTTTTTATCAACGAAGCATAAATCTTGTTGATTGATGGTAGAGGTGCACTGATGCTCAAGGCTTGTATTTTGACTAATTTCAACATTTCTACAGTTAATTTTTCAAGAATAAAATTATGCTTCTGAAATTGCCATTATTTTTGTAATAACTCAATAGTAAACAGAAAGAAAAGAAATCGAATGCTTTGACATTTGAAAACAAATTGGAACATTTCATTTTCTTGACGTTATCTTTTATATCAGTGGTTGCCAAATATTTTCTAGCTGCTGTCCTCTTTGGCTTTCAGGCCACACTCCTAGCATCCCCTCCTATACATACTTTAAGATGCTTCTTGGTATTAGGTCAACTGCAAATTCAAAACAACTAATCTAATATTGTAAATGCACATGTACATTTCAACGTTTCTTAGATGCCACCAGATAAACAATCATGGCTATATCCCTAGACCTACTAACCTAGAACATTACCTTAGCAGATTGTGATTGAACTGGCTAGTATGCAGTGCATCCTGTTTAGATAATGTCAGTAAGATACAGACAAATGTTCAAACTTTTAATTCAGACAGCAAATTAAAATAAATACATCCGTTCATGCATAACTATTTTATTTTGTTGTTAGTTTTTAGTTTTCCGGCATGTCAATATCTCTATGGGCTATTTAATGCCAAAATCTATTTTGTACATAATCTTGTCTCTTAGATAATGGTTTTAGTGATACAAGTCTTACAAATTGACCCTAGATGTGGGTAGAAGAGGTGGATTTATATCTTTCCCAAGGGTATTTGCATGTAAGTGAATATAATGAATCCTACTGGAATTGAAACTGCTCTCCAATTAACGATTCCGAGTCATTATCTATTGCACCACCTGGTATTCTTAGTCACCCATCTAAGTACTGATCAGGCTCTACTTTGGTGATTTTATGAGAACCAGTGTTTCAACGTGAAATGACTAAGTCTTTATTCTTTGGAAAGCAGAGTAGGGGGTCCCTAAGCATAAGTGAATAAGATTACACTATACGAATTTCACTTTGAAAAAAAAAAAAAAAAAGTTTTAATACCATCCCGTCAACAACCTTTTTTTTCTAATCACCCTCCTTTTATTCAACACTCCTTTTTAGATACTTGATGTGCAGTGAGAAAAAAAAAAAATGTCTAAATTTAAAAGAAGGCAATTGATGTAAAGAAATTCACTTTAAATATAAAGTCAATTATTAAAGTTCAAGCTTTACAGAGAACAAAAAAAAAAAAAAAAAAATATCCCAAGAAAAAAATACAACATATATCAAAAATAAGCAGAAAAATCCCAAGAAAAATATTTATTTCTTAAAAATGGTTAAGCAAATTTTATTTTAGAAAATAGGATAAAAAAAATATTAAAAAATTCATGGGAAATAAAAATAAATTCAGACACAGAATTGGTTAAATTATCTGTTATACAAAAACCTGCTCACATTTGGGTTAATGAAAAACCAAAGAAAAAACAGAAATATATTGAAAAGACTGATTTAAAAGAAATCAGTAACAAAAAAAAAAAAAAAAAAAAAAAAAATGAGGAGGGAATGTACTTAAAAATGAAAAACGAAAACAAAAGAAAAGAAAAAGAAAAAAAACAGATGAAATTAAAGGAAAATGTCAACAATATTGGAATAATTAATGTTACTTCTTTTGTTTTTTTCTTTCAATATAGGAGATATTAAAAAAAAAAAAAAAAAAAAGAAAAAAAAAAAAAAAGAGAAAGAGAGACAGCAAGAAACAAACCAGCACAAATATCCTGTCCTTTCAGATTGAAGAAAAAGAATTGCCAAAAGTTAATCTTCTTACACTGTCGGACAAAGACCAACAGTTCACAAGTGTTGAGCATTTCCATTAAACAATTACCACTACAGTGGGGGTAGGAGGGGAGACTTCTGAGAAGCCAACCAAATTCCAAGTTAACAGAATAAAGGTTTTAGACTTTGCCCTGAAGTGAAAATCATGGTAGTACATAAAGTCCAATTTCCTAATGCATTTATCTTTTATAAATGTTTTATTTTCACTCATAATATTATATATAAAACCCACCCTATATACTCTTGCACTGACCAATATTTTTCCCTTTATATTTATCTAATGAAGGAAGAGGAGGAGGAAGAGGATTTTCGCTCCAATATCCCCGCCATTTTTATTTTTGGGGTAAAAGCCAAACTGAAGTTTGCTCTCATTGATTCATGGCATCATCAAGTGAGGCAAAAGATGTAGGGATGCTTTTGGAGATGAGAAATTCAGGGGGCAATGGTACCTGCCTTCAAATCAAAGAGGAAATCCTGGAATGAACATAAAATAAATAAATAAATAATTAATCCCCAAAAGAAGTGCAAACAAGAAAATAAGTCAAACAGGGTTTTCTTTTAATACAAAAGAGAAAAAAAAATGGCTTTGCATCAAATAAAATTAAACAATAATAAAAAAAAAAAAAAAAAAGAATAATCAAACCAACTTTTTACAATAACTTTTTAAAATGTTTTTTTTAAAAGTTTAACACTTTGTGATTTATTTAAATCTGAGACATTTAATATAAGATTTTTTACTATGTGTTGAAGTAAATATTATATTAATTTGTTTTTGAGAATAACATTGATTTAAAAAAAAAAAAAAAAAAAAAAAAATCCTAAAATTTATCTCATAGCTGAGGGGAGAAGATGGATTGATACCTCTCCCAAGGGTATTTATGCCTAAATGAATGTAACTAACCCAATTTGTATTCAAACTCAGCTCTCAAATTTCTTGTTCCAAGTTGCTATATATTACACCATCGACACATTGTTATATGGATGCCATAAGTACAGAAATATGCATGTAATATTTCCATAACCCATTATAAAACAAATATAATTATATAAGTAGAGCTTAGATTACAGACAAACACTCAGATCATGTATAATTTTCAATCACATAAGTCAATTATGGAGCAATCCCTATTATGAATTTGATCTGTTCTAACCAATTTAAAAAAGTCATCATTACACAAACTGTCGAGTAATCCTAAAAAAAAAAAAATTATATAAATACCTCACCCACTACTGCAGTTCCATTTTTGTATCTTCAGACTGGTTTGGTAATTTTACATTTCTCCAAGTGGCAGGATATAAAATAACCAAACAAGCCTGAAGATCTAAAAGTGAATCTGTCATAGTGAGTGGGGTATTCACATTCTATATATATATATATATATATATATATATATATATATATATAGAGAGAGAGAGAGAGAGAGAGAGAGAGATAATCCTGTTTGATTATAAACAGAATATCTACTTAAATATGAGTATCAATCAAAAATAATGTTCAAACAAATCATTTCAAATTGTTGGTTGTTTATAACCATGTTTCATTAATCTTTGTTAATTTCTGTTTCCATTATATTTACATTGTTGACATTATGATACATTTAAGAGCAGAGATGGTTATTACAATGAATTTGAAAATTGTGTTATAGGCTTAATTTGACTTCATTTAGACTGATCATCATTCGTGGCCGAGAAGTCCAAGACGCACCAGAACACATGGTGGCTTCTCCTATATAGATAAGGGTTGCAGGTTCAAATTCTGCGAATGACACACATTTTTTTAACAAATTTATTGTAAATAATCAGGCCGGGAGAAATTAATATATAATACTGTTTGATTATAAACAGAATATCTACTTAAATACGAGTATCGATCAAAAATAATGTTCATTTCATATATATATATATATATATATATATATATATATATATCTATCTCGAACATTATTTCTTATTACTATAAACATTATATTTAATGGATACAAGTGTTTGAGTAGAGATTCCTGTCTTTTAAACAGTGTAATGGTTACCATTAGGATGTGCGTTGTGGTACAATGGATATCGGCTTGGAACGAGAAATCAGGGAGCCGAGTTCGAATTCCAGTTGAATCCATTGTATTCACTTACGTGCAAATACCCTTGGGAAAGGTATTAATCCATCTCTTCCTTCCAGTTATGGGTTAAATAGCAGGACAAACTGGGTTCTATAGCCTTGGTCGGCAACCAGTCTACCGCAGAAAGCAATGGCAACCTACTGCGGGATAATCTTCTGCCCAGTCAGTTATGTCTCTTTCGAGACATGATCGCCCAAGCGTGTATCACATATGGCACTTAACTGACTGAATAGTTTCTAAAGTTTTGAGTCTTTTTTTGAATTGGGTGCTGTAGAGTAGGAAAAGTCAGTTTTGGAAACCACAGTGTTGCACTTAATTTGAAACATGATAAATAATGATAATTACAAATCAATACTGTTTTTTAAGACAAGTTTAAAGATTATGTTTAGGTTCAAAATCATAGCATTGACATTTCATTCCGATGACCAGTGAAAGCCTTATAGCACAACCTTATCAAATTTATAATTTCCTTGAAGCTTTAACACAGACACATTATTATTATTAAATTATTGTTCCCTCGAATAAGACCTTCATTTACTTCAATTCAGCGATATGATGATGTAATATGTTATACAGTTCAGTAGTTTTAGTATAATTTTCAATAAACAATGCAAATAGAAAACATTTTGTCTTATAATTTGTGTCCAGCAGAATTTTTTGTTTTTATTAATTTTGATGTAACAAATCTTATTCATTGAGCAGTCTTTTGTTATCTTTTGCAATTATTATTTAATGATTATAGTAAAGTAATTGCATATTTAGAATTCTAGTTTGGATATATTTTCCATTCAATGTATCTAATATAAAAGATTAAAACTGAGTTTATTCTTGAAAAACTAAAATTTTTAAGTAAGTTTGTAAGCCTAATGGAAATTAGGTTATTCCTGTACATTTTCTCAGATGATATTTAAAACTAAATGCTCAAAAATTGGTAACAGCTATGAATCTAATTTGTTTTCAGAACTGATCACATCAAACCCCAGCTTTTACACTGGGTGCTATGTTGATTTTCTAATAAAAAAAATAAACAACCTGCCCTACTGTAGTATATTTTCCTATTGTTCACAACCTTTTTTGGGCCATGCTCCAACCTAAGCATCTAAAATCCTGAGATTTTTTTTTTATACAAGCAAGAAAAAAAAAAAAAAAGAAAAAAAAATAATGTCTATTTGTTTCTCTCTTATCTACTAGATAAGATATATTATTATTTTTTTAAAATACCAAAACTAAAAACAAGACAAACATATTCACCATTTCAGGACTTCTTAGTTGCTGATTTGACTTCCGTACTGTACTGGTTGGAAGGAAACTCATTGAAGATTCCTGGAATGCTGTTTCCAGTAGATCTTGCTGTTTTTAGCTAATGATTGATATTTAACCAATTCCAAGTATTCTTTGGTTAATTTAAGCTGCAAAAGAAAATATTTCAGAGATAACAATCAAAAACATATACAAAGTGACAATGACACTTTAACAAAATAATAGAGTTTATTTAGGACAACTATAAAAATGATGTGTGTTGTGGTGCAGTGGATATCAGCTCGGAATGAGAAATCAGAGAGCCAAGTTCGAATTCCATCTCTTGCCTCCAGTTAGGAGTTAAATAATAGGGCAGATTGGGTTCTATAGCTTTGGTTGGCAACCAGTCTACCACAGAAAATAATGACAACCTACTGCGGGATAATCTTCTGCTCAGTCAGTCATGTCTCTTTTGAGACATGATCGCCCAAGCGTGTATCACTTAACTGACTGATAAAAACTTTGAATGTGAAAAAGTGAAAGTGGAATATGTGAGTGGGCTTAGTCTTGTGTACAAATGCCATCCTGGTTGCAATGCCATCCAACCCTAGTTTACCCTGTTAGCTGGTAGGGAAAAATAAATTCACACCTTTCCCAAGGTCATTAGTGCGAATTGTGAATCACAAACAAGGCGAACTTGAATTCGACTTGCATGTCTCTTTTTCTAAATTGATAATGGATACACAAATCGCACATACATCTTGAAAATTATCATTCAATTTTTTTCTTAACCTGAGCCTAAATATCCCCTACAGCCGCCAGCAAAATTTAAGCGACTATTGTAACCATCGAATCAATGCAATCATGTCAATCTATATAGAAAAATGAAAGTGGCGTTATCGCCTTGCTTGGGGTGATATGATTAAAAAAAAAAAAAAAAAAAAAAAAAAAAATATATATATATATATACAAACAAACTTTGTCAAAGCAAAGTGCTTAAAAACCAGACTGTGTCATTCGATCTTGTACCTCATTTAAATATTTTCTCAAGATGCTCTCCCTGCAGCTCAGCCCTATGATGATTTGTGACAAACTTGCAACCTGGGTAACTCGGATGTGCATTGCTACCAGCAATTATAATTGTCACCCGGGGAACTGGAATGCTGGGAAAGGAAGCAACACCAAAATCAGACTTTCTGTCACCAACTGAACCAGCTAACATAAATAAAACGCAGACGTTTTTATCTGTGTTTAGCTTTGCGTTTCTTACCAAACCATTCTGTGGAACTTTTTTGGTAAAAAGAGGACATCCTGAAAACAAGTGATTATTCAGCAACAATTCTTTGAGATCTTTTTAAACATATCATCAGGTATAGATAGATTCCATGCACACATGGTGAGGAAAGGAATAACAATCGGAGTGAAGCAAACAAAAATGAAGATATTGATGAGGTAAAAACAACTCTTCACTTGTAGAATTGTTTTTTTTTTTTTTTTAATTAAAGTTCAGCCAATAACCTCACCCCCAATAGAGGTCTGCTGTAGAACTAATATTTAGTCAGTTTTTAAGAAGTATGATAAGTCAATAACTTTTCCACACTCCCTCATATGTAACTGGAACTCTACCTATTTATTTTCTATTTAAAATATATTAACTTCAAAATAAAAACGCTAAATTTCAAATTAAAATTTTAATAGTGTAAAAAGACAATATTAATTTACAAACAAACGAATGAACATTTAAACAAACAAATGAACAGCATGATCACAGACAGACAATTAGTAATTAACCCATTCAAACATTTGAAACATTGATACCTTCACCAGCAGCAGGATTTACTCAGAGCACAGATTATGTCATCTGGAAGAAGCAATCAATGAAGCAATGACTGCAATATCCCACTACTGTGCATGAAAATGTTCAATCATGTACAGAAACATTTTATTTCAAACTTGGCACAAGATTACAAATGGAGAAAGTGAACTGGTTGATTTTATATTATCTGTCTGTGATTATATCATTTGTTTGTTTACAAACTAATTGTGGTGATAAAATCTGAGTTACCTCCCCTATCTATTGTAACTCTTCTGCATTTGTAATTATAAAAGGTGCCTACATGGCGCCATGTTGGAGCTCAGTAGAATTTTGTGTTTTTACTTTGAAAGTGATCATTTTCCAATTCGAGGTTAAAAAAATGTAGTGTCACTAACACCATGACAAAGTTACCAATCCAACGAATTCTCCAAATGGCCTAATATCATATGTAATACCACCTCGTACAACTGAAATTTAAGTATATTCAACAAAGACAAGCATTCATGGGTATGTAGATATATAGAATTGCTGGGGGTGGGGACATAAAAGTTAATAATTCCTATCTCTGTACCATAATAGTTGACATTTTCAGACACATCTTACACACTATAACAATTAATATACAAAAGTAATATTTATTAAAATTTCATTAAACATTTGATGAATTGCAAGTTTATTTATCAATGTTTATTGATTATGTCTGCATATAGGTACATGATAGTGATATAGTTTATAAGAATGGCATTTTCTTTTTTTTTATAACAGTTTGACAAGAAAAAAAATACCTCGAATAGATTAATGGAATCAGTGCAGAAAAAGAACAATACAAACCGCGTTTGCTTGAGCTTCCCTTTCTGCTTTATAAAATTCTGCATCTGCAATACTTTTCTCTTTATTCACATGAGTTTGTGCTGTAAAAAAAAAAAAAAAAAAAAAAAAAAAAATCAAGCCAAACAATTATTCTTGTTTTTTTAGTTATTGTTCAAATTAGCTTTTTTAACCCTAAATCTAGATTACAAGCAAAAATTGTTAAAAAAAAAACTTATTCATATATTTATAAATAAAAAAAAAAAAAAGGTCATATAACAATTCTATTTGTTCCTCCTTTAGAAGGTTAATATATAGATTATGTATTGTTAGTACCACAGATAAATAATAGACCATTCAGTTTTGACTGTGAGAAAAGATGGAAATGTGGTTTTAATGAGAAAAATAAAGCATACAAAAGATAGAGAAGGTGATAACACTTGTGTTGGTCTGCTTAACAAATGACCTGCAATCATATTAATGATGGATAGTACAATATTTGGTAAAGTTGTTAAGCTCAATTATTTAATGATGCTATAGGGGAATTTCCATGGTACTTTATAATTGTGAAATTTTTGAAAAAGTCATTCAATAGCTAGATTAAAAATTATAATTAAACAGAAAAGCTGAAATTTTCATGGGTATTGTTAGTTTGAATAATTTTACTTCATGACTCACCTTCAATTTCAGCTATTTTTTTCTCTGATTCTTTTTCCATTATTTTTTGCTCCCAGGTAATTTTAGCAACCATCTGAGATTTTTCAGCCTCTAAAGAAATGATGTAAACAGAATTTAATTCAATTTATAACAAAAAAGGAGAGCGAAAACGAGAGGAGAGAGAGAGAGCGAGAAGAGAGAGAAAGAGAGCGAGAAGAGAGAGAGAGAGAGCGAGAAAGAGAGAGAAAAGACAAGAGAAAGAGAGAAAGAGCAAAGAGAGACAAGAGGGCAAAGAGAGACAAGAGGGCAAAGAGAGACAAGAGGGCAAAGAGAGACAAGAGGGCAAAGAGAGACAAGAGGGCAAAGAGAGACAAGAGGGCAAAGAGAGACAAGAGGGCAAAGAGAGACAAGAGGGAAAGAGAGACAAGAAAGGGAAAGAGTGAAAATAAAAAATAAAAAACCTTTTCCTGGAGTCTACAATAATATAATCAAAAAACACCAAGAGAATATTTACAAGAAAAAAATAAAGGAGAAAAGAAAAAAAAAAAAAAGAATGACTTGTTTTTATTTAAGTTTCGGGTTGCTGCTGCTGTTATACAAGACTGGGTAAGAATAGATTAAGAATTTTGAGCAGGTTCAGGACTTCAAATATGCCACAGCAAAGTCGAAGCATACTACTACTACTATCACTACTGTAGTTAACAATAGGGATCAGGATGAAGGTGGAATATTTCAGTTTCTCAGTGATTAGATATCTTTGGGGGTGAAATTTAGTGTCTCATTTAATAAGTAAATAATATAAATAATTCAGAAATTTTTTTTTTAGGGTAATAAATATGGGTAATGTTTATGCTTGAAGAAAAAAAACAAAAATTCTTCCGCATCAACATCGTAATTACTTTTGCTCATAATTATTTTATAAAGCAATGATTAGAATTATAATAAAACTTAAAACATATGAAAGTATATATATATATATATATATATATATATATAGTTTCATATTTTTATTGCCAGTTCTCAAGAACAGAGGAAATGTATCAATAACATAATGAAATCAATAAGTCAGAGAACAATTCAGAATACAACTAGCAACCATTTGTGCACTAACTCATAGATAAAAATTATACTTACTAAGAAAAAAGGAAAGAGGGAGGTAATATATTTGGAACATCTAATCAGTAGACAATATAGCTAAACTGATTTAACCCAATCACCCAAGAAATAAAAATAGTTGCAAGGTATCAGCTGGCTAAAGATATAATAGACAAAATTGTAGCAACAACAAAACCAAAAATAAATAGAACCATTTCAAATTTAACAGAGTACTTCCAGGATTTTCATTAGGCTCTTTAAACTTTTTTTTAAAATAAGATGTCTCAATATCTGTTTAAACCTTATTATATAAGAGTGTTGGGACATTTTAGAAAAAAAAAAAAAAGTTATGTATAAAAACATATGTTATATGTTTATGTTATCTAAAAAGTAATATTTATTGAAGGTCTCATGAAGTCATTAATATAAAAACACATTGGATCTAAAGAGTACTGATTAATGAAGGTCTCATAAAAAAAAAAAAAAAAAAAAAAAAATTCTTCAAAATCACTTTGAAAGAATAAAGTGCATTTCTGTCATAGCTATAACAAAATAAGCATTAATGATAATTAATTGAAGTGAAGGTATCAAAAATATTTTGTTTAGATGAGGTCTTCATTCTGATTGGCAGCCAACATTCAATTAGCTTGAAATCAATTTCTACATACTCAATTTTATCTATATACGACCTCAAACTAAAATCCGTTGCATTCAGAAACACAGGGTTAGGAAATTACATATTCAGAAGTCGTTTCACAATGAAAATAAGTCATTTACCAATAATAGCTTTTTTTCTTTCTGTTTCTGCTTCCTTTTCAACAACTTTCTGACGAGCTTGGAATATCAGCAACTTTGTCTTTTCTGCTTCCCTAGAAGTGGATAAAAAAAAAAAAAAAAAAAAATTAGCTTTTGCCAATATTGCCTTTTCAAATATTATCATTTAAATATGTTGTCAAATAATCTAGCTTGACAAAGTGTCTCCAATTTTTTAGTAAAATAGTCTTTCCTTTTATGTGCCATGATCCTTCAGGACATGGATGATTGTGAATCTCCATAACTACCTGTCCCTTGTAGCAATAAGCAACATTTGTCTTTGCCATGCCTTTTGTCATCCATTCACATAAACTCATTATATAAGTTAATTGCTGTTCTCCTCAGCCCTCCAATGTCATGTGCATGTTACATTCTCCAGGTCTTTTTTTTTTTACTTATTTCAACTGTCTTTCTGATTTTTAGTTCACATTTTCTTAAAAAACTTCATTAATGATAACAT
Source organism: Ascarosepion bandense (assembly GCA_037127315.1). Taxonomy (NCBI): domain Eukaryota; kingdom Metazoa; phylum Mollusca; class Cephalopoda; order Sepiida; family Sepiidae; genus Ascarosepion; species Ascarosepion bandense. Next base: position 431,487 of record JBBBDQ010001272.1, on the reverse strand, counting down.
GTCCAATTCATACTGACTGTAATAAATAAACCTTGACATTTAAAGAAAGTATCTTACCTTAGTAAGAACAGGGTGGGTAAGACTAGCTTGAATTGATATCCATGTGAGATCATTTATAAAAGATACTCATCTATATGCTTTATTTCCAGTGTTTTCCCAAGTAACCATAAATACAACACAGGCACTAACTATATCAACACTCACTCTAACTATATAGTAATAAACTAGAGTTGATGGGTGGTGAATATATTTGAAACTGGAATCTGTAAATCAAGTTCAAATCACAGCCTAGGTTACTGCATTCATCCTTGTACTAATGCTCTTGGGAAAAGCATGATGCTATCTTCTCCAGCTATGGGTTAAATAACAGACTAAATACTCTAGCATTAGAGTGAGAGCCAGTGAAGGAGAAAACTAACTTTGAATTCAAAACTGTGATGAATGCAATAGAGAAAACACATCAAAGAAACACCACGAAAGAAAATAAATTTCTAGCATTTATTTGTCTTGCCCAGGCTCAGCTAAGTTAGGAGTGATTAAATCAATATCTGTCCCTGTTTCTTCAGAATATCTACGTATGACACTTCATTATAAAATAATAGTAATAGAACTAACCTAACTGAACAATTACTACGTTTCCCAAATGTGGCTTTATCAATGCAAAATTTAAGTTTAATGAATAACTATAAGGCCTTGTTCATAGTCCCTTAGTTTTATTTTGTCAAAGAGGGATCAATCAGTCAGTTAATTACTACGTGTGATACACACTTGGGTGATCATGTCTCTTTCGATCCAAGACCAAGTAGGCAGAAGATTTTCGCACAGTAAGTTGCCATTTCTTTCTGCAGTAGAGCGATTGCCAACCAAAACTATAGCACCAAATCTGTCCTGCTATTCAACCCATAGATGGAGGGAGTAGAGATAAATTAATACCCTTCCTAAGAGTATTTGTGCATAAGTGAATGCAACAAATTCAACTGGAACTTGAACTCAGCTCACAGATTTCTCATTCTGAGCTGATATTCATTGCACCACAAAGAGGAATACTAAATTTATTAATGCCACACACTTCAGAATATGACCTCCATGAGAAGACAGACGAGCATGGCAGTGGCATCTTGTATTCCCTCCTCAATGTATGTATTTGCAACTTTAATGACATTGTATAAAGATTTTTGTAATCAAATAAGTATACCTTATAGGGACGGAATGAGAAATCAAGGATCTGAGTTTGAATTCCAGTTGAAATCATTGCATTCACTTATGAGCAAATACTCTTGGGAAAGGTATTAAGACAAATTGGGTTCTATAGCCTTTGTTGGCAACCGTTCTATCACAAAAAGTAATGCAACCTACTGCAAGAAAAATCTACTGCCCAGTCAGTCATGTCTCTTTCAAGACACGATCACCGAAGCATGTATTACATACAACACTAAACTGACTGATGCCTCATATCACTAACTGCTAGAACATATCAAGTATTTCTTTTATCGAGCCTAATTTCAAATATCAACAATACTGGAAATAATTAAAAAAAAAAAAAAACTTACATGGCTTCATAGTTTCGCCTGATACTTTCAGGAATTTTAGGTTTTGTTACCCTGACAGCTTGAACCATAAGTCCTTGAGCAAGACTGTTCAGATCTTCTTGTAGGGCTCTTTTCAAGTTCTCATCAATCTGGTCTAAATAAGAAATTGAAAATATTAATTACAAGTTAGATATCCAAGAAGCACATTTCTTCAAAATGTAAACCATTTACTGTTTAAGACCAATTTTCTATTCTTAAATATGATGGCTATAAATATTTTTTGCCCATGTATTCCCCAGAAATGAGTACCATATTCAAATAAACATTTATATAATTGGAACTACATTCCAAGTAAGTAAATCATTGTTTATATTTTGTGTGTATGGCTGAATGTTTAGAATGTTCATTTTCCAACCATGAGGTACAGGTTGGAATTTCACTAGGGTGAATTCAGCAAGAAGATGACTTCCTGATGTTACTAGTCTAGAAAGGTGATCCACTTTGAAAAGTGCCTAGAAAAACCATACTACAATTTGACCCCAGCACTGTGACTGAAATTGGGTAGACAGGACTATTTGGAAACTGTTGATGCTTGTGCTAGCACAAAGTTACAAGTCATTGTAACCGAGGATTCGAGCATGCAGGCTTTGTTCACACTGCTGATCATGCACTCTCTTCCAGAAACTATAACTAAAGTCTACTCAGCATTTTGTAATATAAACCATAAGATGGGATGTGAGCATTGAATGCAAATGTGTCTAAGTAGGCCTCTATAACAAGACCTTATATATATATATATATATATATATATGTGTGTGTGTGTATGCATGTGAAAAGTGTGGGTATATATATATATATATTTCGAGCCTGGGTTATGTAGCAATCGGAGTCTAACTGTACTGATGAGCTGTGATACAGCGAAACAGATCTGTCTGCGGATGACAATATATATATATATGCACAATATCAGTAATAGAGCTGACATGAAAAAGGACCAATTATATCTCATACCCCCACAAAAGAACTTACTAAACATAAGATCAGAACTAATTTCCAAATGCAGACATGAAAATAAATACCAATTATCACAATTTATACCAAACAGATAAATAAAAAAAATAAAAAAAAAAAAAAAAAAAAAAAAAAAAAAAAAAAGGAAATCACTGATACCATAATCTTATCAATTATTCTCTAGCTCAAACTACCACCACAATAATTGCATTTATTGATTATCATTACACCACCATTACTAATCACTACTACCACCTTACAATAACTATTTGCTACTACAACTGTTATTATCAAATATTACTATCACCATATTATGTCGCAATCATCATTAATGTAAATTACTCCTCTTTGCCATAGTAAAAGTAATACTACCACACATAAAAACTAACAAGCATTACAAATTAGAATTTCTATTTAAATATGCACAACCACAAAAAACAAGCTAATAACTGACTTTAAAATAAAAAATAATACAGCCTTAAATAAAATAGTAGCAATTTTTACCTATCATAGTTTTACAGAGACTCCATCATATGTACGTACGAAAAATCGACAACTATCTGCACGTTGACATCGCTACACTATTTGAATACAACTGAATGTGAATGTATGTGCACAATGGCACACATATACATATATATGCCGAGCCCTGTATGGTCCGCATATATGTTTGTGTGAGCCCTGGTGGGCGGACGTGTGTGTGTGTGTGTGTGTTTGTGTCTGTCTGTCTTTGCGCACATAAATGGGTGTACATATGTCTGCATCTGTCATGACGACAAATTTTCCTCCCACTTCCACAAAAATACACCAATATATGCAGCCCTACATATAGCCAATTTTAAAAAAAGAAATTAATCAGTTTAACGATTGCAAGAGCATGAAACCCATGGTTACAATCTCACACCTATATATCTCATCTTTGATGGTGGATGCCTTTATGTTGACATCACTGTAACCTCTCTGAAGATGGCGCATGTGAGCCGAAAGCTTAAAACCAGCAGAATAAAAAAAAATATTAAAATGTTGGACAATTTTTGTCTTTATTTTCATCTGAAATTAAAGCCAAAATACGATGTTTAGAACGGCTCATGATTAAACACAATAGATATTCATTGTCCGTTATATTTAACAAATATATATATATATATATATATATATATATAAAATGGTAGACTTTGAAAAACCAGTAGTTACCCATGCATCATTCATTTAGAAATTAATTTGAACATTCTCAGATACTGGCATACGTTTACATTGTATATAAGAGGCTAAAGTCCGCCTTCCACTACCGACCGAGGACCCATAGCTCAGAGGTAGAATTGCTGACTGAAGTCAATTCAGTCGTGTTTCAATCCTGGCTAGAAGCAATCGGATATCTAACTGTACTGTTGAGTGGAAAAGATCTGTCTGCAGATGACATATATATATATATATATACATATACATGGAATGGTCCAAAAGTAAGTGGATAGTAAGAAATTCATTAGGGTCAAGTCAGGTGACATACTGGCTTATACATTTCTCAGGAAGTGAATTATCAAGATACCTACAAACTCCTTTTGAATAATGTGTGTGTGCATGTATGGAGGGTACCTTGCTGGAACCAATACACAAACCTATTCCATCTACTTTTGGATTACTCTGTAAAAGTAAAATTTAACTGATGCATTTGCCTTCTGAAGGACCATATCAAAGCAAATACAAGTGTTTTTTTGTTTTCTTTAATTTTTTTATTATTACAAAAGGTTGTACCAAGTATTTATAGACAAGAGCAAAAATGTTAGCCTTTCCAATATGTAAAATTTTCTAGCCAATGAAAACAGAAAAGATTTAACAAGCAAGTGTGAAAAGAACCAACAATTGAACATGCACACACAAACTTTCTGACCTGCTCACTGACCACTTATCTATATACACACACACACACACACACATTATTTTCAGCCTTCAGAAAGACAAACCAACTTCGATATGTAAAGTCACAAATTTATTCACCTGAAAAGAGTCAACTTTGGATTCGAAATGTGTCGCAACACATACCATTATGGACACTTAATGTATTACACAAAAAACAAGTAATATTAATAATAACAATAAATCTGTACTTAAATGTTCACAGTTTCTTGCACTTTTTCTATCTACCAATTTCTCTTGGAACAACCCCTATTTTTGTTTATTCAGACACACACACACACACACACACACACACACACACACACACCAGTGATGCATTATGGGTAATATATTGTATTAGCCTAATAATCATTTTGGTGAGTAATAACACTTATGTTTCAAGTTATTCTAGGGGCTATTGAGTGGAAATAATTGTGGATCTGGTTGCAGTTTTTGGGCTATTTATAGTGCTGTTTGTTAACGTTTTATTATGTTATTGTTGGTTTTTATATTTACTCATGCATTCATGGTTTGTAATTATTTAATTTATTTACTTTTTTATTGGTTTGGATGAATTTATTTTTTACTTATTTTTGTTTTAATTTTTATTTATTTTTGTTAATTCTTGTTCATTTTAGTTTTTGATTTTTAAGTAAAAGTTAGTTTTCGTGTTTGCATTTTAAAAAAAAGTTCTGATCATTTTTATTATTTCTGTTAGTCTGGGAAGGTAATTATAGCTATTTTCTTTTCCAGACAGAGTTTACAGTTTCAGGATTGATTGTTGTAGACTGATGCCATTTTCCTTATTTACCATGATATTTTTTAGTGTTATTTGGTCTTTAATCTCCCAGATATGTTTAGAAAACATTGTGCTGTTCAGGTATTTACTATTTATAAAGGATGATTTGTATTTGCTCATATTTTTGAGATGAGGTAGTATTTACATTTGGACTGTTGTCCTCATCTTTACTGCCATGTTTAGGACATTTTGGCGGTTGTACACTCCGGCTTTCTTCAGGTGATAGGAATTTCAAACCAAACCCTTTATTTCATTTACTGGGGTATATTATCCTCATGTTTTGACTGTATTTTTGAAAAGGAGCATTCTTTAAAAGCTATCATTTGACATGTGTGCACGACTAGAAATTGCGTAAGCATTTTTCCATTTTTAAAAAACTCCATTTCCACTGTTAAATAATGTACGGTTAATGGTTAGAGAATTTTTTGATATACAGTGCTTCTCTTATAGCGAGATGCTATATATATATATATATATATATATATATTTATTATACAGGTCAGTGATGCATTGTGGGTAGACTATTGTATTATTATAATGGTTATTTTGGTGGAAGTAGTGGTTTTGTTCCAAATTATTCTAGGGGGCTAGCTATTGAGGAAATAATTGTTGATCATATTTTGCATATTTTTTTTTAAATAAAATTCCTTGAATATTTTGGTCAGTAGATAAATATATTGTTTAGAAAATAAATGGAGTATCTGCTCAAATATGAGTATCCACTAAAAATAATGTTTTAGTAATAAAATCTGTCAGATTAATAGATAAATGTCAACAGTAGATAAATGTCAACAGTTGATAATTTACTGTTTTTGTGAGAGAGAATATGGCAAAAAAAGAAAAAAAAAGAAGAAAAAAAGAGCTTACACGACATTGATTATTTTTATCATCAATCAATCACATTTATGCTTAGGAATATCACACCAAACAATACGACTGGCATGTAAGGAGCCTTTTAAGGAGTTAAAGTTGACATGATGCAAGCAGGACATGTTAATTATCTTCATGGGAAGATAAGGCAAGAAAATGTAGCGTCTGATAAAATATAGAAACCTATCATAGAAACGACACTTGTAAAACTTGTGAAGTTGACAGAACTTCAAATCTAGAAATTAAACTTTGGGTCCTTCCAACTTTGAAACAGATTACAAAACAACTGTTAAACATGCTGTCATTATGCAACCTACTTCCCAGTATGAGATTCACACCCTGATAGAGCACTCTGGTAGAATGGTAGACTTTGAGAAGAAAAAAAACAGTAACTACTCTAGCATCTACACATTGCTCATTCAGTAATGAATTAGAGCACTAACTACAGGTGCATGATACATCATCACTAAAAGTCTGCCTCCTTCTACTGAGCGCCCATAAATCAGAGGTAGAATCGCCAACTGACGCCAATTCAGTCAGGCTTTAATCCTTGGTAAAAGCAATCGGATGTCTAACCGTACTGATGAGCCGTGATACAGATCTGTCTGCTGATGACTATATATATATATATATATATATATGTGTGTGTGTGTGTGTGTGTGTGTGAGAATAGAGAGAGATTTATTGTTATTAATAGGTATAATTTTCCATATTATCATTATATAAATGCCATTATATTTGTTCCTTAATAAAAAAAAAAAAAAAAAATCAAAACAAAATTCATATGAGCATTAAATTGAAAATGTAGGTCAAAGGTCAACACCATTGCAAAGAAAAAAAATACTTACCAAATAAGTCTATATAAACCTCTTGCAAGTTATGCACACTGCAGAACTGGTTCAGTTCATGGTGTATTTTGTTATAAATAAGTGTTTTGTCATAGTCAGCTGTATAATTCTTAACAATATCATGAACTGCAAAATAAGAAAAATAATATAAACACTAATCTATTATATGTACAAGAAACGCTGAAAAGTTCTTGACCCAGCCCACTTCCCAAAATCTGACCAAAGGATAATTTTTTTTTTTTTATTATTATTTTCTTAGTCTGGCTGAGAACTTTTTAGCACACACTCGTATTTTTTTTTTTTTTTTTTGCCTGAAATTTGTTTATGGTAATAAAATAAATACAAATGTTGATAAGTGTTTATCTCTGAACATTATATTCATCTTAATTTAATCATATCACACTGTATCAGTTATAATTTTGTGAGGAATGGAAGAAGCCATGTTGCATGATCCTAGACATGAATTTTTATTGTAGAGGATTTCAAAATATCTTTCTTTCAGGACATGGTCAGTCATGACTCTCCACAGTTTGCTGTTTCCCTAAGTAACCTTTGATTTTTACCTTCTCAATTTGTTCTTGTTCTGCCATCCATTCATGAAAACTAGTTAATTAGGTCATTCTGTTCCTTCTTTTGCTTTTTGTGTCTTCAATAGGTCCTGTGAGATAAATTTTCCCGGCCATATTTCAGATCTATTTTTCCAATTGTATATATCCAGTTCCTGTTTTCGAAAAAAACAGGAGGAAAAAAAAATAAAATAAAACACCTTGTTTAAATGGACAGACTTAATATTCTCAGCATTCATATCTGTTGCTTAAAGTCTCTTTATCCATGAGGAGATTTATGTCGCAATAAATGCTAGACAGGGATAAAATATAACATAGCAGAACAGTACTCTGTTCTTTCTTTCTAAAGACATTTTACTATATCTTAATACTTTGCTTAGTTTCTGAAAGTTTTTTTTTATTCACATATGCTTACAGATGCTTCTTCCTTATTTTAAGTATAAGTTTCCTTGTGATTCTTATTCTTAAAACTTCCTCATTGCTCACATGTATTTCATGTGGTATTCGTAGCAATCATCAGTAGAACTACATAGCTATATCTATGAAATTTAAAGTTGTTTTTTTTGGCAAACTTGCACCTTTGTGCCCTGCAAAAAATAAATATGGAGTGTCAAAAAGGCCAGTTTTTTTTTTCTTCATTGACACTGCTACATTAGCTACCATCACTCCTCAACAATGTTTATAGTTTTAAAAAGTGATTAGAATTGTAATGAAACCTAAATATATGAAAGCAAATTTATACATTTTTTCTCTCTTGATAATTGACAAAAATAATAAACACTGTTACTCTTTATTAGAACGGTTGACATCAGTTAATTTCTAATTGATTCAACATTTAAACTATAGTATATAAAGATTTCTATTTAGTTGGTTCACATATTTTCATAATTTACTAAATGTTTATAAATTTATGAATAAAAAATTGTTTTCATATTTATTTCTTTATTAATTGGTAGATGATCAAAATTGAATTAGTTTTTAGAATGTTGTAGATATAAAACTATTCTTGTAAATAAACAATCTAAAAATACAGGGTGCGATAAGTAAATTGTCGTCTAATTTACATAAAACATTTTTTCAGATATATTTACCAAAATTACACAAAAACATCTTGAAATAGTAAAGATTAAATTTATTCAATAAAATTGCAATTGATTTTAACTCAAAACAGCTTTAGATTTTTTCTGGACAGTTGTCTAAGTTGGTGAATGCTGCCATAATCCTTGCCTTCAGTTCATCTCTGATGTTATAAAGAGTTTTGTTGGTCTCTCATTCAACTGTGATCCACACACAATTCTCAAGAGGGTAGTAATCTGATGAATTTGGAATAATGTGGTCACAAAAATTGTTTCACAGCTATGATTGGGGGTGCTCCTGCAGCATAGTGCAGAGTCCTGTTGCCAGATACAGGGTCTTCCAGTAGTCACCCTCTTGACCAAGACCAGCACTACCTCTTCAAGGCATGGGATATAGGTCTCTGTGCTGAGTCTGAGGCCCTGTGGAAAGATGAATAGAGGTATAACATTGCCTCACTAGTGATTGCCTCAAACACCATGATGTTAACAGGATGTATCATTCAACCTTTTCCAAATCTTTTGCACTGTTCTCAAATTGACACCCAAACACTCTGAAAGGTTCATATCGGAGCTTTCTGGTGTGACGTCAAGCTGTATGTATGTAAAAATGTTTTCTGTCCATCACGTGAGGAAAGATATCTTTTTAAATGATCTTCTGTGGCATTTTTTTTGATGAATTTTGCATAGCCCTGTCAGGGAGAAATCCAAACTTGATTTTTGCAGTATCTTTATACATGGTTGAATTTGACAAAATTCTTACAAATTCATTCAATTTGGAAAATGTAATTATATTTTAGGGTGTTCTTCCTTTACAAATCTTTCATGATCATGCTAAAGAAATTATCTGCAAGGAAAGGAATTAATAGTTTATTGCGCTGATATTTTATCAGAAATGGTTCAAAATGTCTTCTAAAACAGACACAAAAATCTGTAGTTTCCCTGGAAATAAAAACATCATTCATGTTTGACAGCACCACAGAGAAGAACTTGGTCTGTGGTGGGGAGGAGAGACTTAAAAAAATAAAAAATAAAATAAAATAAAATAAGTTCACAAAGTTGATGACATCTGGCTAAATGTCTAGGAGTCGTTCATATTTTCTACCCACCTATGGACGAAATACAAAAGTAAAAGAGACAGAGTTGTCATATTGAACTTTAAATATAAAAAAAGCCAAGCAATAAAAACCAAATAAGTTATTGCATTTAATCCTTTTTTCATTTATAACAAAAGCTAGAGATACAGGTCATTATTTACCTGCAAACATTAAAAATAACATTTTTATTTTTTCAAAGACATGTTATCCGTCCTATCCTAAGACACATGAAAGGCACATTTTCTATTCTATCATCCTTCTCATCTACATTTTCTTTGAGTCAAATTTAATTCTTAAATTTGTCTAAATTTTTGCTAAAGTAACAAACGTAATCTATACATAAAAACACATTGACACAGAACTCAAGGTATCTATATTTTCAGCATGAACTTGGCCAACAATGATGATGCTGAGCACAATTTTTTTCAGTCATTCAAGTTTAGGAAAAAAAAAAAAACCACACACACACACTGATATTTCTAAGAAGCTACTAAAAAGTAGAATATTACTGTAATTTATTATTTTCCTTTCAACTCCAAATCTAATGAGTCTGAATTAATTTATCTTTGTCAGAGATGTTTACTTGTCTCTGGTGCCTTTTATCTTTGCTTTTTCTTTTTTGTTGAGTGAGGATAGCAGCTCAGAAGACATATATTCATATTTCCCCTCCCTTTTCTTTCTCTTCACCTATAGAATTATGAGGTCATGAACTCGTTCTAATCAAGGAAACAAACCATCATTCCCAACAATTGCTAAATATTCAGTCAGTTAAGTGCCATACGCGATTTAAATATTCAGTCAGTTAAGTGCCATACATGGCGATTGGGCAATTATGTCTTGAAAGAGACATGACTGACTGGGCAGAAGATTATCCCGCAGTAGGTTGCCATTGCTTTCTGCAGTAGACTGGTTGCCGACCAAGGCTATAGAACCCAATCTGCCCTATTTTTTAACTCATAACTGGAAGGAAGAGACGGATTAATACCTTTCCCAAGGGTATTTGCGTGTAAGTGAATACAATGGATTCAACTGGAATTCGAACTTGACTCCCCGGCTTTTCGTTCCGAGCCGATATCCACTGTACCACAATGCACACTGACGACTAAAAAACATTTTTCTTAAAGGACAGTTATATACCTTGTAAAAAAAAAATTTTTAAATAAAAATATAGAAGCCAAATTTCTGAGATTTGGCATTTTGATTTTCATGAACTGGGAAAAAGGATGTGCGGGCAATCCAATTTAGAAAATTCCAAGACTTTTTAAGGAGCTTTGACTATTGCTTTTTTTTGTTTTTTTTTTCAGCACTTTTCAAGCCCTGGAAAAGGCCCTGTCAATTTTCCAGGACTTTGCAAATCCTGTTATAGAGTAATTTTTACTGATAATACACAACTTACCAGCTTCAATATCCAGCTTGTTGACAACTTCTATACGATCAAAGTAAATCATCACCCCACCACTAAAAAGAAAAGAAATGAAAGCGTGATTAACATTATTTAATTTAATAAATTCATCTCCTTCAAAGAGAAAATCTATACATAAAACAATTTGAAATCTGAAGGCTGTTTAGTGCCCTTTAATATCAGTCAGTCAATTAAGTGCCATACATGATATTTAACCCATAGCTGAAGAGAAAAAAAAAACAGATTAATACTGTTATCAAGGGTATTTGCATGTAAGTGAATGCAATGAATTTAACTGAAATTTGAACTCAGCTCTCTGATTTCTCATTCTGAGCCAATATCCACTGCAACACAAGTAGTAGCCCTTAAACATAATAGTAGCAATAGCCACTCTTAAAGATAATATCAGTAGTTGCTCTCTAATATAAAAACACATGAACCCTAGGTAACTATCTCACTGAGTAACCCATACATTTGGCCTTGTGCCACATCTAAGCAGTACTTAGAAAAATAATCTCTTCTGGGTTTTCCTCTTTCAAGCTGGTGACATGAACTTTCCACACTAAAGCTAAAGTGTGAACGTTTCACAGTTGACAACACCAACACAGTAAATCCCACACAAATATTTTACGAACAATTTTTTTTGTGTATGCAATTTACTTTTAACAAAAGAATTTATTGTGATAACAATTTTTTTAATAAATGTTATCTTGCAATTGCAAATCAACTAATCTGTTATTTTGTGCATGTACTCTTTTCCACCATCATCATTCCATATACTATAAAATATTCCTGTAAGAAAACCTTATACATTTGATTATTGAAGCAGCCAAATAGTAAAGCTGCATGTCAAATGTTGTTGCATGTACACTTCAAAAAGTAAAATAAAAATTGGCTAAAAAACAAGACATTTTAAAGGTATACATAAGTATATACAAAACTACAAAATTGTTTTCTTAAGGGAATAGTATTCTTAATAAATGTTATTTGTAAAAGCAATTAAAAGCTTTACTAATTAAATAATTAGATTGCCTTTCTTATTTTCCGATCCAGAGAAAATTTTCAGGAAATGTGTAATAGTTAGGAAAAAAAAAAAAAAAAAAAAAAAAAAGAAAAAGAAAAGAAGAATGTTATCTCTGGATGGAGACTTCAAAGTCTTTATATTTACATATGCTCTATCTTTGATATTGAGCACTTTAACCCATAAATATAGCATACCTTAAAACTATAATTTATATATACTGGGTACAATGAGTAAATTGTCGCCATTTCATATTTTTAATTTCACATGTGTGCATTGTTCTTGATTTTGTCAACTGCGCAGCATAGTATGGTCAGTTTGGCATTGTCTGTGAGCAAAAGAGCACATGATGCAATTCACTCTGCTAGAAATTTGAAAATGGCATGTTGTACTGCTTGGGATTCACACCGGAAGCTTCAATACAAACATTAAAGAGTGTTTAAGTGTCAATCTGAGGACAATGTAGACAATTCAGGAGTTGAATTTGTGTAAGGGTAAACATGAAGATATGAAAGTTCAGAAAACTCACTTTGTTTTGATAAAAGAACTCCTAATTTATTAAACTCAACATGTAGGCCTATATCAAGTGCCTTGAGGAGGCAGTACTGCCCTGGGTGAAGAGGGTGGTTGCTAAAGACCATATATTTGGCAACAGGACTCTGCACCATGCCACACAAGCAGTAGAACCCAGTTATGGCTGTCAGACAATCCCTCAACCATATCACCCCTTACATCTGGCAACCTAACTCCCCAGATTGTAACTCTTGATTATTATGTGTGGGGCACAGTTGAGTGAGAGACGAAAAAAACTCCTTGTAAGACCAAAGATGAACTGAAAGTAAGGATTATGGCAGCAATCACTAACTTAAACAAAGAGACTGTCCAGAAGAGCTCAAGGAGATTCCGAAGCTGTCTGGAGGCTGTGGTTAAAGCCAATGGTAATGTTATGCAATAAATTTACTCTTTTGTATTTCAAAATATTTTTGTTCATTTTTGGTCAATATATCTGTTAAAACGAGATGTCAGTGTTACTTTCATTTTTGTGCAATTTAGACAATTCATTTATCGCATTATATATATATATATATATATATATATATATATATACATACACACAAAGAGAAGGAAAAGGAAAGAAATAAGAAAGAAAAGTGGGAGGGGAAGTGAAAAAGGTGGGGAAGAAATTTCCTTCTCTTCAAGTGAATTATTGATATATGAAAAACTAATTTTTTTATAAGAAAAGAAGTTGTTGATGAAGCAAATTTATTTCGCTAAAATTATCATCTGATATGTAATTTTTAAATTTTTATTTGCAAATATGAATATTTGGCTCTGTAAATTAATAATTTTATTTACAATGAGCCCTCTGGCTGGGTCAGTTTTAATATTTATTTTCAACATTAATAGGATCTCACATGAGATTTTACCTACATGCCACTTTCTTTTTGGAGATATTATGAAGTGAACTAATTTTTGAAGGAATCCTGCCTTGATTTGGATATCAGATGATATACAAGTAATAGGTAGGTGAACTAGCAGTTAGAATATTCACTTTCTGAAGATGAGACCTGGCTTTGAATTTCGCCATGGTCAATTTGTTAGGAATAGAAGTTGTCGAAAATATTGGCCTGAGAAGGCAATCCAATGTGCAGTACCTTTGCAAATGCTCCAAAACCATACTACAGTGAGCAAATAGAGCAGATGATGGAATCAATAGTTTTGCTAGTGCAAATTCACAAGTCATCATGACAGTATGTTTGATCATACTAGTCTTGTTCAAATTATTGAACTCTCCAGATGATATGCTATCCCAAAAACTGTAACTAAGGTATTCTCAGCATATCTACAGTATAAATCACAAGTTGGATCGGTAAGTGTTCTACAAACACAAATGTGCCTGAGAAGATGTCTGCAGAGCAGAAACCAGATAGCTGCCCAATCTGATTGGCATACTCAGTTTCATGCACACAGAAAGAAAGAAAGAAAGAAAGAAGACTAATCCACTATGCCAAGATTCATGTACTTGAACTGCAAAATAAAATTTATCTGCAAATACTAAACTAGGCAGAGGGTGCTACACTGATCATAAGTAAAGCACACATATACTTCAACTATCTGATTCATATATTATTTACAATTCTGTAATTTTTGACAGGTAGTATGCTAGTAATAAAATAATGTTTACCTTGTCCCACATGGCACATTCTTCACTTCATCAGTCTGTAAAGTTGTCTGTCAAAAGAGACAAAAGAAAAGAAGGCAAGACATGAACAATCCCACCCAATATTATGCTCCTTGATAAATTTTAGCATTTCTCATACAGAATTAAGTCTGGTTGAAGAATAGGTGATCTTAGAAAATAAATAAAATAAAAAATAAACAGCCAAAACATTGAAATAAGATTTATTAGTCTTTTAAAAGACAAAAACGTATACATAAAAAAAAAACAAAAAAAAAAAAAACAAAAAAAAAAAACAATGATTACAGCAAAAACAAAAATTTCTTTATTACACAAAATGGTTTCATTCTTGTAGGTTTTTTCAGACTTTGCCAACAAAGGTAAAAAAAAACAAAAAAACTTATAAACAAGATCCACTAAGTTTGGTTAAAGCTAAAATTTCATCTTAGTGTATACCCGTCATGTTTCAAAAATATCACCTGTGATGAAGATTTTCTTTTTGAGAATAATTGACTGTAGACACCCTTTCTAAGCACCCTCTTTATTTAATATTCAAGAAACTGCTTCATTTCAACATATATTGAGAAGTGAGGTGAAGTTTCAACAATTTTTAATAAAAGAGGTGGTTAAAATAAGGATGTATTCTCAAAAAAGAATAATCATACCAGATCATTTATTTAAAACTCGGAGTTATGCACGAAGGTTCAGTTCTAGTTTGTTCATAAGTTTTTTTTGTTTTTTTTTTTAAATATGGAACAGGAAAATTTAATTACTATTGTGTGTGTGCGTGTGTGTGTGTGTGAACTACCAATATGACATCTCCAATGTGTGTCAATAAGCCAGCAGATTTGCATAACAATTCCATAGCCAGCCTCTAGAATGGGAAGCTTCAGCAGAAAGATCTTTAAGACTTTTACAAGTCTTAAAAGCCACTTGAAATGCCATCAGTGATGAAGCAATGATAATTAAAATGTGTGAAAAATTAAGACAGTGTGAGTGCAAGATGGTCTTCCTTGGTCAGGAGTTGACTTCCACCATTTTATATACACACACACACACAAAAAATTATATCAAAGTTAGATAAAAGCAAACTGCTAAATAGGTAAATGCTGATCCAATTAGGCATTTAACAAGAAGTTGCACAATAATGTATTTTCTTACCTGGACTGATCGATATGAAGTAATAAATGGTAACATGAAATGGTAGCCTGGTCCACTTGTGCTTGACAGCAGAGCTCCTCCCTAAAACACAAAGTGAGATCTATTAAGTTCTCTGCTTAAAAAAAAAAAAAAAAAAAAAAAAAAAAGTAATGCTTAAGGGAAAATTTAATACCATCAGAGTGTAGTTGTTATAGATTCTGGCCTTAGCACTATATTAGTGATATTCATAAAGCATAAATTATGTACCAAAAAGGAGAAATTTAATAAATAAAAAGAAATAAAAGAAAATAAGCCCATAAATCAAGACAAAGCATCTAACACACATTCAAATAAGGTCAATCGAGAAAATGGAAAGAAGTTTTACAGGTGGGAATTGCAAGAAAAGAAGCTGATAGAGTAGAAGTGGGGCTGCATTTAGTTGTTTTGACTGTAAAAGAATGAGACCTTGTTGCCAGTCTGGTTGCTTGAGTAAATTCTTGTAATTGAGACATCAGGGAGTTAAGCTCGTCAGAGCAGAAACCATGAAAATATTTTTTAGAATAGACAGGAGTAAGCTACATCCTGTCGATAAAAAAGTGGCTGGTGTCAAGCTGCCAGGTCAAGATCGATTACATTGCAAATTCTCCTCTTGAACCTGTTGAGGACTCGAGATGAATAGCAGGGGCGCCCGACTAGATATGACAACAGTATTCAACAACATCTAGAACCAACTATCCAATCACAAGTCGAGTGTTATGTTCAAGTTGTCAGCTGTTAAAGCTTTTAGACAAAAGTTAATTCCATGTCGCTAAAAAAAAAATATTTCAAGGTTTTCCAAATATAATATATTGCACACATGATAGCAAGACTTATTAGACATTGCTGTAACAAAGTCCACTAATTGTCTTGTTAGAGAGACTTAAATGCTTACTGCATCCATTGTAGAAAAATAAAAAGCCCTCTCCCATGGGTCAACCAAGATTCAAATATAAAAGATAACCAGTGGTTACCTACACAGACAATCAACATTAATCCAGTAAGGAGCCAGGTGTAAAAATCAAACAATCTCACTGTAAATCCACTAAATTGTAGCATTTATGACGATTTGACAAAACACAAGATTTTGCTTTCTGATCCAGGTTCAAATCTAACCAGGATCAATTTATCAAGGAGGAGGTTTCTTGATAATATTGGCCTGTGAAACTGAACACAACTTTGGAAAGTGCTAATATAAAACATACTAAAATGTTAACACAAGCCTTTGAGTTTGAAAGTTGTCAATGGTTGTGCTAGCACAAAATCTTAAGTCATCATGACTGAGGGTTTGAGCATGCTGACCTCATACATAAAGTTGATTACTCCAGATTATGCACTCTTTCCCAGAAACTGGGACTAAGGTCCACTTGGCATAGGTGCAGTATTAACCACAGATGGATTCTGTGGTTTTGGCAGGCATCTATAATAGGGTTTGGCTAGCTGCCCTGGCAGACAGGTGGGCTAAAAAAAAAAAAAAAAAAAAAAAAAAACACTATTGTCTGTATAGTACAATGCACAGTTATTCTCATTTAATACACTTTTGTGGTCTCTTGTGCAATCTTAGAATAAATAAATGCTACTTTTGAAACATGTCATTTTGTTCCAACCTTGCACAAATGAGAATGTGAACACCTACCAGTTTTCTGAATGGGAATAAGTAAATTTTAGAAATATCAGTATCCTGGTCACAAAAGCAAAGTTTAAAAGGAAATATAAGTCATTTTTCATACTTTCTAAGATAAGTAAATAGGAAATAATTGTTACCAAAGGACAAAACTCGTGTTGCACAGTGAATCGCAGCATATAAATAGCGCTATATAAAATAATACATATATTGCTGCTATATATGGATGTGTGGTCAAGTGGTTAGAACACTTTCTCTCTAGCCACAAGACCCAGGTTTGAATCTCCTGGTTGATTTGTTAGGGAGGCAACTTTTTGATAATATTAGCCTGGAGAGGTGATCCTAGTACGTGGCACCTTTGGGAATTGTCTGAAGGCCTGAAATTGAGTAGACAATCTCTCGGAAGTCATCGATGATTGTACCAGCACAAAATCACAAGTCACCATGACTGAGGGTTTGAGCGTGCTGACCTTGAGCAAGCCAGATTATATGCTCTCTTCCAGAAACTGGAACTAAGATTTGCTCAGAAGAGTTGCAGCATTAACCACAAATGGATTCCGTGGACTGAGCAGGTGTCTGCAATAGAAATTGGCATGCCAAACCTGGCAGATGGGTGAGCTTGGAAACAATTAGTAGCCAGTCATTATATATAATAAAAAAAAAAAAATTGCTTGTATGACACAATGCATGATTAATCTCATTCCATACATTTTTCTTTTATACTTTTTGTGTGACAGTAAGGTAGTAGGAGAACAATATCAGCGGTAGTAGTTGTTGGGTAGTTATCCAATGAACCAACAGAAAAAAATTCAGAGTATCTTTAAAACCAACATTTGGGATTTGGAGGATTAAAAACACTTAAAATCATAAATAGTCTAAATGAAAGGTAAGAGGAATCATCAGTAATTTATATGTCATCTTAAATGTGTGTCTAGACACACTAGATAGACAATATTTAATTATCAAGTTGAAACAAGTCTTGTTTATCACATATGACAAATGAAGATACTAAAGCTTGTAGAAATATTTAATCCTCAATATAACCTCCATGTGCCAATTTTTTGACAGGGTTAAACACATGTTTAGAAACCCATAACCACCCATTACTAAGTCCAGAGAAAACTTTTTTCCAAGTTAAATGGTGGAAATTTTTTTTCAAAGCTGGATCTGTCTGAAGTGTATTTACAAATACAGGCTGAAGAAGAAAGTTCAGAGTTAACAAATATAAATACACACAAAGGGATTGTTTAAGTTTAACTGACTTCCTTTTGGTAGAAAATTGACTCCAGCTATATTTTAAACTATGGCTACCATGATTGCAGATTGTGATTTTGCAATTGCTTATCTGAATGGTACTAATTAAGTCTATCTGAGGAACAACATCAGACATGTTCTTGTGAAAACAGATTTTGAAAAAAAATACAAGAGTATGAGTTCAAACTTTGAAAAGTGCAAATTGTTTTTGCCAAAAATCAAGTACCTAGGAAAAATCATTGACAAAAATGGTCATCAACCAGATTTGCAGAGGTAAGTGGAATTAAGAATATGCCCCCCCCCCCAACAAACATTACTAGGTTACAAGCATTTCTGGGATTAACAAACTATCAAATTTATATACTTAATATACACAATTTGAGGGCGCTACTGAACAATTTGCTAACAAAAAGCTATAAAATGGAACTAGACCGAAAAATGTCAAAAGATTTTTGAAGAAATTAAAAAATTAAAATAGATAAGATCAGATTTATCATTAGTGCACTAAAAGCAGAAATCATAGTAGTTTCAGATGCTGGGAATTATAGGAGGACGTAATTCTAGGAATTATAGGAGGACGTAATTCTACATATAGATGATAAATGTAATATGAAAGCCATCAAACATGTTTTGCATTCACTATTACTGGCAGAAAAAAAAAATTTACAAACATCGAAAAAAGAGGCATTAGCAATAATATATTTATACATGGACTGAGTTTTCAGTTGCAGACAGACCACATACCTCTATTAATTTATGTCAAAAAAAAAAAAAAAAAAAAAAAAAAAAAAATTACTACACATACAGTGAATAAATTACAATGCTGGGGAACCATCTTATTAAATTACAATTTCAGAACATAATTGATGATAAAAATATAAATAAATACTGAAACATTTGAGAACAGTCATTGCAGCATTAAAAAGTGAAATCACAATAAAAAAAAATACATTATACAATGTACTATGCGAACTACTAGTTACCTTGAATAAAAGAAAAGTAAAAGCATAACAAGACACGTTTGTTGCAAAAAAAGACTAAAAGAAAGTAAGAAATAACATGATCCAGACTTGAACACTTACTCGCTATGTGATGAAGTACTGATGTCTGCATAAAAAGTAGTAATAACTAGTATATTACCAAAGCAGATATTAAATGAATTCTATAGTGGACAGCTGAGAATTTCAAGGATGAAACCTTATGAGAATCTTTGTATCTCAGACTAAAATTGTTCAAGACATTGAGAAAGTAGTAAAAGACTGCAGAAGTTATGATCTCGCAGCAGAATCACCTACCACCAAATTACAACCTTGACCAAAGCTAGATGCTCCATGGTAGATTTTGCAGGTCCAATAAAAGGAGCACATTACCTTGTAGCAGTGGATAGCGTTACTTGGCCTGAAATTTCTTAAAAAAAAAAAAAAAAAAAAAAAAAAAAAAAGACACAACTAAGGTTACAAATTCTCCCCTCACTGCAAGCTAATTGTAAGATATGGCATACAAAATGCCATAGTCTCAGATAATAGTACACAAGTTACTGCTTAAGAATTTGAAGATTTTTGTAAAATGTTCAACTGTACATATTACTACCTTGTCATATCACCCAAGGTCAAACAGACAGTTCAGATAAGCTGAACAGTTTGTAGGTACTTTTAAGAGAGCTTTGAAAAAAAGCAAGTAATGAAAAAGTGAGTGAAGAAGCACTACAAAAATTCTCAAGATTATACTGGACATCACCAAATCCCAATACACTGTCAGGCATAATTGATGTCCACAAAAAAAATTAAAATTGGTGTTCAAGTTGTTCCCAGGTCAAGAAAAGAATAAGAACAAATAACAAAAAGAAAACAAAAATTTTCAAAATTAGCAACAAATTTCTGAGTATAAAAAAAGGGGGGGGACAAATAAAAAAAAATCCCACTGGAGTCAGTCAAGAGTATTTCTAACAGATATCACAGCAAGTAGCCTAAGCAAGACTTATAACTGCTAAATGCAAGTTAGAACAATTTATTTAATTTTTATTTTTTAATAAATAATATTTTGTAGGTAGTGAGGAGTGTGTGATGAGAGCAAAGAGTCTGAAAATGAGGAATTAATATGTTTATATAATCAATAAGGTACATTTTGTTTTTCATTACTGTACACCTACTTATGCATCACCACGTATTTCTCTATTTAAAAAAAAAAAAATCTCTTTTGGAAAGAAGTGCCAAATTAAAACTGGGACATATTAATCAATAAATAAAGACTGATATATAAAACCCAAGTAGAGACAAGAGAAAACTTAAGTGCCATTATTCATGACAACCTGATCTTGTCATAATCATCCCCTCCCCTCTTGTGGCAAATATTTAGCAAGAAGGCAATAAACCAATAGTTAAATAAAGTAAAAAAAAAATCACATACCCAAAATACAAGAGGTGTAAAAAAAAAAAAAAAAAAAAAAATCTAATTCAATTTATTACAAAATATATACTCACTCTGTAATATACACCTACATGACCTATAAAAGAAAAACAAAAATTATCAATAAATTATCCAATTAAAAAAAGGGGGAAGGTAGAAGAAAACTCATAGTTAATTATCAAAATATAGAAGGATATAAACAAAATGCCATACTTGAACTTTCCCAAAAGGTTCTACAGAGACATGCACAAAAAAAAAAAAAAAAAAAGAAGCTATCCCAAATTGCCCTAGTTTACAGTGCAAACATGTCAAAGTAGTGAAATTTCCTTCCATTTCAAATGTTGACATCTCATTTATTTTTTAAGCTAACTTGATAACATTAGTATGTAAATAAAATTTAATTTCTCTTTCTAAGGATACTATGCTTTCTCATGAGTGATGATTATTTTTTTTTTTATTATTATTCTACATATCTTTAAATTAATTCAATATTTCAATGATGAACAGCAATTTTCCACATTTTTCAAAGTTGACAGTTTCATAGTGTTTTTTTCCAAATTAATTGCACCAAGGTGTGTACGTCTATGCATATCAAAATGCTCCCAATTTAAAAAGAAAAAACAAAATTTAAACTATACCTCCTTGTAGAGTAATGTCATCTTTAATAATCACTTGATTTTATATTTCTGAGCCCATATAACACAAGGCACAATATCAATCAGAAAGAGGGTATATTGTGTTCATTTTGTGCAAAGCAGTGAGGTCAAAATAAATTACTGACCAAGTGAATGAAAATTGCCAGCTGAATTTCATTGATGAATTTCATTACAGCTTAAATCATTTTCTTTAATGATGCATTTTAAAACTGTATAAAATATTTACTTATAAAATCAATCAAAGCTGACAGTTTGGACAAAAAAGTTCCAAAGTAAGTTAGTAAGATTCAGTTCTATAGCCTTGGTTGGCAACCAGTCTCTTCTGCAGAAAAATCTTTTACCCAGTCAGTCACGTTTCTTTTGAAACATGATCACGCAAGCAGGTATGACATATAGTACTTAACTGACTGACAGTCATTACTGTTTTTGAGAAGTTGAAAATTATATCATTTCACAAAATTTTCAAAAATAAGATACATATATATATATATATATATATATAGATTGATTGATTGATTTGTTTAATGGCATATTAACTCCTTATGCGTCATAATATGCCAAAATTCAATTTTCTTGGAAAGTAATGAACACATTCTGCTTTCACAATAATACATAATAGATGATACCCAGCTTTTGCTTATGTTTGTGTGGCCATAATTACTAGAGGCAGCAATATGTGTATTTTATGTTGTAGTTTTATTTTGGAATACAGTTTGATTTCCATAAAAAATTGTTGGATATCACATGGGTTTTGTCACGGAAGAATTCTTTCATGGTTGGTTGATTTCATTTCATACTATATCAACCCCTATGATTTATTTAATGCCAAAATCTAAATATTTTAAACTAGCAGTATAGCCCGGCGTTGCTCGGGTGTAATGAAAGCTTTAAAACTAATCCATGATCCTTGGACATTGGCACGAAAGACTAAAAAGCAATAGTTGTTTCCAGTTAAAGCCAAACTGTAGACTGAAAGAAAAATCAATGGATGTAAGTCAAATTTTGATTTCCTGGTATCGATATCAAATAAGTGTTTTTTGTCATAAACTGAATTTTGAAGGCTAAATAAGTTCTCTGAGTAAATGGTATTATGGCTGAGACTAAGAACTACAATTATACCTACTTAGAGCCAAACCCGAAGCAAAAACTAAAATAAAAAGGGCTGGAAAAAAAAAAAAAAAAAAAAAAAAAAAGACATACAGGCAGATAAACAGACACACAAACATCTTGCCTTTATATATATATATATATATATATATATATATATATATATATATATATAGAGAGAGAGAGAGAGCGCGCGCGACACACACACACACACAGAGAAAAAAAATATATATATATTGTGGTTTTTGAGACCTAATGATATGCAAAAGTACACTCAGTTATAATCTAAGGAAAAGAACAGTATGGTTAAATAAAGACAAGAAGAAAACTATATTTTCTCAACTACATTTTTCATCCAGTGATGGACTTTATCAAAGCAAAGTGATGGAGAAAAAAAACGGGGTCACAAACTTTTCAGCATGTCTTTGGTGTCTGTGTACATATATATTTAACTATGTTCTATTAAATAGGACAAACAGAAAATATCTATTAAACATTTTGGGGTGACTTTTTAAAAACTCATCTCTTTGCCTTGATAAAGTCCATCACAGGACAAAAGGCATATGCAAGAAAACATAGTTTTCCTCTTGTCTTCTTTATTTAACCATACCTAATGATAACAAAATATGATTGTTACAGTCCCATATTTTTTGTTAGTTTATCAGTTAAAAATATTGTTTTTATAATTATATACAGAAGTAGAAATCATAGCATGCTTGAAATAACTAAAAATGAATTTCTAGCCATTGAAAAAAAAATCTATTGCTTTAACCTAAAGATTCATTTTCTTTGTAGCACATTGAAAACAAGACAATAACAAGTCTCAAAATTACAGAGCACCTCTTTCTGACAGTCATCAGGACCAACTCACTTGAAAGTGTTCAATAGGCATTCTCTGCCTGTCCTATATATTCAACTACATTCTATTAAATATGTACACAGATACCTTAGATGCCAAAAAGATTGTGACCTAATCTACTTCTAAAAATTGTCATATTTCTGAGAAAAGAGTGCTCCATATCAGAGCATTTTCAGATATCAACAGTATAAACATAAAAAAACAACAAATCAATCAACACTGCATGAAGACTATTAAGTTCATAACTGAAGTAATCTTCAAAACAGATGTCACCTGTGTTCATAAAGGTGTATTTAATTGTTTCTAATAGAAAAAAATGTAAATACCCTAACAGCATTTGTCCTAAAACAACTGATATATTATTATATGGAAAAAGATTTATATTGATCTTCGTTATATATATATATATATATATATATATATATATATATAAGAGAGAGAGAGAAAATACCTACCTTCTTCAATACGATGGATAGAAGAATTGAAGATCATAATTGCAATAGCAAATATGGCTCCAATTGTCAGAAATGCTCCATGGATAGCCATATCTGAAGGTCACCTAAAATATATAAAATGATTTAAATAAGTCTTAATCCATGAAGCAAGGGCTTAATTCACCCAATATTAGAAGCATTTAATTAAAATGCTTATAGTAACATAACACTGAAATCGATAAACAATCAAGAGAGAAAATATTGCAAATTGGTAGTACACATTTTCAGTCTAAATATTTTAGTCTTTTGTCTCCTATAAAAGTTCTGTCATTTATTCTTTTATGTGACAATATCAATCTGGTTACACTGGACACACCCTACAAAGATTATTGTGTAGGATTAAGCAGATCATTCCATTTTGCATAAGGAATAACGAATAATGTTATACTACAACACTGACTCATACCCACAAGATTTTGCATCAAGTGAACAGCAAACATCTCATTCATAATCCTGATTGTTCAAATGACTGTTTCAGAATTCTTAGTGTTGCATTTTCACCATTTGAATATACTTGAACCTGTTTTTATTTCTAGAATGACAACTGTCAAAGCAATACTAGGAACTACTACAATTCAGTATAGTCGTACAAAAGAGCCTGTGTTCTCACTATTTCTGGTCCTGATGACTGCATCAGACTAAATAGTGGTTCTAACAAATAATTCCTTCAATCATGGTTCAGCTCCCAGTGGAGCATAGGCTGTCAGTGACCCCCTCCCATCAAGGAGATGGTCATTGATACTTCTTTAACAGATAGGGGTGTTGACCCTATGCAAACTTCTTCATCCTTCAGGCAAGGAAGGACTGGTTGCCAAACAAGGCTAAAGAACCTAATCTGTTCTGTTATTTAATCCATAGATAGAGGAAGAAGAGATGGATTAAAACCTTTCTCAAGGATATTTGCATGTAACTAAATGCAATGAATTCAAATGGAATTTGAACTTGGCTCTCCGATTTCTCATTTCAAGCCAATATCCACTGCACTACAAAATGCACATCCAACCAATATTCAGATCAATTATTTAATTCTGACCATGTGACTTTTTTAAAGAGGTAGTTTTCAACTGGTCAACATCAACCAAGTGATTCACCAAAGATAATTTTAATTCATACCTAGGACTGACCAATTTCATCACTAACATAGTTTGGGGGTCTCCCCAATTCCCTACACACACACTTATTGTTTTCACTGTGGATGTTATGGTTTTGACAAATTTCAATTTAGAGGCATTTTGTGTTCAAGCATAATACCAGTAGTTAAATTTTTTTGGAGTAAATTTTAATATATTCTCATTTTGAAATATTTATTCAGAAAACATTAATTAATGTATATTTCCACATATAAGACTACCTTTAAGTCCTGAAAGTCACCCTTAAAAATTGGGAGTCATCTAATAGTACAATTCTAAAAAACAAACCCAAGTGATGTTTGTTGGTAGGCTAACCTTGGCCTCAGTACCATAACCAATAACATACATTAAAAAATTCCATATTAATAAAATCAATTTGTAACCATGCAAGCTAAGCTGAGAAAATGTAAACTGAATCATGATTGCATTCACAGCAATGGAATACGCTATTATCATATTTTTAGCAGTGTTTTGTGATTGTCAAAATATAAGTCAGTGGCTATTAGTACACTAGGCTGTTTGTAACTGTTTAGATATAGGAAAAGGAGTGGGGGGGAAAAAAAAAAAAAAAAAAAAAAAAAAAAAAAAAAAAAAATCGGTATTCGAAAGAGATCAGGTGATGAAATATAAACAAAATAACGGTTACCCTTTCAGGGGATGTTTGCAGGAAAAACAGGATATAAAATTAGTTTTATTTCGATTTTTTTCAATTTCCAAGGATAGTCAGTAACAACATTTTCAATAACCTCTTCATATAATCAATAAGCAGTCATCTTATTGCTCATTGCTATAGAATTTAATAAATCCTCAAATGTCAGAATTATCTAAAAATATTAATCCTATTTAATAAAAACTAAGTTATATCCCCCTACCTATTTTGTGAGGTTGTTTTTAATTACTAAACTGAAGGGTATCAAATTTACTGTTGGGTAGGATCTCATATTTTCAAAAGGTGATAAAAATGACAAATCATTTCACTGGTAAATAAGATTTTATTAGTATACAAAAGCACACTTTAGAACAAAGGCTTAACAACATACACTTGTTCTGTTTTGGTTAATTTTTGAGCCCCAGACAGTAATTAAAAAGGGCCTCCAAAAAGTTGTGACAGTATTAGTCAATTCTCTCAGTTTTGATTTGCTTTTTGAAATCAGTGATGCATTGGCTACTAAGGTTTTTTGTAAATTGGTTGAGATTAACACAGTTGAAGATTCTAGATGCTGCTGAGAGATATTTAAAAAAACAAAGTAGAAATAAATTATAGAAATAATGGATATTTTCATGTAAGTAGTTTTACTTATGACATTCGGATATTAACAAAAAGAATTGTATTTCAAAATAGAGACATCACATTATCACAAAAATTTTTACCTTTCTCAGTATGCATCTTTTGAAGAGTATTTTAATATACAGATTCATTTAAAAAAAAAAAAAAAAAAAAAAAAAAAACAACAACACATTCAAAATCCAGCCTTCTTTAGGTACTAGGAATTTTAAATGATACTCTTTATTTTGTTCACTGGGGTATATCATTTGTAAATTGTGATTTCAATACCTGCCTACAGCAGTGATGAACAAATAACTTACAGAGTTGAGTTAAAGGATGATAGCTACATATCTGGAAGTGGCATTAAATATGGAATGTGAAGGATATACTCCAGTGATTGAAATAAAGGCTTTGATTAAAGATTCCTAGCCCCTGAAGGAGGCCGAAGTGTACAAAAGCCATAACATCATGAACATGGCAATAAAGATGAGGACAACAGTTCAAACAATGTAAATAATGTCTGAAATTTTAGTTAAAAATCTTTTTTCTTGTATCAATAGAGAGAATGAAGATTAGTATAAGAAATCTTAGTACCTTATAGTGAGAAACACATTGATTTAGAAATTGTAATAATTTAATGAAAATTTAAGGACTTATTGACAAATGAATGATGTTTTTAGAAATCTCTTTTCAAAAAACTCTTGATAAAATACACACACACACTAAACATATTGTTAAATATAACAGATAATGAATGTCTGTTGCATTTAAACATGAGCCATTCTTAACATTTTGGCTTCAATTTCTGATGAAAATAAAGATAAAAATTGTCCAACATTTGGATATTTTTGTCTTTATTTTCACCAGAAATTAAAAAACAAAATACAATGTTTAGAATGGTTCATGATTAAACATAATGGACATTTATTATCTGATATATTTAACAATATATGTTTCAATAATTATCTGCTGCCTCAATACACTATATATATATATATATATATATATATACACATCTCCGAGTGAATAAGGAACAAAGAAAAAAAATTTACAACGTCCAAAACATTAATTTAAAACAGTGCTCAATATATAATATACAGAGCAGTGAATATTTATTATAAATTATATTTTAGAACATGTACAAATTTTTTATATAACCACTACAAATCGTACATTTGTTTCGACATTGAAACTATGTGGACAGGAATGGAAAGCCTTTTTTCTTATATTTGGTGAGTTATGTGTGGGATGTTGGTGGGGGTTAATGATAAGGGAATAAGTCTTGTGCATTGTCCGTTTGAATTTTGAAGAAAGTGGTGTGGGTAGGGAATATAGTTGATTAATGAGAGTCTTGGAATTTTGTAGACAGATTTAACATTAGCAGATAGAATGTAAGTTTTATGATCTTGCGACTGGACTTTATCCTTTGGATTTCTTAGAGGAGCAGAGTAGGGAGGTGTAAGAGGTGGGGAGGGATGGGATTGAACTTACCACTTTTTTTTACAACTACAGAATATTTTTTTGTATTTAAGCACAGTTTTTATAATTAATCTAATTTTGTATATTTAACCTTAATTTTGGATTTAGGAAATAGATTTTTTTCTATAAAATTTTAAAATTTTTAAAAAATCACCCACCACCCATTATCAAGCATATCTCGTCATCACTGAAACGCCGCATTAACACACACTCCTCCAATAAAAAAAATATTTGATAAACACAAGGTAATTTACGACAATCCTTAAAGAAAGCCGATATCAATCATCCAAAATTGACTTTGTGGAAAAATTCAAGAGCTCAAAAAGCAAAAATAGAAACAGGAAAATCATATGGTGTAACCCTCCTTTTAATCAGTCAGTTAACTTCAAGCTGGGACATAAATTTCTTAAACTAATAGATAAACATTTTCCTAAAAATAACCCTCTAAGCAAAATCTTCAATAAAAATACAATAAACTAAGCTATAGCTGCTCCAACATTCTACAAAAAATAATTAAAATACCTAACAGCAAAATATTAAAAGCACACAACAAAAATAACTCCAACACTAATACCAGTCTGCCCCATAATAACAACTTCTGTAACTGTAGAAACCCAAACCAATGCCCCATGACCAATAAATGTTTAACGAAATCCCTGATATATATGTGTTCGATTTCATCCATGGAGAATCCTAAAGATGAAAAAATATATATCAGAAACACCATGAACATATTTGAAAAACGATTTTACAATCACCTCTCATCCTTCAATAACAAAGAAAAACAAAACATGACGTCTCTCTCTAAATACTTTTGGAACTTAAAAGACGAAAATAAAACAGCTAAAGTTAAATGGAAAATCCTCAAACAAGCAAGAACAGCTAAATTAATAAAGGAACTATGTTTCCTTTGTCTTCAAGAAAAAATTGAAATCATTAAAGATATGAATAGCAACAAGCTTTTAAACCAGAGGCATGAAACAACAGTAAACTGCAAGCACATTAAACTTTACAATCATGCTAAAAATACTACAAAAGCCAGAGCTAGGATCCCTTAGAAATGATACACCTTCATAGTACTAACAACACTTACACACACCACAAACCGTGAATTAATTTAAAATTAAAAAAAAAAAAAAAAAAAAGATTTCCTGAATCCAAAATTAAGGTTAAATATACAAAATTAGATTAATTATAAAAACTGTGCTTAAATACACACATTAAATTTTACCTATTACCTTAAATACAACATTAAACTCTACCTATTACACACCCATTACCTACTTACCTATTACCTTAAATATTAACATTAAATTTTACCTCTTACATTAAATCTTACTTATTACACACCACAAACTGTAATCTAATCTAAAATTTAATAGAAAAAAAAAAAAAAAAAAAAAAAAATCAATTACCTAAATCCAAAATTAAGGTTAAATATACAAAATTAGATTAATTATAAAAACTGTACTTAAATACAAAAAATATTCTATAGTTGTACAAATAAGTGATAAGTTCAATCCCATCCCTCCCCACCCCTTACACCTCCCTACTCTGCTCCTCTAAGAAATCCAAAGGATAAAGTCTAGTCGCAAATTTGTACATGTTCTAAAATATAATTTATTACATATATATATATATATATATATATATATATATATATATATATATATACACACACACACACATATTTAGTTTTATGACATTTCAAGAAATTAATTTTTTTTATAGCTTTAGGTTTATATTAGCTACATTTCTTTGGAGAACTTAATTCAGTTTTTTTTGTAAAACAAGATACTCTGTTACCAAAAATCTGCTCTGAATTGTAAAATAAAAAAAATGCAATAAAACTAAGACTTTAATTAGAAAGCTTTTAGTTGATTTTATGAATAAGATATTTTGTTTTGATTTAGAGGAATACTCTGTCCTCATGATCATAGTTGTATGATATTCTAGAATCAGGTTGGAGATAGTCGTCTACCATGAAAAATTGGTAAGAAAAATAAAATATACAGTTAAGTAAACTTTTTTGACCAAGAATTAAACACTTTATAAAAAACTGAATTAGAATTTAGAAAGACAATGGTTATCTGGAGTAGGTAAGAGCTCACTCTTAAAGAAATTAATAACAGACCAGAAATATTCATGGCCTTTGTTTATATTTCTAATGCTAGTAAAAAATCTTTCAATTTTGACATTGCATTAGAGCTTTTGAATACAAGTATATTAATAGCCAAGTCATACGTCAACCACCAGCATCAGAAAAATAAAATAAATAAATAGAAATATGAAATAATAGAAAATACATTATTCACCAGTGTTCAAAAGAAAAGCAACTCAGATGTTAGAAACATGAAAACCCAAACTGATTCTCCTTCTCACGACTATCCATTTCATGTGATTACCAGGCAGCAAAAAGTCAATTAAGTATTTCTACCAGTAATATCCATGAAAATTTCATACTCTTCTATTTTAAATTTTCTGATGAATCATAATCCTTAATCTAATGATTAATTAAGCTCTTTATGAGATCAAAGGATATAAAATACCCTAGTGCACTGTTAAAGTTCTTAAGCTCACAAATTTAACAAAATATTGCAAAAAAATCATCAATATGAATCCAGGTCATTATTTAAAGAAGTGGATACAAATGAAAACATTCAAAATTGGCAATGTTTTCAATTCGATTGATTGATCAATTATTTTACCAGCATATCAGCCCATGTGGGTCATGTAATCCTGACTTTGAGGAATGTTTCAAAATACTTAAGTAGTTGTGAGTTTTTAAAAATTATTTTCATAATATCACAAGTTGTATAGTTTGGGAGCATTTCAAAATGTATATCGTATGGTTCTAAGTCCAAGCTCTATTTTCTAAATAGAGAAGTATTTTATTTTCTTCAGATATCCTACTATTTGGGCAGTAGGTACAATTTTGAAGAGCATGTTAAGACTTTGTGCTTGGTAATAGTTGCTATGCATTTTTTGTGCTTTTTGCATTCTATCAAGATATACTTGACAGTGAGAAATTAGTACAGTGGGTACTGCCTTGAAAGTGTATGGGCATCAGATGGGCATGTCCAATTCTTATTTTGTAGAGCATTATATTTGTCTACAGTCAGCTAATGGCTCTATATTCTCCTTTCTTAATGTCAACTGATGTTATTTATTATTTGGGAACATGTCCTAAATTGATTGCCATTTTCTTTTAATGTGTTGTGTAATTTTGTTTTTATAATCCATAAATGGGAGTTTGATGATGGTTATTTTCATTGCCTCTTTTGCCAGTGTTTCAGCTTCATGATTTCTCTTCATGTTTATATAGCTAGGAATCCAAGACATTGTTTCATGTTTTATCAACTGATAAAAAGTTTCTAGGAGTTTCTGAATATAGGGATGATTTGTGTTCTTTTCTTTAATTGCTGCTAAACTAGATAAGGAATCTGAGAATATTTTAAATTTCATATCTTGAATTTTCTATCATTTTAAGTGCCATTTTAATTGTTTGTAGTTCAGCTGTATAGATGGTGATTTTCTAAGCATAGCTTAGATGTGGCTCATGGCCAAAAGTATGGGTACCCAGTGAGGATTAAACTCACTACACAGTTGTATTAGGTTCTAAAGATAGAAGCTAGCTAACTATTACACCATGTCGAGGTGTTCTCAACTGTATAGATGGATGTATTATTTGGTAGCTGGATTCGTTTATGAATTTGTCCATTTATGCCTGCTGCAACTATTCTGTCTAGGATTTTTTAGACATCTGTGTAGAATGGTTTATAGTTACAATATTTGTCTCTTAATTCTCTGTACATACTTTTGTTGATTGTTTCTTTTGTGTCAATGTTAGCTCAATGTGAGGTTTGAAGATTGTCCATAGAGCTACTTTATTTATTGTGACAAGGTGTAACATTATCAAGATCTTTATTTGTTCTAGTGCTTTGTTAATTTGAAGTCCAAGTGAAGGGATGGCTGTTAGTTTATTTCTTTAGAATTGAATATATTGAGGTTCCTATGTTTTTTTTGTATGCTGGGTTTTTTAGGTTGGATTGTTGTTGTGCATATTGGAGGGATAATTGTTATTGTTTGTGTGTGCCTGATGACGTTTCTATTTTGGACTTTGAATGTTTGGTCTGATAGGAAATTTTGCATGAATATAGCCATTCTTCCTTTTATTCCCATCTGTGCATGTCTTTTAGGATACCATACTTCCATATGATATCAAAGGCTTTTTCAAGATCAGAAAATATTGATACCACATGATGACTTCAAACAAAGCCATCATGAATAAAGGATTCTAGCTGTATAAGTTGATCATTAGCTTCTTGGTTTTTACAGAATCCACTTTGGTAGTTAGATAAGAGATTGTTTTTCTCCAGGTATCACATTAGTCAAACATTTATCATTTTATCCATTGTCTTGCAAATGCAACTTTTTAATGCAGTGAGCCACTAGTTTGTTGGATTGGAATGGTCTTTGTCAGGGTAGAAATTAGAATGATGACACAATTTTGGAAATTTGTTTGAACACCATATATCACTCAAGATCTGAAGTATTAAAAAGGACTTCTGGCAAGTGTTTTAAAAAGTGATAATGAATTTCATCTGAACCACCTGCAGAGATTTTACTTTTGTTTAATACAAAACAAATTTTAATTATTCATCAACAGTCTCCTAGGGTGATACACCAAT
Organism: Ascarosepion bandense; assembly: GCA_037127315.1. Lineage (NCBI taxonomy): Eukaryota > Metazoa > Mollusca > Cephalopoda > Sepiida > Sepiidae > Ascarosepion > Ascarosepion bandense. The sequence continues at coordinate 399,056 of JBBBDQ010001272.1, read as the reverse complement.
TCCAATGCTTCTCTAACAATTCGATGCTTTTTATTGTAGAACAATTTGTCTTTGGCCTCAAAATATGCCTCAGTTTCCAATATCATTTCTTCATTGGAGCCAAATCTTTTTGCCCAGAGCATTCTGTTGAGGTCTGCAAACAGCCAGTAGTCACTGGGGAGGGGAGCAGATCTGGAGAATAGGGTGGATGCAGAAACAATTCTAAGTGCAATTCATGTAGTTTTGCCATTGTTGCAATCGATTTGTGACAGTGCATTGGCTTCATGAAAGATCCCTTTTTCTTCATTTGTGGCCATTATTTGGAGAGTTCTTCCTTCAAATGCACCAATAATGCTATATAATATTTGCTATTGAAGGCTCATTCCTTTTCAAGGTAATTTATGGACAAAATACCTTGTACATCCCAAAATATGGAGGCCAAAACCTTGCTTCCTTGTTGTACTGAAATAGTTGCAAACAATGCTCTGAATTGTTGACATGTTTATACAAAACGGTGAATACACTGCCTTCTAATATGTTTAACCTCTCTGCTACCTCATGCAACTTCAATTTACGATCGACCAAAATGAGTTTGTGGATTTTTTGGTGTTTTCCAGGACAACTGCCAATTTTGGGCAACCTGAGCAGTCAGTATCATTTGTGTCTGTATGACCAGATTTAAAGTCAGCATACCACCTCTTAACAATTGTTTCCGACCGATCAGAGTCCAAATAACATTTATCAAGCCATTGCTTTGCTTGAACAGTATTTTTTCTCATCAAAAAGCAATGCTTTTTCAACAAAATTCAGATTTTTCCATTGTTTTGAAAATTTGCAACAGTAGCTTCACTTAAATAACTGTAATTTGTAAACTAATAATCCAATTGCTCCCAAATTTTGTCAGGTGCCATTTGAAAGTTAGTACTTCATAAAGATCATATGGAGTTTTTATTAGTGGTGCCATCTAGATTTCAGGCCCGGGACTTATTGAGTGATGCGTTATGGAGTCCTTTAGTTCTTTCATAATAAAGATAATATTGTATTTTTCTTTGAAGTGAATGTAAGTTTTTCTTGTTCCATAATGTTTTTACATTTTTGAAATTTAAGAGTGAAGTGATTTGTTGAGAAGTTTCTTTGAAATTCTGTTGTTATTAGGTTAGCTATTTCTTTATCCCAGCACATTTATCACCATTTGCTTTGGTTAAGTGGACTGTTGCAGTTTGTGTTGTTTTTCCATTAATTTTCTTTATCACTTCCCATGTTTTATTTATTGAGGGTTTTGTTTAGGTACCTCCACAGAAATCGATGAAAAAACAGCATAGTAGGAAGGGAAAAGGTCCCAAACTAAATAAAAACAAAGTTCTATCGGCAGAAAGTTTATATTATCATTAAGAGGATAGAACAAAAATTTTTTTAAATATTTAAAAAAATTTTAAAATTATTTCTAACATGTTCGAAATTGTTGTAGAAAGTTTTTTTTTTCTTACGTCAGTGCAATATCCAAATTGCTGCTATTTTATGAAGTAAGAAAAAAAAAACATAATTGTTACACAATGCACTTTTTTGGCCGTGAAAGACACATTAATTTGGAAATTCTTGCATAAATCAAATGGTTGGATTTTGATGAAAACTTCAATACTTATTTATAATTGAATGAAATCAATTTTGATTGCCCAGTCAGTCATGTCTCTTTTGAGACATGATCGCCCAAGCGTGTATCATGTATGGCATTTAACTGACTGATTTATGCCATACTTTCTATACTGTTTGTTTTCCTTGTTTGTCAACTTGTTCTTCATAGAGCATTTGTATGTTCTTGATTATTTGGGTTCTTTTCATTTATTTTATTATCTTTATGTGGATTGTAGTCTTGTTAATTTGTTTTAATTCTGTTTCTCCTGTATTTTGCTTTTATTCTGTCAATTTCCTGTTTGTGGAATTTTCATCTGAGAAGTTTTGCCATTGAGAGGTTGTCAGTGTATTTTGTATTGGATTTATATTGTGTATAGTTTTGGTTCAGTGGTATGGATTGTTTCCAAGTATACAGTTGGTTTTAATGTTTTTAATATGTTTTTTAATTCTTGAATTTAAAATGTTTCTTGTGTTGCATGTAATTTGTTTGATATTAGATTTTCATTGGTATAGTTTGATGTTGCTTGGGTAACTTTTGCATATGATAGTGTATTGGAATTTGTTTTGGTGCTTTTTCTTGCTTCATTTCACTGCAGCAGACATTAAATATAGGAAAGTGTTACTGCCCCCATTATGCCCCTTTTTCTCACTAAAACCAAACATCTTAATTTTTTTGTCTTTTATCACAGTCAATACAGAATAGACTATTATTGATCTGAAGTAATAACGTCTAGATATTCAATCTTCAGGAAACAGAGGGAACATCAAGAGATGAGGTATTGCAATAGGGTAAGGCTGTCAGAAATACTTAAGAATGAATTGTTTACATCAGCGGTTCACAAACCATGTGTTGCAATAAACTAATGAACTCTAAATTGTTATGCAATTTGTTTAAAACATAAAATATCTATTTTAAGATTTGAACATGCTTAGGTACTGGTATTATACCCATCATACAGAATTACTCATCTAGTGGTTCTATTACTAGATTTTGTGAGACATTTTATTGACAGACACATTCATGCCATATATATTAGTATGCATTAACCTTTTCAACAATTTTTTTATGGGAAGCCTAAAATAAAAAAAAATATACAAGTAAATAAATAATAAAACAAAAAAAAAAAAAACAACTAAATTACCCTATATCCTTCTGGTGTCAGTTTAAGTTGATATCTTTTTTTCTATATATTATGATAATTTTGTTTAAAATTCATAATTTTCACGATTCCAGCTGAAAACCTGTGAAATTTTCACTTTCCAAAATTATAGCTTATAATTAAAGTGTAAATATATGGAAAAAAAGAAAGCATTAGAGGATATAGGTTAACAAATAGTATTTGCACTCAGGAATGAATAATGAATTAATTTGATAAAAACTCCAACTAACGAGCCTCTCCAAACTTTATAACTACTGCCTCACTGCTTCCTGTATGTCCTCATCTGTAGTTTCTGTTTTTAAGAACTCTGAGGAACCGTCTGACTCCTCTAACTATTGTCCTATTACCGCTTTTTGGCAGAGTGTTTAAGGTTCTAATCAATGCTGAAGCAGTCAAGCATCTCACCTCTCACAACCTACTCTCTGACAAACAATATGGCATCTGCTTCACCAAGTCTACTGCTGATGTGCCAACAGATATCAATGAACATGTATACCAGGTTCACAATAATAATGGCGAAGATCAAGTTGTTGCTCTAAATATCTCAAAAGTGTTTTACAGGGTTTGGCATGCTGGCTTTCTGCACAAGCTCTAGGGTTATAGTATTTCTGAACGATTGATTTAATCCAATTAAAAAATCTTGAAATGAAGGTTGTTTTGAATGGTCAAGCTTCCGGATCCTTTCACGAACAAGTGTATCCCTCAAGGTTCTACCAAGTCCTATGCTGTTTCTGATCTTCATCAATGATCTTTCCAATGTAATCAGTTCCCAAGTAGACATCTATGTAGACGGCACCACCATTTTCTCCCACCTCAATAGTAAATATGCAAAAGCTGACAAAATATACTTGGCTAAAGCTCTTGAAACAAACCTCCAGAACAAAATTGCTCTCCTTTAACCACCATAGACAAATTTCCTGCCAGCCATCAGAATGGATGATACTAGTCCGCTGGAGAGCAACACACTGTACCTTCTAGGGCTCAATTTTTCAACCGACCTGAAGTGGAACTACTATATCAAATCTATAGCGGCATTTACTGCAAGGGTGGGTCCATGCGTCAGACCAGAAAGTTTCTCTCATCAGATACCATATTGCACATTTATAAATCAAATATGCTGTTACAATATCTGGCCAGGTGCGCCTACTATTCCTCTAGAGGTTCTTGACAAAAATCTAAAGAAGGATCTGTAATGTAAATGATCCTAACCTTGCATCTTGACTTCAGTCACTTTCTCATTGATGTAAGGTGGCTTCCCTCTGTCTTTTCTACAAATATTTTCAGAGCAACTGTTCTGACAAAATTCTTTCCCTCCTGGTGCCCCAACCACATGAATTTAAGAGTGCTACTAGATTGGCATCTCGGTCCTACCCTTTTGCTGCTGAGACAATTAAATGTAACTGCCTCTTCTACTCTTAACAGTTTCTTTTCTCACATTTCTCGCCTGCGGAACTCCCTTCCACTTGTTTTTTTTATATCTACAATCTCCAAAAGTTTAAATGCAACAACCATTTTCTATCTCCTTGAATCCCATCCATCTTTTATCCTTCCTTCGACACTGTCATCTCTCTCACAGTAACCCCCTGTGCACCAGTATCCTGTAACTCATTAGAGTTGCAGGGGTACCAGATGTACTGCAGCTGCAGTAAAAGTGGTGTTTCTTTGGGCACGACAACCTGATGGAGCCCAACCCACTCCAGGCTGGTTTGAATCCAGTTTCCTTTCTCTAAGATTGGTTGCTACTCAAGGCTGTAGAACCCAGTCTGTCTTGCTAGTTTACTCATAGCATGGGGAAAAGAGAGGGATTCATACCTTTCTCAAGGGGATTAGCACATAAATGAATGTAATGGATTTGACTGAAATTCGAACTTGGCTCTCCAGTTCCTCAATACAAGCCACTATCCATTACTCTACCATGCCTCCCTTTATCAGATGATAAATAATAAATATTTAGAAAAGGTAAATAATATCGTATTGTACTTTCTATATTTTTATAATCTTTTAAATAAACATTGCTGAGGGAGTAAAAAGTGTATACAATAATAGTGGTGTCAAGGGAATAATTGTCTTCACATTATTTTTGGGGGCAAATATAAAGGTTTAACATTACCCAAAAACCTTTGGCAATTTTGTTGTGAATTTCTAATAACTGCTACACCATAAGTGGAGGTTTCAAATAGCAATTTAAATAGATTAAATACAAGTCCTTCTAGGCAATAATGGTTTTCTACAACTTCCTATCTTTTGTAGTTCTTAGCAATGTTTGCCTTTTTACTATCTCTCCCAATCCTTGTTCTGCTATTAATTTCCATGAGGTTGTTAGGTACATTACTCATTATTTCCCCTCTGATCCATAAATATGTCCTGTGAGTGTCCACTTCTCCAAGCCATCTTTCCACATTATGTAATCACAGAAATTTCAACTAAATTTCAGCACTTATTCATTTCTAATGAAATTTTTCAGTTTTTTTACTGAAGTTATTTCTATTATATTCTGTAGCATGTGTTCTGAAGAAGAGGGGGAAAGTGGGAGATGACAATTGCCCTAAAAATTCATAGTGACTAGTGAGCATTTCTTTAAATAGCTTTTAATATTACTATGAACTGCAAATTAGTTATATCTTGATTTTATAGAGTTGTGTTTTGGTTTCATCTCTGGATCTCCATGCTACTCAATAAAAATGGTATCTGTGAAAAAGGATGATTTATATTTTTAAATCTGTTTTTATTAGATGAAAGTAGATGTGCTAGCTTGGATTCTAAGTGGCAGTACAAGGAATGATGCCACAGAGGCAGGTCACATGTTGGCTCAGAATCCTGCCATGAGTGGTCTTGCAATCCAGGTGTGGGAAGCATATCAACACATCAAAATTCTTTCAGCGCTGTTGAATTTGCACTATTTTGGACTTGCATCCAAAATCCAGAAGAAAGATAATCCATCACTGTCAGACTACCACACCCACGAAACACTCTGGCCAATCACTGAATATTTATTCTGGACCTGGATATTTACACATAAGTGATTTCAAGGAATTCAACTGGAATTTGAACTGACTCTCCAATTTCTCATTCTGAGATAATATCCACTGCACCATAACGCATATAGTTTATCATTTTGGAAAATGTTGAAACATCAGTACAACATAATGCAATTATTTGCTTGACATATATTGCAACTTAACTTGGAAAATTGAAAAAAAAAAAAAAAATTATTCAGACAATACAAGGAGAGAACAAAAAGGTGCATATTATAAGAATATGTAGGATAGATAACAGCTGATGTTGAGTGTAGTGATCATGGAAGATATCAGGAGTTTGTTCCAAAGTTCTAGGAAAGAAGTTCCTCCTTACAAATGAAATACAAAGTGAAGGAGGATTCAACCCTGCATGTGTGGTATGGTGGGTTCTAGCTATCAAGATCTGGACTGATAAAAAGAAAGGAAAAAAAGAAGTAAGGAAAAAGGGGAAAAAGGGAAGAGAAAAAGAGAAAGTAAAGGAGAAAGGGAAAAAAAGAGAAAAAAGATTTCTTGTAGAATTCCAAATTCTTTTCTTGTAGACAATCTTGCATCCCAAAGAATAATTTCGATACTATGTTTATCTCCTCTTACCAAATATATATGGTGAACGAAATGCTTGTGAACAGGTTTAAGATTTTAAATTTAAAAATTAAAAGAAATGAAGACCTAATATTTGGATTTCGTAATCACTATAGTATAGAAACACAAGGGAATCTTTTTATGAATCTGTGAAAATGACATTTGGAGTGCACTGTGTGATTGGATATGAAATTACCCACATTAACAGCAAAAACTGCAAATTATGCTTAAAGGAAAAATTACAAATAGTTTTAAAAGCGAAAAACAACTAAATATAAAAAAATAATGGCTAAGTGTAGATATATAAACAAATATTTACTTTGTCATTTAAGCCTTACTGAAAATAACATGAAATTACTAATTGCACAAGAAATAAATAAAAGAAATATATATTTCAAAAATAAACCTAATTTAACAGATCCCAGGAAAATTTAAGAAAACTAATTGTCAAAAAATTCGTTTGTGATGCTGGAATAACATTTACATTATCTTTGACATTCAGAGCCAAAATAGACAAAGAAGGAATAGGCAGAAAGTGTGAGGAAAAAAGAAAATGGATAAAAAGGAGAAATACCACATCTGGCATATATGCACGCACATAACCAACCTAACACCAAAAATAAGAGCATTCTGAGTACATGAATTAATTATATCAAACTTAGTATAAACACAAAAATTGTTGAAACTTCTGTAGAGCAGAATGAACAATTACAAAAATATATACCCCAGTCATCAAAATAAAGGGTTCGGTCCGAAATTCCTAGCACCTGAAGATGGCTGAAACACCATAAACATGACAATAAAAATGAGAACAATAGTCTGATCAATGCACACACACACACACGATAATGGAAATTTCTGGATTGGGATCACCTGGCACACTCCACAATTGATTCCATTCAAGCGTGAGCTGATGCATGTTTAGGTTTTCCATGAGGATCACCAAGCTGACACAGTTAATTCCAATCATGTGAGAGAATTGATGATTTGTTTGGACACAATCTTCATGGAGAAATTCAAAATTTTCCATTCTTTTCTTTTCTTTTTTTAAATTGTTAATTGGGCATGCTGAATGCTTGCCATCTTGAACCAACATTCAAAGGGCCTTGACACCAAGATAAAAAATTTGCTATATGCTCAAAGTATTTTAAGGGAAATTTGATGAGCTTGCTGTAAAATTTGAAGCAGGCATATTGCTCAAATATGCTCAGGCTATCGAATAGAAATAAGCGTGGACCAGAATGCAGTTATTTGTAGTTATTGTATCTCGAGTTGTAACATTAGTGATTACTTAGCCTATATTTTTGAGATGAGGTACTGTAATTACATTGCTTGAACTGTTGTCCTCATCTTTATTGTGATATTCACAATGTTTTGGCTGTTGGATCCAACTAACATTTTTACCCGCTGGGCCATGTAACTGAGGACATTAGTGTATGAAATGTTGGGATTTATAAACCTAATAACTCAGTAACCATTTTTTACCAGAGCTTATACTACAATCTTTATATTTGTAATAGGTTTTCTCTAGTAATCCATATTTTACTGGATCCAGTGCCTTGACCCTAAAGAGTTGCATGTTCAATATCTGGTTACAGCAGAGGTGAACAAAAAAAAAAAAAAAAAAAAAAAAAAAAGAGCTGAGTTAAAGGGAGATAATTAAGACAGCCAGAAGTAGCATGACTCATGGAATGAGAACAATCTCACCCAGTGAACAAAATAAAGGGTTCAGTTCAAAATTCTAATCACCTGAAGGTTGAAGTATACAACAACAGAAACATTGTGAATATGACGAAATGAGGACAAATATATAAAAATGATGCTATCTTGTATTTATTCATTATTTGTTTGTTATTATTAAATTTAGTTTGTTATAGTTTCGACTGCATTTGTTGTTTGTTAATTTATTTATGGACAATATTAGTAAATAAATAATATTTATAATAAACCGTGTGTGTGTGTGTGTGTGTGTGTAAAAGATTATTGACGGTAAGATAACCTGTACAATAATTTGAAATATAATTTGTTGCCAACCCAATTACTGTTAGGATAATACAATAAACTGAAAATACCTGACCTTGCTATTCATAACGCCTCATTAACCAGCATATATTGTTTAATCTCCATGCAACATACATAACCTTATGATTGCATTTAAACATGAAACAGACTGTAGCCGCTTGATGTTGAGCTCAGTGTCCACTTTTATAATTATACACACTATCCCCGATACTGAGCACTTTTGCCCAGAAATACAGAATCTTAAAACTAGAATAGATACTTCCAAAGAAATGTCTAAGGTTTAAAATCTTTCTCAAAGTTTTTATTTTAGTTTTAATTCTAATGGAATCTAACAGATTAAATTTAATATATCCAATAAGCAAAATACTTTGTTGTATTTTCAAACCAAATTGATTGAAATGTTTTTTAATCACAAGAAAAAAAAAAATGCTAAAATTAACCAGGTTAATGAAGCTGACAATGAATACATGATTAAAAAAAAGAAAATCTTTAAAAAGTAAATATACTTTTCTGCAACTTTATTTGAGGAAAATTAAGTGATTTAAATTTAATCAAAACTAATATTTTATTTTTAGTTTAAAATATCACAGGAAAGTATCTTTTTTAGCACAAAGGTGTTGACAGATTTGTTGGTAGCTTAATCTGTTGCCATTTTTAAGTCAAGGGCACGAAACAGTAACAATGACTTGCTAAATATAACACGTTTAAAATTTGCAATATTTATGGGTAAAAAAATGATCAGAGATATCACATTTATAGATGTGAACAGCAGGAACTACATGTTGACTCACTTTCATAACTTATGGTTTGACGATCACTTAAAGCATGAAACTAACACTTACTATGCAATATTGATTTCTATATAAAAACTTACATGGGATTGATGTTAGCACATTCACTCCAGTAAAAGTACAAATGAATAGGTAACCTGCCTGAATATTTTAAAAAAGGTTTTTCAAACTTCTTTCAACAATCTGTTCATGAAGGCTTTTTTGCTTAAACTTAGAAGAAATGTATAAATAATAAAATAACAAAATGAATGCATGAATAATTTTAAATAATACATAGCTGATATAAAAATAACTACTGCTGAGAAAGGAAATATTAACTTCTACTTTTTCTATTTTTAAATAAAAATGACTATAAACTACAATTTATTCATTCAGGAATTAAGAGTCGGATGTTTAGAAATGATAAACAATTTCGTGGCACCATAATTACTGGGAAGAAATATTCTGACTGAATACTTTGCCTTATTGATGGAAATAATAAATTTAATAAAATAATTGATTGCCCCACAAAAACAAGAGAGGATCTCTTGGGTTAAACAAAAAGAGTTACAGTTCAGCGCACAAGAATGGCAATTTAAATTGTTTTTCTTTTCATTTTTTATTGTCTCTCTCTAGTCTAGATTAGAAATAGGAAATGTGCTGAAAAGATCTTAGTCCAACCAAAAAATATGACCAAACATCCAGAATTTATGGGAGGTGATTCTAGGTGGTGTCGAGAACTTTTCAGCACTCACTCTTGATAAAAACAAAAAAAAAATTGTTTTTAAATGGCTATAGTTTTGTCAAGAAATTTTGAACACATAACTTTTATAAAATTAGCAGAATTAGCTAATGACTTTTTTTTTTTTAACTGACTATGAAAACAGGATCAGATGGGCGGACGTTTCTAAAGAAGCCAGCATCAAGAATTGACTACGAGAGCCCAGGCATCGATCTAGGGTACCGGTAAGAAATTAGCTACTATCGCAGTCATGGATTAAACCACAAAAAAGTATAAGTATACAAATTACAAACATGTTTTTCAAACGAAAAGTGTAAAGGTTGTTAGTACGTTTGAGTTTTTAAACAATTACTGAAACGTGTCATTTTCCGTTGTCGTGTTGTCAGGTTTTACCTCCAACAGACATGAAATTCGTATACTCACACAACAGTCAACACTCAAAAAAAAAAAAAAAAAAAAAAAAAAAAGGTCCAAACTCCACATTTTTGTGTGTGTGGACGGTATACGACGTGCATAAACGAAAATATAACAGTTGTGTGTTATAAAAAAAAAAAAAACTTTCTTTAAAGATAAAGTCTAATTTGAACAAATTCAGCTGGATTCAACTATGGCATATGCTTCTAAAAAGTTTTATTGATAATTTTGACAACATTCATCTGAGTTTGCATTTCTCAAGTTAAAAGTAATAACTAGTGATTTTTTTTTTACTTAATGGAAATTTACTTTGAGGAAAATAGGTTAATTTACCAGGATTTCGCTTACCGATGTTAAAATGTTTATTCCGAACAAACTTAACTGAGTTAAACTAAAAAAAGACAAGAAAATACTATTTATGACAAATTAAAAATATAATCCACGATTTATATAGTTACTGTCATAACCAAAACACAACAGTGACAGCAAATAAAAAACAAACACAAAAATAAATAAATAAAACAGTTTTTAAGAAAGTTTCTCTGAAAACTAAGGTGAAAAAAAAAAGGTTTCTTTTAAAAAACACGATAGAAAAAAAAGTCAGTAAAATAAGGAATTTTATAACATTGGGTGGGAGATTTATGCCTTTAAACACTGATCTTGTTTAATTAATAATTATGGATGAATAAAGAAAGACTTAGCAGAATCTTTCTTATTGCAAAAAAAAAAAAAAAAAGCGATGGAAAAAAATTAAAAATAAAGAGGTCTCTTATCATGTTAACTTTCTTTTCCTTACATGCGATTTCTTTCGACCATAGAAGTATATAAAATTTATTTACTTAAATAAAGCATCATTATTTTAAATACACGCAAGCAGTCAATTTTAAAGTGAATTAGAATTATTTTCTGAACATGATCATTTGAGATGCATGCATGTTTCAACACGAAATGATAAGCCTTGGTCAGGAGGCGGCAACTACTTTCTACCGGGGAAAACCATACCGATTTATGTTTATTTCAGGAACAAAAATACTCGATGTGCCATGATAGTTTTGAAATATAGAAAACTAGTTACAGTTCAGATAAAGTACCAGCAAACACTTAAGAAGCAAAGTAATTAAATATCCTAATAAAAACAATGATTACGAACCTGATGGGAAAAGGCAAGTCTCACCTCATGTGCCAAAAGAACCGGAAGCGGAATTATTTGACACTCAGAGCTAGCCGCTTATTCATAAAACACGTGTTCCTTTATAACACCACTGATTCGAAGAAAAAAAAGAAAGCATACCTTAGTTAAGTAAATTAAATGCTGCGTAAACGCCATTTGATTCAGTTTTTGTTTTTTTACTTGAGCGTATTTATTTTCTTTTTCGATTCAATTTCAGTTTGTTATTTATTTTTCAGTCAAAGCAGATTTCTTTTTTTTAGCATAACAGAAACGGCGAACCGAAACAGAATTCAAATTCTGGCTGGGGTAGTTTTTTGTTACGTTCACAGCACTGTTTGCCGCTTCCCATGTCAAAGGCATGAATCTACCTGTCTTAATAAAGTTGACTCGGGGATTGCTTTCTGCTGATGGTACTATTTAACTTACTTGTCACATGTCTGTTGGAGAAGAGAGAAAATGTGCATTTCACTGCTACTGCGGTGCATGTCTCTGAACTGAAAAGGTACTTAAAACAGGAGAATGGGTTGAGAAGAAAGTCTTCAAATCAAACAAATCAATCATTCATTCTTAATTTTCTTGTTTTCCAAACTCTTGGAAAAACAAATCGCTAATTAACATGCTCGTAATTTCTTTTTAAAATTGTCTCATATTGTTTATTAATAATATTCATTTAAAATATTTTTATAACGAAATAAATTTTATTGTTTTATGCCAGAATTTTCCCAATTTTTTATTGAACATTGTTCATATTTAAATATTACATTTTTATGACTGGTTTGATTTAGAAAAAGGGCTGCCTCACTATGGAGTCACATTCATGAATGCTAGGGTTACTATATGTACTGTAGCTGTACCAGCAGTGGGTGTGTCTAGATTAAGATAATCTGGTGGTGTCCATCATTCTTTAGGTTAATTTTGAATTCAGAGTTGTCAATTTCCAAAAGCAGTTACCCTATCAAAGCTAAAAAGCCCATTCTGCTGTATTATTTTCAGGGGTTTTAATTCAGTTTGCCTTTTTCCAGACAGAGTGCTACTCAAAGTAAGAGATTCCAGTGTGCTCTGCTGTTTAACAAACAGAGGAAAATGGATTCATGCCTTTTCCAAGGCATTAGTACAAAAGTGATTAAAACAGAATTTGAACTCAGTACAACGATTCCACTTTCTTTTATACTGTGGAGTAATGGAGAGCAAATTAGTCTCTAGTGAATGCAAGTTTCACTGGTTGCCCCTCAGTTGTGGCCTTCATTTAAAATATCTAAGAAATAGTATTGCTAAATGAAAATGCTCTTATTCTGCTTTTAAAGGATGCTAGAAATTATGAATTCAGTTGTTTCAAATATACAATATGTACTTTAAAAACATACAATATATGTTGTTAAAATATACAAGTACTTTTAAAATATACAATGTGTACTTTTGAAATAGCAACATATGCATTTAAAATATACATTAAGTGCTTTAAAAATATGCAGTGTGTGTTTTTTAAAATATACAATATACACTTATAAAATATACAATGTACTTTTAAAATATACAATATATGCATTTAAAATATACAGTGTGTACTTTTAAAATAGACAATGTGGGCATTTATTCCTTACATGTTATTGCCTGATTTTATAACATGTTAATCATTTATTGTATATTTAATATTTTTGTATGTGACACCCAGTGAGGACTGAATGCACAACTAATGATAAACCAAACTGCTCAAGCAAAACCTCTATGGTAAGGTGCATTTACCACTTAGTCACTTAAAAAGTATTGAAAAATAGAAAATATATTATAAAAAAAATTAGGTTCATTCTTAAACTACATATATTTTAAGATAATATACTATGAGTTGGAATCAAATATAGATCAAATATGGATTGGAATCTGAAGTAATGATAAGATAAATAACAGATAAGAAATGTTTATCAAATTAACATGTTTTTCTTTTATTAAAGCTTCATCAGAGGCTGAGATATAGAAAAAATAAGAAACACATACACACAGTTACAAATATACATTATGATCTGAATTCCACACAAACAAACTAGAATTATGATACACTCACATACATAAAGCAATATTTATTGCTTTTCAGTTAGGCCTGAAATCCTCTAATTTCTTGGAATTTCGAAGAGATGTGTCATCTCTCCTTGAATTTGGAATATCACAAATTATGCTAATGCTGGTTAAAAAAATAAGTTGAATGCCTGTGAAACATGATTGATCAATCAAAATGAAACAGCACAAAAGTACAAATATATCTTTTTCTCCGTACCTCATTCACTGATGGTCAGTTTGTATACTAACATTCCTCTGCAAGTCATATATTTGTGCTGATGCTCTTTATAGCAGTCCCTTTGGTCCTGCTATAATTCCTGAAATATTGTTTTTGTAATTTCTGCAATTAGCTACTGAGTGGGTGGAGTTTAGTTTTGATAGTGTTATGTATGCCCAAATCTTTGAGGTTTTGATGGGTAGTCCTCTTGGTCTTGTCTTAGCTAACATTTTTATTGACTTCTATGAGATCCCGTTGTTTGAGAAATGCCATAAATCTCTAACGTACTTATATTATGTTGATGACACATTTTCCATCTTTGATTCCATGCTACAGTGTTTTCCACTCAGCTCAACTCCCTTCATTCCTTTTTACAATTTGCTATGGGGATAGAGAATAATTGTACTTTGCCTTTCTTAAATGTATATGTTGAGCATAAAAATGGTTTGTTTATCACACTGGTCCACCACAAACCTATGTTCACTGGTTTGTACACAAATTAGAATTCTTTTGTTTACAAGTCCCAGAAAATTAAACTAATTGACACCCTAGTCCATCGTGTGCTTATGATTTGTTCCCCTTGTGCACTAAGCCAAGAGTTGGATAATATTTACTGCATTTTAGTAACAATGGCTATCCTCTCAGTGTCTCTAAGCATGTTGTGCAGCACAAGATTAACTGCTTTAAAGAACCTGCTGTTTTTGAACCTAGCTCGTGTCCTGTTTATCTTAAACTTTCATGACTACGTAATAAGAGTCAAATCCTTGCTGACAGCATGTCTGCTTACATCTTTTTCAGATTCACTACTGTCAGGTTACATGCTGTCTTTAGTACCAGATCTGTGTTTTCTTTTTCTTTAAAAATGGTCTCTCACACTTATAATACATTCTGTTGTCTATAAGTTTAAATGTCTGTGTGGCACTGGATATATAGGATGGACCAATCAGCAATTAAAAACCAGAATCAGCACATGTCTGCATATATAAGATCTAGCAATCAAGGTCTCTCTAGGAGGACTACACAAGCTGTGCATGACTCATCAATCAACCAGCACCTAATAGAGAGTTCAGATTGTGCCAAAGCATATAAGGACAGCTAGTTTTTCATTTTATTCAAAGCTCAGTTCAACTATCATCTTTGTGTACTTGAATCTGTTTTTACTAAAGTACGTGAACCCTGTCTTTGCAGACAAAAGAAGAATTTTTATGCCTTTTTTCTATGCATTTGGCTTTGAGTAAGTCATTTTCCTTTTTATACACTGTTGAAATCTTTTATCTTTTATTAGTAAATTGTCTTTACAAATAAATTATTTTTAATCATGTTTCAACCTAGCTCCTCTTTTTTCCAGTTTGTCCTTATAAAGTAAGTTAAGTCTTTCTTATTCTCCTATCAATTACCCATGCCAACAACATCCTCCAATGAAATATATATCTGTGTGTGCATATAATTCTTAATAAATTTTTGATAAACAGTATTTTATAACATTAGTTTTTCATGTTATTATAACAAGAATTTTGGTAACTCAATATTAGCAAGTTATAATAGTTTGGTATTTTTGCATATAGTCAACATACTAAATGAATCCTTCAAATAATACTCAATAATGCTCTCGGAATAATTCTCAAGTAATTCACTAGGAGACAATCTCTTCAATGACACACAATACCGGAATGATGCACAATGCAGAAGGGTAGTTATCTGCCTCCCCACTGAGGTAGAATATGGCACAAGGCCTTTTTATAGTGGGAAAATCCCAGGAAAAAAATGCACATGGCAGGGTTGAGTCTAAATTTTTCTCAAATGAGACTCTGCTCTTTGGCCGTCTGGGTTTTTCTCGACCTGGAGGCAGAGAGTCTGATGAGGTTAGAGTTTGATTTGATGCACGACACAAATACACTAAGACTTCTTGTCTGATTACTTTATATACTAAATATTTATGATCATGTGATCTCAGTAGCACAATTCATTCAACAGTTATGTTTGTTCCCTGGTGATCTGTGTTCCACTACACATGTCTTCTTCCTACATAATGATAGGAATAGCTGATTCCTACATCATGATAGGAATAGGAATAGCTGATTCCCTCTGGAGTCTATTCACTGGAGTCTATATTTTTTTAGTGTTGGTTCCACACTTAAAAATTCTGTCATAGTTCTCTTTTTTTTCCATACCACCACAGTTCAATCATTCCTGGTGGTGTAGGTATGTCAAATGTATTGCATAATACTTCCATGGGAACTTCTTGTCTGGGACTTTCCAAATCAGTGTGTCTCTGTCTTAACTGGTTCAGGTGACGTTTATACTGCCACCTTGTTCCCTGCATCATGTAAGTCATTTAACCGATACTTTTTTTACCATGCCATCCTTTCAAAATTCTTTTCCCTTTTCTTCCAGGTTAAAGTAATTATTTACAGGGATATTCCTTAATGTTTTTACCTTCTGTTCAGGTAGTCTTTTGAGTAGACTCAATTTTTCTTATGAACATCAATTCTGCCAGCAACATTCCAGATCTAGTTTTAGGATTTGGTGTAATTCTGGAAGCATTCAAAAATTGTTGAAGCATTATTATTGTTTAAACTGGGAACCAAAATGCTGATTGTCATGGCCAACAAATGATAACAATAAATACATATATATAAAAAATATAATCTTATATTTTTATTCTCTCCGGTGACTGTTGTGTGTAGAGGTGTAGTCAGAGGGTTTCATGCACATATGCACATACAAAAGAGTGGCTGATGGAGTTGTCTTCCTTTGTCTTCTCTCTGATTTCTTGGCTGTCTTTCCCTTTCTGCCTGGAGCCACGCTCTTATATAAGGTCAAATTCTGAATTTCACTCAATTGCGTCATCTTTTTTCCAGGTATGTTTGTTTATTATTTTGAATCATTATTATTGCCATTGGCCAACTGCTTTTGACATCATTATATTTTTTTGTCATTGTTTAATATTTCCTGTTTGACAGAATTAATTCTGTGGATCACAGATGCATCATCTTAATTCCTGTCTTTCCATGGTTTATATTTTCTGACCTTGAACGTGGCTTTTCACAAAAATATAATTACATTCCTTCAATGCAAACCTGGCCTTATTATTCTTAATTTTTCCCAAATAATATTTATTTGATGTAAATACACTTTTGTTTTTATATTTCCTGACTTTGAGAACAGCTGTCTTAAAACAAACACAATTTTGTTTGTCACTGGGGTCTGCATTCCTGATTTTTCCAAACAATATTTGTGTTTTTTATTTTTCAGCCTGCATTCTAGCTGTTTAGTAATATTTTATTTAATGTAAATACACATCTGAGTGAAATTATATACTGTGGTCACAAAATATATAACATTATCTCATCCTCATCACCACTTTTATAATTAGTTTTTCATAATGTTATTCTGAAGGAAACTTTTGATAATTTGTTGCATTCACTTACGTGCAAATACTTTTGAGAATGGCATGAATCTGTCGCTTCTCTCTCCAGCTATGGGTTAAACAGCAAGACAGATTAGGTTCTATAGCCTTGGTTGTTAGCCAGTCTACCGCAGGAAATAATGGCATCCTACTGCAAGAAAATCTTCTGCCCAGTCAGAATTTCGAGATATAATCACCCAAGTGTACAACAGATATGGCACTTAACTGATTGACTGATATCTTCATTCACATTCTCATTAATGTGATGTGGCTTCTTTCTATCTTTTTTGCAAGTATTTTCATGGCAAATTTTTTTTTTTTAATCATCTCACCCCAAGCATGGGGCTACATAGGGGAAGGTAAAGAGAAGGAGTGGTTAGACATAGGGAATGTCAGGAGGAAGGTGACAGATGAGTAAGGATACCGAGGATGAGGAAGAGTATTTGATAGAATGGGAGCAGGTTAGTGTGTTAGGAGGTGTCTATTGACCTTACATTTAAACTCCTGGAGATTGTAGCCGTCGGGGAAGCAATTGTGTGGAAGAGAATTCCACAGTCGGGAAGTGTGAGGAAAGAAACTGTTGGAGTAGAAGTTACGGTTGCATTTTATCGGTTTCACTGTAAAAGGGTGGGATCTAGTTGCTAATCTAGTATCTCGTTCAAATTCGTATTTAGGGAACACCAGTGATCTAAGTTCATCAGAGCAAAAGCCGTGAAAGTATTTATAGAAGAGACACAGGGAAGCCACGTCGCGCCGGTGGGAGAGAGACTGCAGGCGGTCTGCCAAGTCGGTATCTATCACATTACAGACCCTCCTCTGAACCTTATCGAGAAGCCCGAGGAGAATAGCAGGGGCACCCGACCAGATATGGCAGCAGTATTCAATGCACGGGCAGATGGTAGATTTATATATGTGCAGGATAGATTTAGACGGAAAAAACTTCCGGGCCCTACACAGAGAACCAATGTGATGAGCTTTTCTCACTGGTTCCCTGACCACATGCATTTATGCATGCTAGTAGATTGGCATCAAGGTCCCACCCTTTTACCATGAAAATAGTTAAATGTAACAGCCTCTTCTACTCTAATAGTTTCTTTTCTCCACTTCCCATTTGTGGAACTCTCTTCCATTTACTTGCTTCTCTGATAGCTACAATCTCCAAAAGTTTAAACGTAACTTCAACTGCTATCTTCTATCTTCTTTATTCCTATCCTTCTCTTATCATTTCTTTGACATCCTCTACACCTTGTTTTTTCTCTCACTGTATAACTCTCTGCTCACTAGGGGCAGTGTTATATTACATCAGGCTACCAACAATTGTTTTGTCATCAACGACAGTGACACTGGTGTGGATTAATGGGCAGCCGGAGAGATATTGCGCACATATGAGAGAGCCAAAGGGGAGTCGTTAACCAACGGAAATTCTCTGTTCTCTCTCCCTCTGTATTCTAACTTCTTCTGTCAGGAAACCCAAACTTATATAACCCAAAACTTCCATGCATCCCTGCCCATTTGGGCTTTTGCTCAGTTGACATCAATCATATCTTTGTCGGCTATTGCCTTTCAAGCCTTTGTTGTTGCCTTGTGTTTTCTGCCTTTGATGTCAATTATATCGTTGTTGGCTATTGCCCATGTTTTCTGTCTTTGATATCAATCATATCTTTGTTGTCTACTGCCTTTCAAGCCTTTGCCATTACATTCTGCTGCTACCATCCACAGCCAGAATATATATTTGTCAATCATATTTTTACCGTTGAAGGTAATATGTTATATTGTTTGCCATCCATTTATCAGTTCTTCATTCTCATCAGTTCACACAACTGAGGCAGTTGTGCAAAAATGTATACATATAACAACATATAAAAAAAAAACTTTTTTAAAGATTTTTCAAAAATATGTTCATTGCATCTTTTTCTCTATGGCTACTACACTGCACAAGCACATAAAATCAATCAATAATACAGAACAATTCATGCAAACAAAAGTAATGCAAAATTATCAATATCAAAGGTGATACTCTCCCCACCTCACTACTTCCTGCAATTGTGCACCTGTTTCTTCCTTATTAATTCCATGCAAAGAGACACTTTCTCCAATGTAAACTCCAGGTTAGTCTCTTAAGTTAGGCATATTAATGAATCAGGCCAGAACATGATTTGCATGAAAAATATTTTTTTTTTTAACTTTCACTGAATATGTTGTCTGTCTACACATTCTGAGCTAAGTTGGACACCATGCTGTGATGTAATGGTTAACACTAGAACAATTATGACTGAGCAGTGAGCCTGATCCTCATTAGATGCTCTATAATTTTGGCTTTATGCCACATCTAAGCCCCACTTAGAAAATCATCATTTCAAGATATGTGATTACATAACTTGTAACAACAAGAGAATTTATTTTGTGCATATTTTTGGCAACTTTCAAAGCTTTCTGCATGTCTCAGACTCTAATCATATCTATAACTGATTTATAGCATCATTTGCCACAGTGATATCCCACCTTTTCAGTTAGACATTAATTCTGTTTTTATCATTCCCTTTTGTTTCTTTATTCTTCCTTTATATTTTTAATTTATGTATTCATTCATTCAGGTGTTAACTCAATCCACTCTGGTCCCTATACTGACCATCACTTCTGCCAACTAAAGAAGGGATTTGCTTCAAATATCCTTTGCTTTTTTTGTGAGTTTGTTATCAGCATTGTGGCAACAACTAACTCTTTTGTGATACCCCGAAGAAAATCTTTCAACAAAAAATGTAACTTTTTTTTTTTTTTTTTTGAGGCTTAACGACCTATCAATCCTTATGGGATCATTTTAAGGTCATAACCAGTGATTTTGGGTAAAGTTATTTTATTTTTACAATGTTTTTCTTTTCACGATTCATTGGGATTTGTTTTAAGAGCAAGGTCCCCAAGTCCTACTCTTGTTATTTAACCCATAACTGGAGAGAATGGACCAATTAATACCTTTCCCAAGAGTACCAGTGCTTAAGTGAATGCAGGGTATTCAACTGGAATTCGAACTCGGCTCACCAATTTCTCTTTCCGAGCCGATATCCACTGCACCACAACACACATCCGTCATTATACGCTTACAGCACCTGGTATTCCCAAGCGGTCACCCATCTAAGTACTGACCACTCTCAACGTTACTTAAATTCAGTGATCGAGCGAGAACCAGTGTATTCAACGTGATAGGCCGTAAGCCTAAAAATGTAACACACAATGCACTGGAACAGAAAAGTGAGAGGACACCTACATTTTTCTGTTTTTATTATTTTTCTTTTCTTCTGTTTTGTAAGAACACATGAGTTGGAAGAAAGTTCTGTTATGTTTCAAAAGTTTTTCTTTTCTTTTTGTTTTTTAAGAACACACATCAGAAAAAAGTTCTGTAATGTTTTAAAGTTTGTTTTTTTCTCCACATTGTATCATACCAGTTGACATTTTGAGGTATGACAATATGATCATAGGCAGTAACTGCACCCCAATTTGCAAATTGACATCAGTTAAATGACTTTCAATTAACACTATGTGTGCCTCTGCTTGAGTTCAATGTCATTCATGTAATTTCTTTAATTTCAACCATACTATATTTCAACACAGAAATCTGCCATTTTTTGCAGTATATATCATTCAAGGTCTGACTAAGAAAACAACAAAACAAAAAACAACAAAGAAATATTACCTAAGAACCTTATTGTATCAGTTGATGATGGGCATATGGTTTGCCTGGAGGATTAGTTGTATCTCTTACTGTTCCAACTAACTCAGTTAAAAAAATTGACCTGTCACACTCTAAATACTATTTAACTTAATGCTTTCTACACAGATGACAACTTCCATGTGCGTTGTTACAAGGAAGCTAATCTAACTCTCTAGCCAAACACTCCTCATTTCTCCTGCAGTTTATTTTTTAAGTTATTTGCTAGCACATGTCCAACTTCCCTTTCTTATGGTGGTTCTTATTTTACTCCAAATCACCAATCTCAAGCTCTACATCCTTAGTTTTACTAAGGGATTTGTCTATCGAAGCTTTCCTTGCTTTTTTGTTATTCTCAACAAAGCAGCTATAGTATGAGGTCATTCTAATGAAGGCTTTACTTGCCTAACATTGGTTGGAGTTAAAACTGATCCCACAGCCCCAACTATATTGAAATCTGGCTGTATTCACTCTTTACCAATTTCAAAGTCCAGGTAAAAGAACTCACATTTAGCTGCTTTCAACTTGAGATTATGCAAACTACCCAAGACTGTCTATGTGCACCAAGTGGTCCTCTACCTTATTCCAAATAATCAAAATATCATTCAATGACTGAAAGAGGTTGAAAATATCTCTTCACTTTGCAATGACTACATTTTCCTTATCAACTTCATTTCTCTGGCCAACTCCCATGCATGTGCTCTCTACCAGTCATACTACCCTGCTTAATGTGTTCGAACAAGCCACATTTATTAACTTCATGGTCAGACTCAGTACTAAATTAGAAAAAATATGCTGTTTCATCTTAAGTTTTTTTTAAGCTAGCAACTTTTTTTATAATATGCACTCGAGCAGAGTACACACTGTAAAATGAAAAGTCATCTACCTTTCCTCGATATTGTTTGTTACCACAATTGTCCATTGTCCTCCCAGATGGCAACCAGGTTTGTTATCAATCTATGTTTTTTTTTTAAAAAAACAAAACAGCAAGTAACTGTGCAGCAAATCAGTGAAGCTATATATTACATGACTAGCAATGAGCATCTTGTCATCAGTGATGTTGGCAGCTGGAGAGATATCACGGACATATGAGGGAGGTGACGAGAAGTTGTTAACCAGCAGAAGTTCTCTGTTATGTCTCCCATTGTGTTTTGACTTCTGTCAGAAACGCCAAACTTATATGACCCAAAACTCTGACACACCCCTACCCTTTAGCTTGTGCAATTATCATCAATCATATCTTTGATGATGATTGCCTTTCAAGCCCTTGCTTTCTGCCTCTTATTTCAATCATATCTTTGATGATGATTGCCTTTCAACCCTTGCTTTCTGCCTCTTATTTCAATCATATCTTTGATGATGATTGCCTTTCAAGCCCTTGCTTTCTGCCTCTTATTTCAATCATATCTTTGATGATGATTGCCTTTCAAGCCCTTGCTTTCTGCCTCTTATTTCAATCATATCTTTGATGATGATTGCCTTTCAAGCCCTTGCTTTCTGCCTCTTATTTCAATCATATCTTTGATGATGATTGCCTTTCAAGCCCTTGCTTTCTGCCTCTTATTTCAATCATATCTTTGATGATGATTGCCTTTCAAGCCCTTGCTTTCTGCCTCTTATTTCAATCATATCTTTGATGATGATTGCCTTTCAACCCTTGCTTTCTGCCTCTTATTTCAATCTATCTTTGATGATGATTGCCTTTCCCCTTGCTTTCTGCCTCTTATTTCAATCATATCTTTGATGATGATTGCCTTTCAAGCCCTTGCTTTCTGCCTCTTATTTCAATCATATCTTTGATGATGATTGCCTTTCAAGCCCTTGCTTTCTGCCTCTTATTTCAATCATATCTTTGATGATGATTGCCTTTCAACCCTTGCTTTCTGCCTCTTATTTCAATCATCTTTGATGATGATTGCCCTTTCAAGCCCTTTGCTTTCTGCCTCTTATTTCAATCATATCTTTGATGATGATTGCCTTTCAAGCCCTTGCTTTCTGCCTCTTATTTCAATCATATCTTTGATGATGATTGCCTTTCAAGTCTTAATTTGGAATATTTTTTAACTTTAAAATGCCTTAAGAAAATCTGAAATTTTGAGAAAATCTTTAAAACAAAAACGATTTATGACCTGAATTTATAATAACCTACAAATAGTTCTACTGAGGAGATTTTCCAAGAAGAGCTTGGATGTGGCACATAGCCAATGTATGGGGTACTCAGTGAAAATCAAACTCTTTATTCAGTTGTAATTGATCCAGCAAGACAAACTAACCATTACACCACTACTGAACATGTTTATTGAAATTGAAATATGAATCCAGTATTTTTCGTAGTAATATAAAAAGTTACAATTATTCAAAATGTTCCCACATTTTTTTCCCTAATCCTAACCCAACCCTAACCCTCAGTTTAACCATCAGTCTAACCACTTAAAACTCATAAAAAAAGCAACTTTATTTACTAACCATTCAGTTTTCACTGCATTGAGCTGGCCCCAGGATCCTATTATCTAAAATAGAATTAAGATCCCAATTTAAAAAGTTGTATTTCTTTGTTAATCAAGTTTTACAACTGTTTAGACAGTCAAATACTTTTTCTTTGGGAAAGTTATAACAAATATATTTGTCTTTTTTTATTTTCTCAAGATTTATCTCATTTAACCAACAAAATAATCAAACTGAACCTACATATAAACACACACACACACACACACACACACACACACACACACACACACACACACACACACAGAGTTAGTAAATAAAAGTTAGAATTACTTTTGTTATCATTTGAATATTTATTTATCTTTTAACTATTGGTCTATTTTTGTAATATTGAACACTTTATTTACAAAAATCTGTTCACCTTAAAACACATTAACCTCCAGTAATTTACTGGTCAGCATGTTCTTTTAAGCATCTATTATTATTATTATTATTATTAGTAGTAGTAGTAGTAGTAGTAGTAATAGTAGTAGTAGAAGTAATAAATCCATGGATTTTACTTGAAAGGGTAAAAAGGAAAACAAAAAAAAGGAGATGGGGATTTAAAGTGAGAAAGGGGAGGAGGAGGATTTCAATTCTCCTACACTTTAAAAGTACTTTTAAAAGTGCAAACAAAAAAGTGAAACAAGACACTCAAAGTGAAATTTGTAAAGAAAAACATTTATTAATGTATTAAAAATATTTTTGCACTCTACAAATTGTATAAGATATAATATTGGCCTTGCACAAAACTTCCCTTGTGAACCTCAAACTGTAAAAGCAGATTAACACTTTTTTCAAATACACATCAATTTTCATTTAGAAAACAACAGTTCAAGAAAAACAAGTTTTTTTCCTTAACAACAAAAGAATTTTAGCAGCTTTCTTTAAGAGCAACAGGTCATATAAATCAATTTCTTAGCAACAAAAGAAATTTGCTTATTTTGAAAAGTTCACAATTCAAAATGGCAAAGGTTGAAAATTGAAGGTGATAAGAAAAAGTTAATCTACCTTAAATAAAGATGGTTTTCTGGGTCTTTTTTTCAAAACATTTATATGTTCAGAACACACATTCACAAATATGAGATATGCTTTCTCAGGTTTAGAAAAGACATTCTTAGTAAAAAAGAACTTTTGTAGATTTTCAGGCATTCTTCTTTCTCCTTCCATCTTTTTCTCCAACAACAGTAATATTATCAGCAGCAGAAGCCGTTTTTTATCATCCCTGATCACAGGTTTATTCAACTAGGTGAGATCTATTTAATTCTGTTCAGATCACAGTTTCTACATGTTCAGATGAAGTTTAATCCCCTTTGCCCAGATTATGGCTTCTACACATATAGGTGATGTATAATATCTTTTGACTTTACAGAAAAATTTCACAACTTATATAGCACAAAGTTGGATTAAGGCCAGCAAAAATCCAAGTCCTTAGGGAGGCCTTTGCTATTTATCACCACTGATTAAAAATGTGAGAATCACTATCCAATTGCTTGTTAGCAATTTAAATTTGGCTCTTTTTTTTAGAATAGGAAAGCCAATCTCATTTTGCCTCAGAATGTTTAAATCATTTGACATATAGAGTTCATATAATATATTTCTCCCATGTAAAAGTATAAAATATTTTGTCTGCTATGACAGTTAAGGCATAGGCTTGCATAAAGCTTATTTTCACAATTAACCGACTTCGAATTTCAATTGAAAATTATTGCTCATTTAACACCAAGACCTATGGGAAAAAAATGAGTGAATAAGCATTTAGAAGAAATCATTCTCCCATGTCCACCACCCATGTAGTAGTTAATTTGTATGTGTAGTTATAATTTTTTTGAATCAATTGTTGAGCTTGACAGGAATTAGCACCATAAATTAATCTTCTACAATAAAATAAATTACCCAACAAAATTTTATGCTACACTATTTTTAAAGAGTTTATTTTATTTAATATTAGTTGCTGTTATATATAAATATGATAAGAATTACTATTAACTGACATTTTTTTAATCAATATCACTCCATACAGAGCAGTAAATCCACTGGGTCACAAGGACTTACAGGGTGTGAACAGAAACAATAATGAGCAAGAAAAAGAAAGAATAATCAGGAGGACAGTAGATAGCAATTGACATAGCATTTAAATTTTTGCAGATTAAAGTTGACTGGAAAGCATAGAACCAGAAGTGAGTTTCACAAGCAACAAGTGTGAGAAAAGAAACAGCATAGAATTTATGGCTCCATCTAGGCAACTCAACTGTAAATTGATAAGATTTTGACACCAGTCTAGTATAGGATGTGCGTTGTGGTGCATTGGATATCGACTCGGAACGAGAAATCGGGGAGCCGAGTTCGAATTCCAGCTGAATTCATTGCATTCACTTACGCGCAAATTATTAATGTATTACCTTGGGAAAGGTATTAATCTGCCTATTCCTTCCAGTTATGGGTTAAATAACAGGACAGATTGGGTTCTATAGTCTTGGTCGGCAACCAGTCTACCGCAGAAAGCAATGGCAACCTACTGCGGGATAATCTTCTGCCCAGTCAGTCATATCTCTTTCGAGACATGATTGCCCAAGCGTGTATCACGTATGGCATTTAACTGACTGACTAGTATTGTGCTTAAATTCAAAAAGTCTAGGTACCAAAGCAAAGAACAATTATCATGAAAGTATTTACACTATTTACATTATTCGGACTATTGTCCTTGTCTTTGTTGCCACTTGTATGACGTTTTGGTCATTGTACATTCTGGCCTTCTTCAGGTGCTAGGAATTTCAAACTATACCTTTTATTACAATCACTGGGGGTGTATCATTCTCATACCTTGCATAGAGCCTCTTTTGGTAGTCATGAGCTATCTCCCTCTAACCCTCTAAGTTACTTGTTTCACCACTGGTAAAAAATACTAGAGAAAAGCATTAACATCAAAAAATTGCAATATGAACTCTGGTAAAAAATGGTTGATGAACATTAGGTTTATAATTCCCAGAAATTCAGTTAAGGACACATGGCCCAGTGGATATAGTTCCTGTGGCTTGACCCAAAGAGTTGTGAGTTCAATACCAGGCTACAGAAAGTAGAACAAGTAACTTAGAGAGTTAGAGGCAGACAACTGACTACCAAAAGAGGCTCTACACAATGAATGAGAATGATATACCCTAGTGATTGTAATGAAGGGTTCAGTTTGAAATTCTTAGCACCTGAAGAAATAGCCAAAACATCGTACAAATGGCAACAAAGATGAGGACAATAGTCCAAATAATGTAAATAGTGTAAATACTACCTCATTTCAGAAATATAGACAAATAATGAAAGTATGTATAGAAAAGACAGAGAGGTAACTTTATGGTGGCGGACAACTGACTGCAGCCAACCTGCCAGATCAGAACTGATAATATTATTGATTCTTTGAATCTTATCAAGGTAAATAGCAGGGATATCAGACCATATGTGGCAGCAATATTCTAAGCATGGATGAATGGTAGACTTATAGTTATGTAAGATAGATTCTGGAGAGAATTGTCTCATATGACACAGTGAACCGACTTTTTTAGAAGCTGACCTAACACTGGATTCAATGCAGTCTTTCTACATCATGTCAGCTGAGAATATTAGCCCAAGAAAGCACAATGAATCACTTTCTGGAGGTTAACATCTCATGTATGGTTCATCTGCTTTCTGCTAAATATCAAGGAGGATTAATATGATAAGAGGCAAGAAGGGAAAATAAGGTTACAGAAGATGTGCAGGTGACATAATGGTTATAAATGTGGAATGTGGAATGTGGAATTAGCGAACTGAATTTAAGTTATGATCTAATCTTTGCCCTAATCCTTTTGAGAAAGTCCTGCATTTGTTTCTTCTTCTAGCAGCCAGTTAAGAGACAGACTACTCTATTCAAAACTATGGAGAAGGCAATGAGGAACAATTTCCCACTAAGTCATGGAAATTTGCAGATCATAATATGGGGTGCTATGATTGTTTGAAGGTAATGGGTTTAAAATGGTGACTGAACAGACAATATCTAAACTGAATTTTTTGTCAATCTAGAGAACTAATATGAAGAAATTTATTAGAAATTACACTTCATTTTTTTTTTCTGAATATGACAATGTCCTGATAAGATTGACAATGAGATTTTTGCAATTACTGTTTGAACATATGAAATAACTATGAAAGAGTGGTTTCACATATGTTCAATCATCCATTTCCTAGTTGTGTGTCAATAATGAGAACTGTTACTGTAATGATGAGAACAAGCAGAAGTAGAATCATGCCTTTCCTATTAGAACATTAGCACGCTTCAAATAAAATTTAAACTTGCATTGCCAACTTTGTTTTCAAGAGATAACCATTCTGTCATCACACACACATACACATAGTTGTGTATTTAGGCAATAATCCCTCTTTAATATGCCCCTTTGATTTCTTCTTCCTGCATTTTATCATTTTTTATTTTTATTTGAAGTTTTAAATTTTTATCCCCTTGTAACCATAGAATATTTAAATTTTTAAACTCATTAATAAAAAAGCAGTAAAATAACTTTATAAGGTTTAATTCCCATTAAAATTCAGATCAACTAAACTGTCAGTTTCAAATATGTATCTGATGATTGCATAATGCATGAAACTCCAAGTCGTATCATAGACGTAGGTTAATATATATATATATATATATATATATATATATATATAAATTTAGTGTATTGAGGCAGCAGATAATTTTCTAAACATATACTGTTAAATATAAGAGACAATAAATGTCTATTATGTTTAATCATGAGCCATTCTAAACATTGTATTTTGGCTTTAATTTCAGGTGAAAATAAAGACAAAAATTCTCCAACATTTGGATAATTTTTTATTAAGTTGGTTCATGTGAGCTGAAAGCTTAGAACCAACTTAATAAAAAATTATCCAAATTTTGGAGAATTTTTCTTTTTTTTCACCTGAAACTAAAGCCAAAATACAATGTTTAGAACAGCTCATGATTAAACATAATAGGCATTCATTGTCTCTTATATTTAACAGTATATGTTTAGAATATATATATATATATATATATATATATATATATGAATAGAATAAGTAAAGAACAGGTAGGAAAAAGTGTCTTTAATCTAACATGGTTCACTTTAACAAGCTTATACTGAGATTTTTTTCTTTACTTATTCTATTCATCTTGTCAGATTTTAATCCATATATTCAACTCATATATATAATATATATATATAAAAGAGATAATAACTATACTCATGTTGAAAAACCTTCCATGTATCTATGAAGTAGGGAAAAATGGTTTTAATAAAGAAAGAGCTAAGTACATGAACATCAGTCAAAAGAGCTCAGACCAAGTCAGCACGTAGCACAAAGAAAAAACCCTGACACAAGAAATCCCTGACGATCCGTTTAGGTAAAACCTAGGTAGGTTGTCTGGCTCTCTAGGTATTCTTTATTTATAATATATACATATATTCTGCTTTAACACTCAACTACAGAGAACATTACAATTTAACATGGCTGAAGTGAAAATAGAGATTGCGGAAGTGTGACTCTCTCTATAGTCGAATGGTAAAACACGATAGATCAAATGGTAGTTTCTCCTACAAAGAAGGGTCACAGGTTTGATCCCTGCTCGAAAGCATATTTTCTTTATTAAGATTTTGTGAATGTGCAGGTAAACCTAATACCCATGGTTTAAAATAAATATGACATGTCTATTTTAAATCTCTCTCTCTCTCTCTGTGTATATATATATATATATATATATTTAGTATATCGAGGCAGCAAGTAATTTTCTAAACATATGCTATTAAATATAAGAGACAATGAATGTCTATTATGTTTAATCATGAACCGTTCTAAACGTCGTATTTTTGTTTTAATTTCAGCTGAAAATAAAGACAAAAATTCTCCAACATTTGGATAATTATCCAAATTTTGTATTCATGTATGTATGTAGGCCTATGTCATCTTAAATGTCAGCAAAATATCTATATCAAAATGACGTCTAAAATGATAGCAACATATATATTGATGCACCTACTATTAAAGCATAAGCGAAAAAAAATTATCCAAACTTGGAGCATGACAGGAGGAAAATATGTTATATATATATATGTGTGTGTGTGTGTGTTTATATATATACACACAAATAAATACACAACAATCGTGATTATAATAGTGAGGATATAAATATTCTTCAATACTCGACGACATAAAAAATATTATGCCATTGTTAAAAAGCAAACAAGCTGCAAGAGCTTTCGTAACTGGTATAAATGTTTAATAACTGGTAGTAAAGCGAATGAACTGAGCTGATGCCTCCTTGCTATTTTCTCTCTCCATGAGTATGATAAGTGGGAAATATATATATATATATATATATATATATATATATATATATATATATATATATATATATATACACAGTTGTCTTTATTATAATAGAAAGGATACATATTGGCACGTGGTGGAATGGTCAGAATGTACGTTTTCTTGACAAACAATGTAACCCAGAATGAGGTGATCCCAGCATGAGGCCATTTTAGAAAGTGCCTGAAAATCATTCCATTTAAGCCTTTGGAATATTAGGTTGTTACGAAAATAATGGCTGCTCAAATTGTATTTTGAAAAGCCATTTTAAAATAATATTTACGGTATATATTTGGTGAATTTTGGTATAAATAATAAACAACGTGTGCTCTTTAATAATTTTTAACTTATTTTCAGATAGAAATATTCTTGATGCATAGAAGCCCTTAATTATGAACATGGCAAAACATGATCTTCGTTTTCTTTTCTTGCATGAATTCAAGTTTGGGCACAGTGCCTGCCAAACTTCTGTCATTATCAACAGAGCATGGGTAGATGGGTCCACAAATGATCGGACATTATCAAGGTGATCCCAGAAAATTCTGTACTGATGATGAGAGCCATAAAGATGAAGAAGGTAGAGGATAGTCATGCAATCTTGACAACAAATAATTGCAAGCAGTCGTTGAGTAAAACCCATGTCAAAGTGTCAGAGAAATGTCTTAGACACTTGGTGTTAGCACTGCAACAGTCTCACGCCATTTGCAGAGTATTAGCAAAGAGGAAAAAACTCAATAAATGGGTTTCTCATGATTTCAATGAAAATCAATACTTAGGCACTTTGAAGTGTGCTTGACGCTCTTTCTGCATAACACCATTGAATAATCATTTGTGATGAAAAGTGGATCTTTATGGTAAATGGCTTGATTGTGATGAGTTCTTCTAACACTTCCCAAAGCCAAAGTTGCATCAGCAAAAGATTATGATGACAGTCTGGTGGTCTGCGATGGTTGTTATCCACTACGGCTTTCTGGAAGCCAATCAGAGCATCAATGAAAAGCTTTTCTACAATCAATTTTCTGAAATCCTCCATATTTTCCTGATCTTTCACCAACTGATTATCATTTTTTTAGCCCTTAAGCA
The DNA here is from genome assembly GCA_037127315.1 of Ascarosepion bandense. NCBI lineage: Eukaryota > Metazoa > Mollusca > Cephalopoda > Sepiida > Sepiidae > Ascarosepion > Ascarosepion bandense. The sequence goes on along the minus strand of JBBBDQ010001272.1, from coordinate 368,247 downwards.
CATTTTTGAATGGTAAAACTTTCAGCTTTCAAAGATTTTGTTGCATCCCAGCTAATAACTTTTTATCAACAAAGAATAAATAATCTCATCGATCAATGGCATAGATGCTCAAGACTTGTATTTTGACTAATTTCAGCATTTCTACAGTTAATTTTTCAAGAATAAAATTATGTTTCTGAAATCGGCCATTACATTATTTTTGTTACTACCTAATAGAATTGGATAGATGGGAATGTTAAGAAGATGTCAATAGTTGTGCTTGCATAAGGTCACAAGTCTTTGTGACAGAGGGTTTGTTCAAACTGCTGATCACGAGAAATTATGTACCTTCTTCCAAAGACTGTAACTCAGATCTGACATGTATAGTCATAGTATAAAATATTTTATCTGTAATTGCTCTGTTGATTTTGACAAATACATATGCGCACGAGATGTTTCTGCAACAGAGATTGATTAGCCACCCTAGAAGACGAATGTGCTTAGAAAATGAGCCATTATATATATATATATAGAGAGAGAGAGAGAGACAGAGACAGAGAACAAAATCTTATTCAAACTTATCTGAATTTCTCCATTTTTTTATCATTTCACCCCAAGCAAGTGGAAAAAAAAATGAAAAGTCTTTTGAAGAAACCCAATCCTAAACAGGAAACAAGGGATAAATCTCTGCTCCTGTTCTTGCTAATAGGCTCAGGATGACACAAGCCCAAGTAAGACAGAGAGAAAAATGTATTTTGCCAATTTTCAAAGTGGCAAATTCTTGCTTACTTTTAAAATAATTCTAAATCCAGAATGATTTTTTTTACAGAAGTTCCTGGCACCAATGGAAAATATATAATTAATTCCAACCACAAAAATATATTTTTGTAGAGTAACTGAACATTTATACATTAAGAATGATGTCAGTTGTATTAAACCATTCTTCTTCTATGTACTATGTTCCTTCAGGACATTAGCTCTCCACAATTTCCTGTCCTTTTTAGTTCTTCATACTTTTTGTTTTTTTGCTATCTTTTCATTTACAAAAGCTCGTTAAGCATTGTTTTTGTCTGTGTTTCCTGCCTTCAACATGTCCTGTGAGATAGGCACTTTGACTTGGTAATTGGTATAATGACTAGCAAGCTTGCCTCTCTAGATCCATTACAACTGAATAATGAGTTCATTCCTCACTGAGTGCCCCATACTTTCGGTGTTGTGCTACATTTAAGCTACTTTTAGAAAGTCACCAAAATGTCCTGTGAGTGCCAAATTTTCCAAGCCTACTTTTATTATTATGTGCCCTAGAAATTTCATTTGTCTCTTTTTGAATGTTGATTATGTTCTTTTTGTTTCTATTTTCTCTAAAACATCATAGTTGCTCACATATTCAATCCATGGTATTTTCAGCATCCTTCTGTAGAACCACTTTCATAGTAAAAAAATACCACCAGTAAATTAAAAAAAAAATTACCAGCAATAATCAGTAATAAATTTCTTAAAAAAAGTTACTAGCAATACATTTTTATAAAGAAAATTACTAATTATTTTAAGAAAATTAAATTTCACTATTAAATAACACATAAGTGTAGGTACCTCCTCTCCATTTTCAATATCTAAGTTTTAAATTGAATTTTTAAAAACAAAAAAACTTTTTTCTTGAAAAGCTTAATTGAAAGTTAAATGATTAAATTTACTATTAGGTTGTCCCAAAAGTTCATAAACACTTGCGAAAAATTGAATTTTTATGCAATTTTGCATTTATATTGTTATAGTGATCTTCATCTTTGTATTCCAGATGGCAATTGATAAAATTGAGCTGCGAGTTTTGATTCGTTACTGCTGGAAGCAAGGTCTTTCAACCAGAAAAACTGCAGAAGAGATTTGTGCGACTGAAGGTGAAGGAACAATTGCATATGCAGTGCTCTCAAAGTGTAACAAGCGTTTCTATTCTGGCGACATGAGTCTTGAAGATAAGCGTCGTTCTGGAAGGCTGTTAAAGTTGGACGATAGAGACTTGCAAACAGGGTTGGACATTGCACCTTCATCAATCACTTGAGAATTGGCTGATGAGCTTGGAGTTGGCAAATCGACAATTCACTGACATTTGTAGCAACTTGATTTTGTTCACAAAAAGCCGCACCAAGATCCGCACGAACTCACCAAAGCATAAGCCAGCAGACAAGAGCAATTGCTCAGAAATCCATTGGACGAGCGTTTTTGGAAGCACATTGTGACATCCGACAAGAAATGGGTCTATCTGGTCCAGCACAATTGAGACAAGCGATGGGTTCAGAAAGGGTAAGAGACACTGTTTGTTCCAAAACAAGATCGATTCGGCAAGAAAGTCATGTTGTGCGTTTGGTGGAACTTTGAAGGAATCGTGCATTTTGAGTTGGTTTCGAATGGTCGTGCCATCAGTGCTGAACTTTACTGTCAGCAACTAGATCGGGTCTACAAAAAGTTGAAGCAAAAGTACCCGGCTCTGATCAACCGAAAGCGTGCTTTGATGCAGCAGGACAATGCCAAGCCACACACCGCCAGGAAGACCAAAGACAAGTTTGAAGAGCTGGACGGCGTTGAGGTTCTGCCACATCCAGCCTACAGTCCTGACCGTGCTCCATCAGATTATGGCCTTTTCCGCTCAGTGCAACACTTTCTGAAGGGCCGCCGATTCGACTAGTTTGATGAAGTCGAGGAAGCGTGTCCAGAATTGTTTGATTCGAAGCCGGCTGAATGGTACTTAGACCAGATCCGAAAGCTTGCAGATTGATGGCAGAAAGTCTTGGAAAATGATGGTCTTTATTTTTAGCAATAATTTTTGTTGTTTTTGTGAGTAAAATCTCAATTTTTTGCATGTGTTTTCTGGTAACCTTAGATTATTTGTCGAGTAAAATTTCAGTTTTTTGCAAGTGTTTAAAAACTTTTGGGACAACCTAATATTTCCACCAAGCAAAATACTCTAGTGTATTTCAAACAGAAATTATATTGATTGGTATCTAAATTTTGAGAAAAAAAAAAAAATTTTTCAGCCTTTTTTTTTTTTGAGCGATGACACATTTGTAAACAAAAGTTAATTCTTGGTTTTAAAAATCTTGCAAAACTAAAATATATGTCTCTCATTCGTTAATTTTGGAAAATTAGCAAATTTAAATCTAACTTAATCTGATTTGAAACAAATATTACCTGTTTATGTCATGAAATTTAGGATAAAAGTGTTTCTTAATCACAAAGTTCTAACTCGTTGACCTTTCAAGTAGGTGATGACTGCTCCTGTTATCAATCAATCTGAATGTATGGTGACCAAAAATTGACATAACCCAATTTAACATATCCTAAGGGGAACAACCCTTGAAACATGTGACCTTTTAATGATAAGTCCTTTTATAAGATTCCATAGTAAAAAAACAAAAAAAACAATGTGCAGTTTAACCTAATTAAAAAAAATTAAAAATTATTTAAAAAATCTTAACTCTAAATGATTTAACTTTTTGAATTTTCGATTCATAAATAAAGTCTTTTTTAATGAATTAATAACCGAAGGTACTGAGTAACTGGAAGAAATTTAAAAAGATGTTTGGAAGTTTAATTAGCAAAGAAAAAATGAAAACAATTCTTATAAAAATTCATTAGTCATCGAAATGTTTTTCTTCTGTAAAGTACGATATCCTAAAATTATATTATTTATAAAATCAATTAAAAGTTTATCTACATTAAAAATAGCGTAGTTTTAATGCATTTTTGATTTGACTATTTGAAGCAGATTTTCGGAAAAATGATCTCGTAATTAAAAAAAAATTACATGATTTCCTCTGTGGGGTTTGATACATTGACACACAAACACGCACACACACACATACATGGTGATTCAGCGTTCACGTGACAACTGAGTTTTCCCGCCTAAACGCATGCTAATAAAAGCGGGAAACATCACGTGGTACGCTAGTTAGGATTTCGTCCCGGGACAAGAGCAGACATGTCTCCCTAACTCACACAAATACACGCGCACTAATTGCGGGTAGCAATTAGTGGCGCAAATTTTTTTTTTATTTTTCCTCTCACCGACATTAACACTATGCACATTAACTTTCATTCAAACTGGACTTTACATAAAATAACTTTCTACACATAAATTCACAATTTTTCCAACCTTCGTCAGTAGAAATCCACAGACTGCCTAAGACTGCTACATTCGCATGTAAGTCTCTCTCTCTCTACTCAACGCACACACAGACACAGAACTTTGTCTTCTGTCTGACTTTCTTCATCAAGGATTTGAACTTTGAACTCTTTACGATAATCTTAACGATTGTACAAACCTTTCTTTCAGCTAGAAAAAAAAACTGCATACATCTTATTTTGTTTCTACGAACAGACGAAGGGGAATGACTCTTTCCTTTTCACTTTCTTATGCATGCTCTCTCAACCCCATGTAACCTTTGTCAATATATTGTTTTTCTCGTTAATTGCGCCTTTTCGTCTTTCTTATTGCCTGTTTTATTTCACCAACCAGTTACGTCGAGTCGACTCGTAAAGCTAAATTAGTAAGTGGACGCTTCGTCCACTACACCTCAATGAGTCCGCCATTTAACTAATAAATAAAAATTTGGTATATAGAATGTATTTCTAGAAGTTTTTATGCAATTAATTGGAATCTGGGGAAACAGGTATAAAGAAATACCAAGATTTTCTAAAAATAATATTTTCATAAATAATTTCATTCATTTGTGAATAAGTTTGAATGTTTCATTAAAATCTGACAATTAGTTGATTTTTTCAAGAATTTTCAAATTATTGTGTCTTTCAACGCCAAAAAACGACTTGCGTAATTACGTTTTCCTTAATGTAAACACAGCGTGAATCGCTGACGGAAAACAAAGAAAAGAAATTTTAATTGAAATTTCGAATGTGTTAGAAAGGAATTTTTTTTAAAAAATAATGACAACAAAATTTTATCTTTCCTCTTAAGAGCATAAACATTTTGATGATAAAATTTTGTTTCTTATCAAGTTTGAGCCCTTTTAACATCATGCTATGTTGTTTTTTCGGTAACTGCGTTGAGGTACCTACATAAGGAATTGATATGTCGCTAAATAAATAAACAGTTCTTGTAGGCTAAGCCATTCCAAAACTCAAACATTGTCCATCTTTATTGTCAACAGTTAAGCAGTTTATATCTGCAAAGTATATCACTCACTCCAGCCATTTGCGACCAATGAATGATATCTTGGCCCCTAATGAATACCCGAACAAAATGTTTTGACACTGAAAAACTCGAGATGTTGTTTGATTTCGGTTAGCGAATTTCGATATCACAAGAAGACTAACATAAAGTTAATGCGTTCATACAGCTGCTATAGCTTTCACCTTTCCGATTTCCGCTCGACAGTCTCATTCACATGAAGCCGTAGGGAGATTGTTAATGTTATTTTGAAGTGGCCTTGTGTCAAACATAACCGAACTCCCTACAACTTACACATTTATAAGTCGTTCGTTATCATCAGAAGGTTGGAGATTGGAATGTGTGGATTTCTGGAAGAATAAAAGTATATCTTTTGCATGTTTGAATAGAAATTTATTGATAGAAAAGAATAACATAATGAATTGGTAAAAGTTAAACGTTCCAAGGTAAATAGTATTAAAAGGGTAAGAGTATCAAGAGAGTTCGTAGTAGTAACTTGTTTGATGTAAGCTGGAACGTATATTGGGCATTAGTGTTTTTAAAGTATTCGCTCTGTCTTAAAGGGTTCCGTGCAGTTATCAAGTAGACGGGTGAACGATGAAGTAGGAGGTGAGAGGTGAGAGAGAAAGAGAGAGAGAGAGAGAAAGAGAGAGAGGGAGAGAGAGAGAGAGAGAAAGAGAGAGAAAGAGAGGCAATAATAATTACGATCGCGTGACATTTGTCAAGGGTACGTGTTAATTGCTCATCTTAACTCTCTGAAGCGACGGTCGTCCTTGCTCGTCTTTTATTTCGTTTGGGAATTCACTCCCGGATGTGCTTCTGGTCTTTCCACTGGACGACAAACATTTCGCACCGAGATGTGTGATTTCGCGAGTTTTGTGTGCGTGTATTAAATAAAGTTTGTAAGTTCGAGGAAATTCGTTTATTTCTAACAATGAGTCAGATTTGAATTTTTAAATCTAGAATTTGTTTTGTTCACTACACACACACACTTCCTCGTTTTCTCACACGCACACACTTTCACATATCTGTACGCACATACATACACATCCACTTCGTATCGTAGCTTAATAATGAAAAACAAAAACACAAAAATGAATTTTTATGCACAAAATATTTATTTAATGCAAACTATTGTCTTCACCTTTGTTGGTGCTATTACAACGTTACGACCGTTACCCTCCGGTCTTCATCAGATGTATGTCTATGTGGATAAACAAGGAATGTCGTATTGAACCCTTTATTTAATCTACGGGGGTAGACTGGTTTTTTTTTTCACTGCCCCTGTCTCGAAATACTTCGTCTAGTTTTCATTTCAGTACTGCTAAAAATATCAAATTTTATATTATATGTATATTTTGAAAATATTTTATTTATATTTTTAACATACACATCACTCAATAAATCTCGGGCCAAACTAATAAAACAACAACTTTTAGCAAAATTCGATTTTATTCATCAACATCGTCTCCTTCTTGGGTGTTACACTGATTCCAACGCTTCTCTAACAATTCGATACCTTTTTTGTAGAACAATCTGTCTTTGGCCTCAAAATACGCATCAGTTTCCGATATCACTTCTTCATCGGAACCAAATCTCTTTCTCTAGAGCATCCTTTTGAGATCTGCAAACAACCAGTAGTCGTTAGGAGAATGTGGTGTGGGGATGCGGGAGCAATTCGAAGTGCAATTCATGTAGTTTTGCCATCGTTGCGATCGACTTGTGACACTTTTCTTTTCATCTTCATTTGTGGCCATGTTTTGGCGATTTCTTTTTTCAAACGCACCAACAATGCTATATAATATTTGTTATTGATGGTTCTTTCTTTCTCAAGGTAATCGATGAACAAAATACCTTGCGCATCCCAAAATACGGAGGCCAAAACCTTGCCTGCTGATGTTTGCATCTTTAGTCGCTTTGGACGGCTTTCACCTGCTGATGTCCATTCAGTTGACTACCGATTTGACTCCGGATTGAAGTGGTGGATACATGTTTCATTAATTGTCACATATTTACGCAAAAACTTTTTCGTTGAAACAGTTGCAAACAACGCTCTGAATCGTTGACGCGTTGTTGTTTTTGATCGACTGTGAGCAAATGCGGCACTCAATTTTGAACAGTTTTCTTTTTTTTTTTTTTTTAATCGTATCACCCCGAGCAAGGCGGTAACGCCACTGATGTGCAGGTGGCTACGTAATAGTGAAAATATTGGAAAAGAGAAAACCGGAAACCACATCCTAAACAAGGAACAAGGGATGAGCCTCTTAACCTGTTCAATAGATGTGGGTGGAGTGTGAACCGGGCGATAGATAGATCTATCTACTCCAATTGAAAAAAAAAAGTGAGAAGATTGGTAAAGAGAAAACCGGAAACCACATCCTAAACAGGGAACAAAGGATGAGCCTCTTAACCTGTTCAATAGATGTGGGTGGAGTGTGAACCGGGCGATCATCTGTATATTTTGTATCATTAAAATTAGGGCCGCCAACATTGACTATTTTTTGTATATTTCTTCTTCTATGTGCCCTATCCCTTCAGGACGTAGGCGATCATGGCTTTCCACATCTCCCTATCCCTGGTGGCTCTTAGCACGCCTTTTCCTGTTACACCATGCAACTCTCGTTCCATCATTCACCTGATTAGGTCCTTCAAATACGTTATCCGTTGCTTTCCCCTGTCTCCTTTTCCATCTATCTGGCCTGTTAGTATCAGGTTCTCCAAGCCCTCCTTCCTCATTACATGTCGAATTTATTTTCTATCCGTATGCATACAGTTTGCTCCTAGTAGACTCAGGATTATTCTAACATCGTTCTCAAATATGTCAAGGGTACCTAACAGTTACAACAGTTCTTTGTGACGTACCTTATCCAACGCTTTTGCATAGTATATAAAACATAGGTATACATTTTTTGCATTTGTGATGCGCCTTCTGATATCATTCTGATATCATTCTGATATCACATTCCTTGTTTCAATGTCTTTAACGAATCCGTACGGTTCTTGTCCCATTTCCGGTTTAATTCTGATACGTGCTGTATTCATCAGAATTCGGATGATAAGTTTTGTTATATTGCCTATTAAGCCGATTGTTCGATGGAGATCACATATGTTTGAAACTGGCTTCTTAGACAGTGTTATGATAACGGATCTACTTAGGTCTGTACCGCTCCCTTCAAAATCGGAGGATTGAGGAAGACAGATGAAAAGAATTTGCGAGCTTATGTGAAATTTTCTTTGAACAAATGAAAATCTTGCCTTCACAGAAATTGACCATTGAACTGAGAACAAACGAATTCGCGAGCCTTTATAAAATTGTTTTTGAACGAATGAAAACCTCCTCTTCACAGAAATTAGGCGGTTAGCCAAGAAGAAGAAGGAAATGAATTCGCGAAACTACACAAAATTTCTTCAAATATAAAACGAGGACAATTGAGAAATGTTCATGCAAAATGGTGAATGCACTGTCTTCTTATGTGTTCAACCTTTCTGCTATATCACGCAACTTCAATTTACGATCGGCCAAAACGAGTTTGTGGATTTTTTTCTTTCCGGGACAACTGCCGATTTGGGGCGACCTGAGCATTCAGCATCATTTGTGTTTGTACGACCGCGTTTAAAGTCAATATTCCACCTCTTAAACGTTTTTTCTTCTGACGGAGCAGAGTCCGAATAACATTTATCAAGCCATTGCTTTGCTTAAACAATAGTTTTTCGCATCAGAAAGTAATGCTTTATCAACACACGAAATTCAGATTTTTCCATTGTTTTGAAAATTTGCAAAAGTTGCTTCACTTAAATAACTGTAATTTGTAAACTAATAATCAGATTGGGTCCAAATTTTGTCACATGCCATTTGAAGGTTTGTACTTCATACAAATCATTATGATTTTTTATTAGTGGCGCCTTCTATATGTAGGCCTGGGACTTATTGAGTGATATGTTAATTCATTTAATTTGGTAACGAATACCAATCATATCGATCAAACATTATACAATGGAAATTTCGGATTACATTTTTAGCTCTTAACTGTGTGTCATGTTTATGGGCTCATTAAATATACGCGAATAATGAAGTGGAAAGATTATATTGAATCTATTGCTAGGTCTACTGCTGGGATAGTTTGTTCCCTGTATCATGCTAGATATTTTTTCTCGCTGGTCTGTCAGTCAAGTACCATACGTCATCGACATGATCTTTCGAGACATGACTGACTGGCCAGAAATTTTTCTCGCAGTAGGCTGCCATTACTTTCTACGGTATACTGGTTACAAATTAAGGCTGTAGAACCCAATTTGTCCTGCTATTTAACCCACAGCTGAGGATATTTTCGCGTAAGTGAATGCAACAAATTCAACTGAAATTCGAACTCAGCTCTCAGATTTCTCGTTCCGAGGCGATATCCAGTGCACCACAACGCACATCCTTCTCGCCAGAACCTTTCTTATGTAATACATAAGTCTATCCTTCGTCCTTGATTTGAATATTGCTGCCACATCCGGTCTGGTGCTCTTGATATATGTTTAAAGATTATTGATAAAATCCAAAGAAGAATCTTTAATGTTATTGGTCCTGGCCTCGCATTTCACCTACAGTCACTTTCCTACCACTGTAACTCTTCTGTGACTTTTCTATAAATACTTTAATTGTAATTGTTCTTATAAGCTTTCCTTTATGGTACATAGACTATGAATGTAAGCGCAGTTTAGCGATAAGGTCACACTGTGACGCCTTCTTCGTCAGTTTATGGTTCACAGGAACCACATATAGCTTTCTTCTCTCTCCAGTCGTTCAAGTACTCTCTCTGCTCGTTCATTACTGCGGTTGATCGATGAATCGATCTCTTCGATCCTGACCTGCCTTATTCCACGTGATTAGATTGATTGTGAGTAGGGCAAGTTTCGATTCGTCGTCAGTATTCCCGCATCGGGCTGATCCGAATAGAGCGAAGGTGTACAGTAATAAAAATAAACACTCGAAGTAATATAAAGAAAAATATATCATTATTTTTATATCGAGTATTGTATACAGTGGTTTGTTTGTAGCTGTTTACATGCAGGGTTGTCAACCTAAATTGTCCCCAAATCGGACACAACAATTGGTCAAGCTAGTAAAGGTTGGCTTGTGTATTTATAGAAGTTTGTTTAGTTGATTTGGTTAAGCTGGGCTCAAGGCTGATGGAGGAGTTACGCTTCGGCAGTTAGTCACGTGTGGACTTGGGCGATCTCCCGTCTTTCTTGTCGTCTCTTAAAGTCTTCTGTCCGATATCTGCTTAATTCATTTCATGCATTCATTTTTATTGGTGTCTGCCAAAAACTGGTGTGGAGGTATGAGGTAGTTGGGGAATTAGTATTTCTGCCACCTGTCTTCTTCACTGCCTTTGTCCCTGAAAATTTTTTTTCCAATTTGGTAGTCCCCTCCTCTTCTCGAGTAACGATTGTTGACATTATTCCGCCCACATTTTCTTCCTCTTTTTTTAATAACTCCCACCAACACTCTGTCTGTAGCTGTGTGGACAGCTCTTCTCCTTCTTTGGTGGGCAGACTGTGCTCACTTCTCTTCAGTGGGTGCAGGCAGCTTCTCCTCCTTTTCCTTAATCTCTCTTTTTCACATCCACTCTTCTTTTTTCTTTCTAGTTTGAAATTTGAATACAATGAATTGGCTTTGTCAGGGCGAACATCATTCAACAAATTGTTCAAATTTTGCAATTTGTTTTCACTAAAACAAATTAGTCAGCTCTACATTTTTCTCCGTTTGGAGTCAGATACGGGACACCTAGTTTTTCGTTACGTAACTTTTTCACCTCTTAACTGTAACTTACGATTTTTACGGTTTATCAATCAACTGTCAACATCTCAGCCGTTGTACAAATTAGATATTGTCCCCCGCCGGACATCTGGTTCGTTATTATCATTTTCAATCTCTGGGAACAAATTATGTCGTTTCTTTTATATCTTTAGTCCTTTTCATGAGAAGTTTATCAGTATATTTCTCTTTATATCCAAATAAAAAAAATATTATTAATTGCCAGCGACCAAATAGTCTCACATCATCATTTTACAGTTAAAATGGCCAAAAGTAACTTTAAGTTCTATCATGCCAGTTTGTTCTCTCGCTCTTCTCGTGTGTTAAACTCTCTTTCAGCTTCTTGTTTCCCAGTTAACTTTGATCATCAAAAATTTAAATGCAATATCAATCGTTATCCTAATTCTTGTTCTTTTAATTGTTCTCACTACTTAATAGTGTTTTTTCTCCATATTTTCTAAGACACAGTAGCTCTTTGCAACTTAGTGGCTTTATTGCCTTGCTTTGGGTTAAAACGATTAAAAAAGAAGAAAAAATGTAGATGAGTATTAAACAGCTTGAAATGTACTTCTGAATGTATTTCAATAAACGTTTTATTACGAATCTATTGTAGTTTAATGAATATGTATTTGGTGCCCTGGTTTCCATGCCATAGTTTGAGCTGGTAAGGGCAATTCTGGCTATTATTATTTAATGAGTATAAGACTGGTTTTTGAAGACCTGTGTCAAAGTGAACATTTTCTCATTGACCTAAAGGGTGAAAATTAGAAGCATGTATTGACACCTGCAGCAATATCCGGTGCAGCAAAACAGTTTCTGAATACATTCATCATACGAATGTTTAGGGGTCAATGCTTAAAAAAAAAATTATGTTGCATTTAGCCCACTTAAGTAGATAAAAAGCTATACTGAATATGCATTCGTAAAATATATCGATTGTCCCAAGCCAGTGTGTGTGTGAGAGAGAAAAAAGAGAGAGAATATAGATGGATATTTTAATTGCTCAAAAAATCTCTCATATACGAATTGCGATGGATCAATTGACGCTATTTTATACTTTTAATTTTGCGCATGCGCTTTGTTTGTCTTTTAATCTTTTAAATTTTGCCTGGCAATCTAACATCTAAGAATGCATGTGTGATTATCATGTGTGGGGCGCAGTTGAGCGAGTGACTAACAAAACTTCTTGTAACACCAAAGATGAACTGGAAGCAAGGATTATGGCAGCATTCACCAAATTAAACAAGGAGACCGCCCAGAAGAGTTGTAGGCGATTCCAAAATCTTCTAGAGTCCGTTGTTGAAGCCAAAGGTGATTTTATTGAATAAATTTCAAGTTTAAGATAATTTTGTGTAATTTTCGTAAATATATCTGTTAATATCTTAGTGTTATTTCCATCTTTGCGTAATTTAGACGACAATTCACTCATCGCACTCTATTTGCGTGTGTACCTATAAGATAGATAAAGAGATAGAGAGAGAAAGAAAGCGAACGAAAGAGGAGGTGAAAAATGATTCAGTCGTCTTTTATGTAAAGTACCTCCCCATTCTACACACACCTAGTCCGCACCCTCGCATTTCGGCTTCAGGTTGCGTTTCTCAGCAGAAGAAATGTGACTTACTTCACGCTTCACCGTCTTTTACTTTGTATAAATCAAACATTCCACACCTTACAAAGGAATCCACTGTTTGTTACCAGGAAGAACGACTCCATTCTGCTTCGTGCGTCGGCGCGCGCATGCGTATTGTGCGTTTCGCTTCTCTCTCCACTTTTTTTGTTTTGTTTAACTTATTTCTTTTGTTCTTGCCAACAATATTTTCCTCAAGTTGATATTGCTACCTCCAGTAAATCGCTGAAAAATAGCATAGTATGAATTAAAAAAAAAAAAAAAGCCCGAAATTTAATGAAAACGAACTTTTTCCACCAAAACGTTTATGTTATTTTTAAGAGGAACGACCCAAGTATTTTTTAAGGATTTTTGAAATTTTTTTAATCTCTTTTTTAAGACGTTCAAAATTTTATTTTTGTAAAAAATCTTATTTTGTATTTTCGGGTAATCAAATCGTTACAAGAGTTTACAATGGAAAACGTAACTCAGTTTTTATTTCCGCTGACAAACACATTAATTTGGAAATTCTTGCAAAAATCAAATAATTATCAGATTTTAATGAAACTTTCAGGACTTATTTACATATGAACGAAATAATTTTTTAAATTATTATTTTAAAAAATTTTTAGTAAATATATTATTTTTTTACATCTGTTACCTCACCTCCACATAAATTCATGAAATTTTAAGAAATTAATTTTTGTTGGGAAAATTGGTTTTATTAGTTAAACGCAGGACTAACTGGCGAATGTAAATCATCAATTATTTTTTTAAAACATTTGCTTTTATTTTAAAAAATCTGCTCCAAATAGGAAAATAAAAAATGCGATAAAACTATGACATAATTTAATTTGATAAGCTTTTAATTGCTTAATAAATAATATATATTAAGGACATTATAGTCTTAAGAAAAGAAATTTTGATTAATAATAAAATTTTAAAAGAATTTTCATTTTTTTAAATTATAATAATTTATAAAGTTTCAAAAATATTTTTAAAACACTTCAAAGATTTGCTGTCGTTAGTTTATTAACTTATTAAAGTTAAAGTGAAGATTATATTTGACTTAGTACGCCACCAAGTCAATTATTAAAGTGAAGATTATATTTACTAATCGAAAATTGAAAAGTTTACTAGACATCGTCGTTCCTTCGTATTTTAAAAATTTTTTTTTTTTTTGTGTGTATTTGAAGTTTTTTTTTTATCGTAATTTTTATGTGTACATTAAAAGGTCATGTGTTTCATGGTTTCTTCTCCTTAAAGGGAAGAAATTGTGCAATTATGTCACTTGTGATCACGATACACTTATTTTATCTCGCACCTGTCGATGTGTCAACACATTTCAAATACGGTGGAAAGGTTTATGGGATACATATTTTTTTTTCTATTAAAATAAGCAACAGGAAATCACAATAGAACATTCTAGAAAAATTGGATCAAAACGGCAGTAGAATTTAGATTACATTTTTATATTTCTCAACCAATCAGCTAAAAACTTACAATAAGAACATTCTAGAAAAATAGGATCGGAAGTAAATTAACACAAAAATATTTAGGCCCCAAAACAAAATAGTAAAATAATAAATCTGATTGGTCAATAAATGTTTTCACACCCTAATGTTAGGAAGATTCTTTGATCCCCTATTAATGTATATAATACACACAGTTAGAAAAAAAAAGGTCAGTCACCAAGCTAGCCATTAAGTCCGCATGCCACCGATACTTTGTCCGGCCAAGTCATTTCTTCCACGCCAAAGTTCATGACCTAGCTCCGAGGACCTTGAAAAGAAAAAAACCGACGAACTTTCATTCAGCAACGCGACACGCTGTCGCCACCTGAAATGAACTAAATGTAAGTAGGAAAGACTTATTTACGGACTCTGCTAATGTAAACTTATACACATCTTTGAACAAATTTAACTTCTTGCCAAGTTTTACTTTCCAAAAGGCAATTTTCGCATCATGTATTTTATTTGTTTCCACGTACCATTTTATTTTTCACATAATAAATTGTTTGTTGTTTAATGTCCGTTGTGAATTATTCCTTTCACTTTGCGCGATTGTAAAACAGAGTGTTGTATTTGTGGGGGAAATAATCTAGAGAGCCAGACCCGTAAAATACGGAAGCACATACAACCCAGCAAATACAAAATCCCCTACAGGTTAGAAAGGTCAACTCTGTGTTTAAGAAATAGTTTTATTCTAAATTTCATGCTATAAATAAGTATAAGTGTAAATCGGATTAATTTAACATTAAATTTGCTAATTTTTCCAAAATAATATGTCACATATGTATATTTAATTTTTTGCAGGATTTTTAAAACCGAGAAATTGAAAGATTTAAAAAATCTCACAATTTTAGATTCGAATCAATATAATTTCTGTTTGAAATACACCAGAGAATTTTGCTTACTGGTAATAGTAAATTATAGTAAGTAATAGTCTTTTGTTTTTCGTTTCTTTCTTTTACATCCTTCTATTTATCGTTCCATATTAAATATTTCCCACTTTCTCACATTATCTATTAATTATATCTTTTCATTTTACTAGATTCTTACTCTCGCTCTAATTTTTCTATTCTTTCTTAATGTGTCATGTTCTCAAATACGTTCAGATGAATGTTATGCATGGCGTCAAATTCTTTCAGAAATATTTAAATTCTCAGCTGTATAAAATCGCTCTCACAGGTCGATAGCTAAAAATGGATTCGAGTTAATGAGGCCTGAAAGTGTTAGTGAAGACTGTCCTTCGAAACTAGCGGACTGAGATTACAGAATCACAAAGAATTGTGCAAGATATCAGAAACCACATCCCTTTCAACAGTATCAGCAACTAAAATGAATAGCACATTGAACTTGAAGAGAGAATAATAGCATAATCAATATGCAAACGTTCAACCCTATTTCACACAAAAAATTAGGAAGAAAACCTCCATCAATACTAGAAAGAGCGATAACAACTAGTGGACTTCAGAAATCTATTTTCCTGAAAATATTTTAATAGAAAGATTTTATAAATTGCAAACGACAGCAGCACTGGCTGCTCGGTCAATGAATGCTAAATATTTCCTTATATGGAAACAGTTATTATTACTACTAATTACTATTACCATGAATATCGGAAGATTATATTTATCTTTTAGAGTTTTCTGTTATTTTCTTTCTTGGAGTGAGTGATGCCTGTGGATCCTTTTTCAAAACACTGAGGACTGGCGCTATAGACTCAGAAAAAAAGAACAGAACCAAATAATAGAAACCACGTCGTTTGAGGACTACCAACAGTAGCAAAAACTAAAATGGATAGCACATGTAACTCGAAGAGAAAATAAAGATATAATCAAGATGTTGACGTTTTATACTACTACAATCAAAAATATAAGGGAGAACATTCCCATCAATACTAGAAAGAACGATAGTATGTAGTTACTGGACTTGAGGACCCTATTTTCTTGAAAGATATTTGAAAAGAAAGATCTTATGAATTTCAACCAGCAGTAACAGTGGCTACTCGATCAATGAATACCGAATGTTTCCTTATGAGGAAACGCCTAATATTACCATTACCTCTTCCTCTATTTTGTTTTTCCATTAAATTTCGCTGTCTATCTTATAGTGGGTTGCTTATCTATTCTTTTTCTGGTGTAGTGGGATTCCGTTCTAGTGAAGGGCAATTGTATATTGTTGCAGGTTAACGGAATTCGGCCTTGTTGTAGATAGCCCACTATAAGTCATAAAATGATTACAAATCAAGAAAGGCAATTTGAGTAGAAAATATCATTATATATATATATATATATATATATATATATATATATATATATATATATATATATATATATATATCTCAATTAACGTTTTTACAATTAAAGTAATACTTGAATCTAAGTCCAACGGAGGTTAAAATGTTTATGGCAAATAATAAGCTGAAAGAGATTTAAGGCTTAGGAATGTGGGGAGTGTTGTGAGTGAGGAATGTTTTTGATGTAGTCGCTCCTTAGGTCAGCAAGTAGTTTTGAGACAAGGGAGAAGGAAAGAGGCAAGCGTAGTAACCACTTGACTTAGGTCAAGGGGATATTGATTACACTCTTCTCCTCTAGGCCTGCCTGCTGGGGTCCGTCTGTATCTGCTTTTTATATCTTCTTTTTGGATCCAGCAGCTCGTTTGGGATTTCACACTTGTATTCGATTCTGGGCTTCCCATTGGCTGATAAATAAAATTCGCGTAGGCTCGCGAAATGGAAATTTAATATTTGATTAATTTTTATTTTCCAACAGGAACATCTGCGCGAACCCGGATGCGCAACGACGACTTTTGGTCATTTGCCTTCTGGTCGTTAAAGTGCAAACATCCGGTCCCTCGTTTTTGCTCGGTTGGTATCACCACAATCTCACAATTTCTAACCGACTTCTATTTTTACCCTACACATTATTCAATTACGCCCCCACCTCTCTTTTGAAATTAGCTTAGTCTGATACAAGACCACAATCATAGAGAACTCGACGAAGATCGAACTCACTACAGTTGTTTAAAGTATGCAGTGGTTTGATTGATGTTTACTAAGCTTAGCTTAGTACGCCACCAAGTCAAATGAAATAATAATGATTGCGTTGCACCAGTCCTCCAAGTAGCCTTGCTGATAAATTCAGCATCCAC
The DNA here is from genome assembly GCA_037127315.1 of Ascarosepion bandense. Classification (NCBI taxonomy): domain Eukaryota; kingdom Metazoa; phylum Mollusca; class Cephalopoda; order Sepiida; family Sepiidae; genus Ascarosepion; species Ascarosepion bandense. The sequence goes on along the minus strand of JBBBDQ010001272.1, from coordinate 351,025 downwards.
AACTCCGGACTTGAATATCAACTCTTGTCATTGTCAATGATTTCCGTCATGAGGTGGACTGCACATTTACTAAGTTTAACTGTAGCAGACGGCTGCAGGAGCAGGAGTGCACAGTAGCAGTCGAAACTATTACACCATCAGCCACAAAAGCTTGCTAGGTATCTAAATCATAGATATTTACTTAGATTAAACTGTCAAATGGCTACGCTTAGACTACACCCAGTGAGAACCAAACGGAAATAGTCCCCGAGAATAGCTCGTTAAACATTACCCAACAGCATTATTGATATTTAGCCAAGTTATGGAGCACCCGATGAGAATCAAACTCTCTCTTGTATGCAAGATCTCTTAGATTAGCTAATATTTACTCCATGTCAACAGCACATGGAACTTCAACATTTCAGCAGAAATCGAATTAAAATTAATTAAAATTAAGATCCTCATAAATGCGGGCTGATAATATTTTCTACTTTTTCTCTTAGATTAATCCGGCGCTGGTTTCTCTGTGGCACTAATAGATTGTGGGATTGGTGATCGTAATGTCCTAAGCTATATAAATTACTGCAGAAACTTCCATGTAAGTAAATATTTTGATTTGTTGTTATCAGGTTTAGGGTCGTTGATTTAAGTACAGAAGACGGCGTGTGCTGACGATTAAAAAAGTGTTGAGTTGGTTAAGAAAATAGACAAACTAGAGAGTGAAACAAAACGACGTAGAATTTTTTTTTTATTTTGAAAGGGAATTTTTTTGTGTAGAGAAAATTTCAAGGAGTGTTCTTGAATTAAATTGCAAATTCAAGGAATGTTCTTAAGAAATTCTCTGTAAAAGAAAATGAAGAAAGAGTTGGACTTAATCTGTTAGAGAGTTAAAGAGTGAATTATGTATATTGTTTAAACCATGTAAGTTTATTAAGTAAGCGTTAATTTTAGCGTCCTACCTCAACATCGACACGAAGTGAAAAAGCAAGATAGCCTATTGAGATTCACCCCACTGGGCCATGTGTCTTGGATATAGACGTTGGTTAGTTCCAGTGACTTGACCGAAAGAGTTGCGAGTTTGTAGTGGACTGGACAAATCGGGTACCAATATGTAGTGGACTGACCGTCGGGGTAGTAATTTTAACAGTGAAGAGTAGGTTGGTTGTCCAAACCACTACAATTACAAATAAAATAACTTAAAGCACAATGTAACGAATATAACAACATTGTATAAAGTAAGGTTACAGGATTGATTAATTCGTGCATGCAAGATGTCGTGAAGAAAGTTCTTTCTTAGATATTAAAGATATTGTCTCAATATTCATGCTAGAAGAGTTCCTGAAAAAGGAAATAATATGTTTGTTCTGAATAGTAGTGAATATAATTATACATGTATTGAAATGCATTTATAAGATAGAGAAAAACATTTTTAATGTAGCTAATTGCTGAATGCAATTAGTACAGCATGTGAGTTGGAAGGAAGGAACGGCATTCGGACTATATTCTCCGAAAAGCAGCCTCCAACTGGTTAAACACGTGTGAAAATCAGTTTATATATTTCTTAATAAAACGCGGGAAAAAAGAAAGTTTCACGTGCGGTCCTCATGTAAGAGTGCGTGGGTTTATGTGTATGAACGTGTGTGCATGGCGATATGCATGTAGGTATGTACGTGCATGTAGAAGTGATTCTACAAGTTCAATACCAGGCCACAGCAGTGTTGAATAATAACTTAGAAGAGTTAAGTTAAAGGGAAATAACTACATGACTATCAGAAGCAGCTTCGCACATGCAATGAGAATGACATACCCCAGTGATCGTAATAAAGGGTTCGGTTCGAAATTCCTAGCACCTGAAGAAAGCCGGAGCATACAACGGCCGAAATGTCGTAAAGATGAGGACAATAGTCCGAATAATGTAAATAGTGTAAATACTAACTCATCTCAGAAGTATAGACAACTACAGATTTGAAAGGGTTAAATCGTTTTTGCTTCTCTGTTGAGATTATACTGCCCTACCCTGCCAAAAAGCCTTCAATATCAACAGCCCACAATGAAAATCGCTAGATTGAATGATCACATTCTTAAAAGATTGCATTGAAGTATGAAATAGGAATTTAAAAAATGCTTAGTCATAGACATTAGCTGCTTTTTATACGTATAACAGCAAATCTAGTAACATACAAGTTGAGTACCTTTATATAAAATTCTGTCACTTCCATTAGTCCGTTACAACCTCTAAAATAGCTACACATTGACCGATCGAAACCAAATTTGACAACAGACTACAGCAATGTGTCGTGTTTAGAACAGGACGGTGGTATTAATCCCAAGAATAAAGTTTATTTCTAAACCATCTGAATATCTTTTAAAGTGAACAAGAATCTAGTTCGCCCTGCGTTTGCGAAAACTCGCATAAGACCAAACGCTTCAAAAAGTTGGAATTTAGCCACGGACAGGAATATTTACATGTGATCAGTTTTATGTTGCATGCTCAAGAGTAAGAAATTCTAAGAATTAAAAAGTGAAAGTAAATCTAAAAAAAATGTTAGCGAAAACAAATTTCAACAATACTAAAGATTATGAAGATTTCCACACGCGTTAGCGAGTTGCAAAAAGATTCCAGTTACTAAACTTACCGTGTACAAATCAAAGTCATCTAAGAGTTAGGTAGATTAAGTTACGACACACTTCCAAAAAAGGCGTACCTACATACACTGAAAATTAAAATTCGAAATACGTAAAAATAAACAATTGTCTTCGCTATGGTACTTAAACATTTTTATTTTAAGTGTATACTTTCGTTCTTTTTTCATTTATGTGCTGTGTCCCTACAGGACTTAGGCGATCATGGCCCTCCACATCTTTGTGTTCTTGTACTTCATAATAAGTTTGTCTTTTTGTTATCTTTCCCAAATCCTGTTCTATCATTCATTTGCTCATGAAGTATTTTATGCACTTCTTTCCTCTGTCTCTCTTTCCCTCAATCTGTCCTATGAGTATCCAGTTTGCCAAGCCTTCCGTCCTTATTACGTGTCTCAGAAATTCCAACTATCTCTTCCTGTTGTTAAGTATAAGTTTGTTTTTTGTTTCCATTTTAACTCCAAAATTTTGTTCTTGCTCAGATGTTCGAGCCACAGTATCCTCAGCATCTTTCTGTAGAGCCATATTTCTGTTGCTTCATGTCTCTTCTTCATCTTTGAGAAGATTGCCGAGCATTCACTACCATACAGGAGGACAGATATCATGTAACAGTTCAGTTCTTTTTTTTTAATGAAATATTTTTGTATCTTAATATTCTACTTAGCATTTGGAATGCATCACTGGTCATTGCAATACGTTTTTGGTGTCGCAGTGTCGCACTTTCTGTCAGAACACTTCACAGATATTTAAATTTCTGTACTTGTTTGATTTTAGCATCCTTGATTTGTAATTTGCATTTTGGTTTCATCCTTTTGCTGTTAACCATACATTATGTATTATTGTAGTCTATACTTAGTCCTTTCTTCTCGGTTTCTTTCGCTACCTTCTGTAGGAACTTTTGATTCTTTCCATCTAAGTTTAATTTACAAAAATTTAAATTCAATGTCAACCACTGTCCTCCTGATTACTCTTTCCTCTTCCCGATCATTATTAATGCTTCTGTTCGTAATTCTTCTACACCCATTAACCCCTTGTGTCTTAGTAGCTTTACTGCCTTTCATGGGGTGAAACCGATTAACAGAAATTGTCTTAATCACAGGTAGACATTTATATGCATTGATATTTACATTAGAATGTAAGGAACCCTTACGTCTCTTTTTCATCTGTGAAGAAATTGATTAATATTATATAGCAGGTCAGTCCTCTTTTCTTTCTTTTTAACGAAAATTTCTGCTACTTTGAGTCTCTTTTTCATATTTGAGGAGATAGTTCAGCATTTGCTGCCATTACAGGAGGACAGGTATCAAGTAACAGTACAGTAGCCTTTGTTTCTAATGAAAACTACCTGCTTTTTAATAGTTTGTTTGGTTTTTAAGGCATATTTCGTTATAACAGTGCACCTTTGAATTTCGGTGTCAAATTTTCAGTAAAAATACAGTTGTATTGATATTTACAATATCATATAAGTACGACCCTTATATGTAATTATATTCACAAAATAGATAGCTTCACCTAATGTTTTGTTTACACTCCTGGCTTTTTTTAGGTAGAGGTTTATCCTGTGGTGATACCAACCGAGCAAAAGCGATGGACCGGATGTTTACTCTATACCGACTAAAAAGCAAATGAACAAAAGTCGTCTCTGCGTAGGTGTATTCGCGCAGATGTTCCGGTGGAAAAATAAAAAATTAATCAAATATCAAATTTCCATTTCGCGAGCCTACGCGAATTTTATTTACCAGCCAATGGGAAGCCCAGAATCAAATACAAGTATGAAATCCCAAAACGATCTGTTTTGATCCCAAAAGCAGATATAAAAAGCGGATACAGACAAGACCCCGACAGACAGACAGGCGAGAGTAACCAGTATCTCCCCTTGACTTAAGTCGAACGGCTACTATGCTTGCGTCTTTCCTTCTCCACTGTCTCAAAAGTACTTACTGACCTAAGGAGCGACTACTTCAAAGACATTCCTCACATAACTCCGTTCCCCATATTCTTAAGCCTTTTATCTCCTTCAGCTCATTATTTGCCATGAACATTCTAACCTCCGTTGGACCTTTATTTCAAGTATTGCTTTAATTGTAAAACATTAATTGATATGTGTATGTATAAATGTTATCTTTCAATTCAATTTGCTTTTCTTGATTTTATAATCATTTTATGACTTATAGTGGGTTATCTACCACAAGGCCAAATTCCGTTAACCTGCAACAATTTACAACTACGCTTCAATAGAACGGACTCCTACCACAACTAGAAAAAGAATAGATAAGCAACCCACTATAACCCCTTGATTCCTGTTGAGGTTTCCGGTTCCTTCAACTCCATGCTTCTAACGCTTCTGCTTTGGCTCTGAAATTGTATTTACCGATTATTTTCTCAACAGGAGTAAACAGGCTCACTTGCTGTCCAATTCATACTCCTCCTCAATATTTTAAACATAAATAGTAGTTTATCCTTCATTCCCTATCTGAAAATTGATTTCAGTTTCTTTCTAAAGTCTTCTCATTCTCTTTCACTCATAGTAGCCCCTTCGCGTCTTAGTTGCGTTATAGCCTTGCTTGGGATGAATTGATTAAAACTATCAAGTAATTACGACATGATATTGTAAATATAAATTCATGTATGAATTTACTTTGTGGTTAAGGCAGTTGCTTATCTTTAACAAGGACTCAAAGAAAAACAAGAATGTTTAATACCTGTCTTCAGTATTAGGTACGATACTTTTGGGAGTGCGTCGCGACATACCACGGTAGTAGATTGATAAATGACATATAGTTGTACTAATACTCTAAGTAAGGAGGATATGTTTGCCTTGAAAATCAGCATTCTGAATTTAAGTTTCGCACTAACACGATGAAAAAAGTATCTACGTTATAAAACAGATAACATGTATGGCACAATGTCAAGTGAGAGAAGGGAGAGGATTGTGTTGCACTAAATTTTTATATGGTGAAGAACTATTTACCGTGAAACTATTTTTTAGGGCGGGGGAGAATGGAGACTCATATATGACATCAAATACAGTAGTTGTTACTTACTAAACATAACTCAGTTTGGGCACATATTCAAGAGAACATATATAAGGTACCTAGTGAAAATCAAACTCACTTGCAATTATAAAGCAGACTATTTCGATGACTATTGCTTCACGCTGAGATGCTTATCATACACGGTAGTAAAAGTTCAACTTAGTTTAGCTGAAGGCCACATCTGTGGGGGACCCAGTGAATATAGAACTTATACCTAATGATAAACTAAATTAGCTAGCTAAAAACTGCATAGGGCAGAGGTGCGCATCAAATATGGCCATTAATATGTGTGAATTAATTTCTTAATTTGTACTCTAATCTTGATTTTTTCTCAGACGCGTTGAAATAAAAACAAGAATAAATCTAGAAAAAATAATACATAATTTCCACTGATTTTTGTTTTAGTTTTATTCAACAGGAAATTTAATATACTTAAACTGCATTATATACTTCAGAATTGCCTATACGTTACCCAGACTGATATACACCCGAGGAACGACTGAAATGTTGTGAAAACAACAACAAAGATGAGGACAATAGTCCAAATATAAATAGTGTAAATAACAATCAAAACTTATTTCATTTTTACTAAGTTATTTGCATAAATTGGCCCTTATTCTATGACTGAGGCAAGCGTAATTAAAGTAGAAAGTTTGTTTCTGTTTGAATTTCTAGGATGAGGAGTTATCATTATTTGCATTCAGATTAATGTCCCCATCTGTGTTGGTAATAGGACAATATTTCAGCCCATGTACCCTCCGGACTTCTTCAATGAGAGCAATAACTGAGCAGTATTAAAAAAATGAACTAAATGAGATATCCTGAGACATCAACAGCGGAATGAGAAGTACTCTCCTAGGCTAAAAAAAGTGTTCAGTTCAAAATTTCTTGAAGGCTACTGGACTGACAGACCCCTGAAGAAGCCCGTATGACACAACTTTCGAAACTTTGTGATAATAACAACGAAAACTAGGACATTAATTGGAATTTAAATAATAATATTTATATATATATTTTCTTATATTTTCTTATATTATATTATATATATATATATATATATATATATATATATATATATATATATATATTATTATTATTATTATTATTTATTTAATAATATAAATAAATATATATTATTATTTATTTAATAATATAAATAAATATATATATTATATTATATTATATTATATTATATTATATATATATATTATATTTTATATATATTCTTATATTATATTTATATATATATTTTCTTCAATGTCTAGCAAGGACAACAGTCAAGTCGAGGGAAGAAACACCAGTTTTCACATGATCACTGAAGTTACGTAGCGTCGTACTTTATCAACACTTTCCTGACTGCTTAGAATACCTAAATACGGTAAGTAAAAACAGAAGTCTTATGCCATCAAATACATTTACTCAATGAGCATAAACTCCTCTATTACTTCGTTAACATTTTGTAAAACTTACTGGGAATTGTATCGACTGAGGTACTACAGGATTTTAATGGACGAGTTTGCTGTCGGTGACCAGTTTGTAAAAAAAATTAATTCATATTTTCAAGAGAAAAGAATTCAAACATGGAGGAATTTTTCACATATGTTTTATATAAAGAATAAAATGATTCAAGAAGAAAGAAAATATACTTGTGTGTACACAAATAGCAGTAAGAGAAAGAAAAATATTTATAAGTTTTTCTGTTAGAAAATGTGTGTGCAGAGATTTGTGTGTGTTGTTTATTGTACCACGTGGTTGGCTAAAATTAAGACGTTCAACTGCCCTGTTGTTTTCACCACTATATTCCGAAGTAAAAATGGAGAAGAGAGTGAACTTTTAGTTTCATATTGCCATCTATCGGCAGTCCTGGCAGACAAGTTTGGATAATGGCCACGTGAAAGGTATGATTAAGTTTTTCTCCTTCCACTTATGGGTTAAATAGCAAGTTAAATTCCAGTTTTTGAAATTGAACAAAGTCCAAAAGAAATCCAAGTGATAGAAAGTCTCAGAAACCCCCCCCCCCAAAAAAAAACCCAAAAAACAAAAAAAAAACAAACAAACAAAAGAACAAAAAACGAATGAATGTAGAAATGAATATAATATGTATTACACTTCTGATCTATCTGCAATAAACAAAAATGAAATACTAAAATTTGAGTCATTAAATATAACACAAATATTTGCAGTCTTGTGCCTGACTAAGCCATGTTTTCTTTTGGTAAATAAACAAGATGGCCGCCATAACAAGAGCAGCTAAGCCGTTACAGGTCGACTGAATTATATCTGTTTTGCTACTAAATATCATAGTTTAACTTAAATACCTGAAAATTTGTGAAATTCAATCAATTCGTCCGACAATCAGATACCTGACATATACCATTTACTTGTATGTTTTCTCTTTTTCTATTCTTATTCATTTATTTTGAATAGTCAAATTTTACACAAACGAATATAAAAAGCGCCTACGGATGACTGTTACGTTTTTGTTATTTGCATTTTATTTTTCATTTAAGGATGACTAAAGAACTAAGTTAAAACGGAGCGGGTCTATACTGTGTGTTATAATATAAATTCTAACAATTGATGCGGTCACATCAGAAAGGTTTGAACAAGTCACGGGTCAAGTTTTGATATGAAACATTTGAGAGATTTCATGTGTGTGTGTGGGGGGGGGATGCAATGTAGAACAATATATGAAAGAAAAGTGAGGATGATATGATGATGAGTCATAGTGTAAATCTATAAACACATTTCACCGAACGTCTGTTGGGTTTGGCTTCTTCAGCTAAGAATGAAAGACAGAACTATGTAAGTAATATGTATTGGGATTTTGAGGATAAGAGCCATAAACTAAGTTACCAAATCAGATCCAACGACCATAAACCAGAAAGTGTCTGTTTGTTGTTTGTGTGTGTGTGTATATATATATATATATATATATATATATATATATATATATATATAATATAAAATTTCACCAATAACACTGTTTTATTTACTGCTAACTTCGAGCCGTTTTAATGGAACACCCGACATATGGTTATTTTTTTCCAACACTTCTAGTTCTTTGGCAGATGCTTTTAGGAAATAGCCTGCGTATTTTGGAAAAAAATGTGATGTGATGTTCTAAGTATTTTGTGTGTGCATCGTGTGAAAAATCTAAATGAAATAGTCTAGATTTTATGCCCATAACACATTATAAAAAATTCTAAATTCAAAATTCTCAGCGTCTCCCTTTCGTGCGCATGAATAGTCCCATCGACGTAAACAAACGATAGAATCCTAAGAGTCCGATAGAATCCTAAGAGACGAAAATCGCCACATATATAGGAATTAAATCTTATATATATTTTTCAAACAATAAAATCCCATCAGAGGTTTGTTAGATAAACAATAATTACTTGGGCAAATATCACTAAAATATTTACTGGTGTAGTTGTAGACTTACTAAATGTTATTTTTGGGTCATTTAAAAAATAACATTAATAACTACCTTTACCATGTCCGCGAATTCGAGAAAAAATTTTCGCGAGCCAGTGTGAAATTATTTTTAACTAATAAAAATCTTGTAATCAAAAAGTTCACGCCTCTATGTAAAATTAGATTTTGAACCCCTTTACGGATATAAAAATAAAAGATTTTCGAGGTTCAAATCAATCTGGGAAGCCAGTTTGATCTACACATGCGTACACACACGCGCATGTACACACAATGGAAGAGAAACAACCATTAGCCGCTAAGGCCTTGTCAATACTCACAAAAGAAAGGATTAACTAGTAACCGCCTATTAAGCCTTTGTCTACAAACTCACAAACACATTAGGTTGACACATTTCATACTGCCATACGAACACTTAATTAATTTATAAAACAATCTTTACTGCAAGGAAAACTAAACATTTTTATTGCTATTGTAAATTTAAGAAAAGAATATATAAATGTTATTATAACTGACGTTCTGCTTCTACTTTTCCTCTAGAAAATAACCTTTTATATGTTTCATTAAAAAGATATGTTATTGTTGTTAAATATTTGGAATAGCAACTAAAATCTGGGTAGACGGATTTTAACATACGAAAACCTTTTCTACTTAGTCATACATATTTCCTTCAAAACTGTTCCTAACATATAAAAAATTATATATGGTTATCCCATTTGTTCAAAAACTGCTGATAATATGAGATTATTTACTCTCTCCCAGAAACTCTAACTAAAGATGCAACAAGGATCGGTTAGCCCCCACTAGCAGATGAAAGTGCTTGAATACGAGTAACTGGCCATTAACTTTATCTATATAATTAGATTATTTGGAAACTAATACAGAGACGAAATAAAAACAAGTTTAAATTCGATTTTCATCGATGGATTTTATCATTGTTAATAATAATAAAACAAAAAACAAAAAATGTTCCTAACAGTTAAATTTAATATTTGGTAAGCTTTTTGTTCTGTATGTAACTGCGGCATTACACTTAGAACAGTTTTACACGAGCACAGACATATTTGTGTGTGCGAATAGATAGATAAGAAGAGAGTGGGATAGATAGATAGATAGATAGATAGATAGATAGATAGATAGATAGATAGATAGATAGTGTAGTAGGGACGGTAAGACATGTCTAGTACAAGGCCAATTCACAAATATAACTGACACTTCCCACAACTTAGGATTTATCAGAAGGTCATCATAATTATCAGAAGGTTGAAATGTGAAAGAATAAAATATTTCGTTTATATGTTTAAAGTAAATTTTATTAACTAAACAGAATAACATCAATTTGTCGAAGTTAAATGTTCAATGAGAAACAGTAGTGAGGATTTAAGTGTATCAAGAGTTCGTAGTTGTAACTTGTGTGTATGTAAAGATTAACAGGATAGTAATGAAGTCTGTATTTCTTCCCTTTTTATGACCGGCGAGAAAGTGAAAAGGAAGGTGAAGCAATAAAAGAAATTGTACTTAACGGAGTTAATATTTAGGAGTCAGTTGAAGTATCTTGTTGTTGTTGTTGTTGTTGTTGTTGTTGTTGTTGTTGTCGTCGTCTTCTTTGGTGACTGCGGGAATTTTGAAGATGAAGAAGAAGAGGTAAAAGAAATAACACGAGTGAAGACGGAGAACGAATGTGTGCCGAAAGCTTATGTATCCGGTCGGCAGATTAAAATTTCTTTAGTCACATCTTGCGGTCTCGTCTCTAATTTCTGCTCCTATCTGACTAACTGCTTCGACTTCTTTCTGTTTTTATAGCCCTTTTAGTTTTTCACACTGGATTACTAGCTTTTCTCAGTTTTGTAAATCGCTTCCTTTCATTGGTCAGAAAGTTAATTTAACATCTGATCGCAAAATCTGGTTTAGTCTTTTTCTTTCCGTACGGAGTCAATCCTTTTTCTATTCGGCAAAAGCAGGATTTCACACGTCATTGTGAATTTTTATAAAAGTGAAGAGAAGAGAGCTGCTTTTAATTTCATGTTCACTACGATAGATAGATAGATAGATAGATAGATAGATAGATAGATAGATAGGACTATGTTATTGTTTTCAACAAAAATTGCTTTTTAGTAAATGAACGGAGAAGGACCTAGTTTAAGAGTTGATTAAACAGGATTTGAGGAAACCGAAATAACAGAAATTAAAGTTAGCAAAACGCGGGACTTTTTGAAGTTAGCGCGTCGTTGCTATTATTAATAGAGTTCAGTATAATGTAATAATTACCTAGACCACGACATATAAAGAGCATCTAGAAACAGATATCCCCGTGTGTTATAAAACAATCTCTAGTTTGAAGATCTGATCAAGATAATATCAGTTTAGTTATACTCAAAATATTTATTTGCGCGGAGGTACTTCATTGCAAAGGGTCATTACGGTAATTGTCCAAACGATGTAATTGTGCACACATATAGGGTCGGTCAGAGAAATATTTCTCAAAAGAAGGTTAAAAAGTTATTAACATTCAGATGAAAATTGTTCAACTGCCAATGCGTAGGAATATCTCGTCTAGTTTTTATTTTTAGGCTGCTCAATCTCCTCTGAGTCCATGTACACATTGCCCAGCCGAGTGATTGAACTCGCAATTACTATGTCACTATATTCCGAACCAAAGTTTTATTTATTCGGTTATTGTCCTCTGAGAAATGAAAATGTTAACATTTGACGCATGCCGCGCAACATTACATTAGATCGTCTTCCGTTTCTAATCCGCTAAAGGTGTATTCTCAAATACAAGACGCACGCTTTATAATCCATATCAGGCTAAAGCATTGATCCAAAAACGTAAACGATATTTTCCCGGTTTTCACGGACGGATGTAGACAGAATTAAAACCATTAGTTAATTTGGGCGTTAAGATGACATAACTTAAACAATGGCAGAATGTAGTTTCAGTAAAATAACAAAACCCACAAATTAGAATTAAGAATTTAACGTTGGCCAGTCAAACAGAAGAGCGAGAATCTAACATTGTGTTTGTGTTGAACCTATCTCTACCGATATAAGCAGAGGAGAATCATCATTTAACCAGATAACGGTATAGCGAGAGAGGGAAAAAGCAACCATAGTGACGGACAAGGAACATCTGCACGACACACCTGTGCTGTAATTGCTACTCACTATTCCCGAACGTGGAATTTGATACGAGAACTACTCCACCGCCGATAGATAATTGGATGTATTTGTAAGTACGATCTCCGCATGCTAAAATCAAATATGCTCCTAGAAGCTTAAAGGTGTGATTTATGGCCAATTCTTGACATTCCCACAAAGAACTAATTGCTCTGAGAGCGACACTTTTATTTTATTTTCCACAGCGCCAGTGTTACGCCTAATAAACAGTTGATATTGTTTGTTCTATAAATCCAGGTTTGTGTTTATTCGTATTTCTGTAGTTAGAAGCGTTGCTACCTGGGGATCGATGGGACGAATCGTAGCTAAAACGCTCGCTACATATTTACTCTTGTACATTATACAAAAAAAAAACAAAAAAAAAAACAAAAAAAAAACGACGGACAGAATCAATTTAAAAAAGAATTTATTTACATACAAGGTGACAAAATCATACTATTGCACGCAGTATTATTGAATGGAAGAAGTGACCGATTATGTATGGAATGAGAAGAGTAAGAAGAATTCAGATGTAAAAAAAAGTAAAAGTGGAGAGAAGGAAACTCATCACTGTTAACTATTTCCAAAAGAAAAACGAGGAGAAAAATAAAAAAAATGTTTGTAGTTTTCAGCAAAAAGAAAAAAAAAGCACTCACACACTGTTTTAACATAAGTGACGTATTTAAATAAAAGAGAGAAAAATCATTCATATGTGTATATAAATACACACTAAGCTTATTTTAGAAGAGTATAAAGCTAGTTTAATGGCGGTTGCTCAGGAGGATTATTGTTCAGTTATTGTTTAAATTTGTAAGAGTTTGTAAGATAAGTTCACTGACCCTTATTTTACGACTTGAGTGACCATGATTAAGTAAAAAGATTGTCTCTGAATTTATGGGATAGGGAGTTATCATTATTTAAATTATTTAAATTCGGAATAATGTCATAATTTTGTTTTTAATACAACATTTCGATCGCTGTACGCCCCAGCCTTCTTCAAGCAATAACTTCTTTATATGCCGTGTCTTTTTAGGACGTAGGCGATTATGGCCCTCCACTTGCTCCTTTCCCTTGTCACTCTAAATATTTTTCTTGATATCTCTCCTAAACTCTACTTAGCCATCCATTTGCTCAAGCCCATCAAGTAGGTATCACGCTGCTTTTCCCTGTATCTTTTTCTCTCTATCCGCCCTGTGAGTATCAGGTTCTCTAAAACCTCCTTCCTCATTACGTGTCCCAAAAACCTTAGCTCTCTCTTCCTGATATCAAGTATAAGTTTCCTTTTTGTTTTTATTCTTTCCAGTGAGAAAATACACAGAGGGAAGAAAGTGTGGGGGGAGACAACAGAAGCGGTAAATAAATAGGAATTTCAAACTTTGGCTGGAAGTGAATTGCAGATAGATACATTTTGTTCGTTACATTGTATGAAACTAAATCCTTTGGTATTAAAAAAAAGTTTGAAATTTCTTTTTCTTTTCTTTTTATCTTTAGACTATAGTTTGTGCATGATCTAAAGTATAACTTATAATAAATATTCATTGCTTTATTTTTATATTGAGCACTGTTTTAAATTAATGTTTTGAACGTTGCAAATATCTTCTTCGTTTCTTATTCATTTAGATAAAGTCTACCCACTTCTACTGAGCGCCCGTAGCTCAGAGGTAGAATCACCGACTGACGCCCATTCAGTCGGGTTTCAATCCTGAGTAAAAAGCAATCGGCTGTCTAAACGTACTGATGAGCTGTGATACTGCGAAACAGATCTGTCTGCGGATGACTATATATATTCAAATATGTATGTACTTAATAGCTGGTTTTAAGTTTTATGCTTTTTTCTATTATTCTCAGGCATTTCAAAATAGTCATATTAATAAATTTTTCTTCAATACCAAAGTTTCTACACATCTCTGCATCTATACGTGTATGTCCGTGTATATTCATATATAAAGATAGAATAAAGAGAAAAACCAGTTGGATGTAGAACATTTTTATTTTCGTGTTGGTATTTACATAGCAAAATTATTTTCTCGGGTATTTCACATCATTCACATATCCATTTGCCTTGATAAAGTCCATCAGAAAACGAAATACGTTGTCTAAGAAAAGTTTTTCTACTTGTTTTTGTATTCATTTTGTTTCTTTACAGATAAACTCTATCGCAGGGCAACCGACTCTGACTCCGCAGACTTTTAAGAAAAGATGAAGTGACTCCGGAAAGGCAAGAACGACAAAAATAAGATGTAAGGTGACAAACTTGCCTTACTCTGACAACTTTTATTTGTGCTAGTAACTTGGGTTGCCGTTGGACTGTTGTTGATTGAGCAGTGTCCGCCACTCGTATGTTCGAGTCGTCGGTGCGTGAGATTGTCGATAAGTAGGTCAAGAAATGGGGCCTGAGTTGTTAGTCGTTGCTTGCACCGGGTGGATAGGATTGGTCCGTCGGGTGTTTGCCGCAGTCGGGTGGCGTACACTGCGCTAACTGTCAAAGCGTGGTTCGGTCCGTTTGAGCTGCGTATAGACTACGTTAGCAGTTGGTGGTTAATTCAGTGAGGTTCCTACGATGAAGGCCGCTGCCGGGTCGCACTGGAATGATCACTGGAAATCACTGCGTCTAAGTGGTGTATATATCAGTAAGATATACTTTCCTGTTCTGAAAAGAGCAGTTGTAGGGACTAGAGAAAAGACGTGTCGGTTGTCTTGAAAAGGAGAGTTAGGTACATATCTCGGTAAGATAGACTTTCCTTCCCTGAAAAGGACAGTTCTAATGATTAGAAGAAAGATCTGCTGAGTTTCCTGAAAAATACAGTTGCTTTTCTCCTGAAAAATATAGTGGTAGTGGTCGGAGGCGTCAAGTAGCGTGATAGGAATGCTAGTGATCGAATGTTTCAGGCAGTAAGGCATTCAGATCCTCATGGTAGTAGTCGGAGACATTAGGCAGAGTAGTAGCAGTTGGAGGCATTGGAATCAGTTAGGTCCCTGGAACTATATGAAATATTTGAAAACTTACGAAATGGTATCAACCGACATATTTATTTACATTTATTTTTTTGGGACAAATAGATATTCGTATTTGAGTGTATACTCTGTTTTTCCATGATTAAACAGTACAGTTATATATATATATATATATATCGGCCTGAATATTCGAGAAATCTTGTTAGTAAAATATCTATCTTCTGTCAGGATTCGAACCCACATACCAAGGAAAAGCCGTCAATAGATTTTACGACTCAACCACAGAAGATTTCATGTTTAAACGAAGTCTAATGTCTGCGGATGACTATATATATATATATAGTCATCCGCAGACACATCTGTTTCGCTGTATCACAGCTCACAGCTCATCATTACGGTTAGACATCCGATTGCTTTTAACCCAGGATTGAAACCCGACAGAAGTGGCGTCAGTCGGCGATTCTACCTCTGAGCTATATATATATAAATGCATAAGTTCCTAGCTTGAATTCTGCTGGAGGATAGATAGTTTTTTCGAATATTCAAGTCGGTATATATATATGAAATGATTTGTTTGAATATTATTTTTTATCGATACTCATATTTAAGTAGATATTCTGATTTTAATTAGACAGATTATTATATATTTATATCTACCGGCCTGATTATTTACGATAAATTTTTATTACGAAAATGTGTTTCATTCGGCAGGATTTCGTACTAAAAATTTATCGTAAATAATCAGGTCGGTAGATATAAATATATAATACTGCTTCAGAATATCTACTTAAATATGAGTATCGATCAAAAATAATGTTTAAACAAATCATTGCAAATTGTCGTTTGTTTATAACCAAGTTTCGTTAATCTTCGTTAATTTCCGTAATATATATATATATATATTGTTTAGTTATAGAAAACAGAGTATCCACTCAAATACGAATATTTATAAAAATAATGTTCAAACAAATAAATTTAAATTGATATGTCGATTAATAACATTCCGTAACTTTCCGTAAAAACTCTTAATATTTTCATTGTTTACGTTTGTTTACATAAGGATACGTACCAGAGTAGATATGGATGTTGTAGAAAATCGGAAACTTGTGTATTTATGGCTTAATTCGAGCTTGCTTACCCACGAAGTCTTCTGTGGTCGAGTGGTTCAACGCATCAGATCTATTGATGACTTTTAGGTGTGTGGGAATTTCAGGTTCGAATGCTCGAGGGAAAGCATCTATCTAGATTTTTTCTAACAAGATTTCTTGAATATTTAATATAAATGAACTGTTTAATTATAGAAAACAGAGTACCCACTCAAATACGCGTATCTATTAAAAATAATGTTTATATATATATATGCATGTATTGTCTGCTTATGACGGAAAACATAACCTTTGGTGTACATATACCGACATACCTGCACACATATATATTTACTTGAATTTATTTGTTACTTATTGATCACACACATATATATGTATATACAAACCGGTTTAAAGTTGCAAATAAATACTATAATTGGCTAACACAAGGTTCACGCATACTAATCGATCTTCAGATATAAAACTGATTATAGCTATTTTATTATAATTGTCATTTTAATCCAGTTTTATATATATATATATATATATATATATATATATATATATAGTCATCCGCAGACACATCTGTTTCGCTGTATCACAGCTCACAGCTCATCATTACGGTTAGACATCCGATTGCTTTTAACCCAGGATTGAAACCCGACAGAAGTGGCGTCAGTCGGCGATTCTACCTCTGAGCTATATATATATATATATATATATATATATATATATATATATATACCAGAAATTACATTCATAGATTATATATGCATTGTTAAATACTTTAGGTATGAACATAAATATTTCAGCAATATAAATACATCGATAGATAAGTACATAGTATATATATATTCAGTATTTATATAATTATTTGTTTATGTATATAATCTCTCTCTCTGTATCTCTCTCTGTCTCTCTCTCATATATATATACAGTTTTAATGCTCAGAATCGTCCCATATCAATCAGCTGAATAAGGTGATGATGTAGAAAGGGCAGGAGAGAGGTGAAAGATTGTACCTATCAGGGAAGCAAACATGGGGAAGGGAGTTTCACAAGTGGGAAATGCGAGGAAGGAAGCTGCTTGAATAGAATTGGCGGTAACATTTGCTTATTTTGACGGTAAATCGTGGTACCTATTTGCCAATCTAGTTGTACGGAAGATTCATGAGGGCGGGACAACGGGTAATAAAGCTCGTCAGAGTAGAAGGCTTGAAAACAATTGTAGAAAAGACAAAGAGGAATCACACTCCGTCTGTGAGAAAGTGACTGATGGTGAGCTGTTAAATCGGTATCCATTACATTGCAAATCTCCCTTTGCATTTTGTCGAGAACCCCCACATGAACAGCAGGAGCATCCGACCAGATATGGCAACAGTATTCAGTGCATGGATGAATGGTAGATTTATAAATGTACAAGATGTATTCTGACGAGAAAAATTTCCTGTGTTGGTACAGCGACCCAACCTTCTTAGCAGTAGATGTAGCGATTGAGCCAATGTATTCATTCCATTTGAGATCGACTGAGAAAATGAGGCCGAGGAGACGCACTGTATTGCTTTCAGAGTAACTAGCGTTATCCATATTAAGGAAAGGTGAGAAAACTTCTCTATGGTGGTTAAAGAAGGGCAGCTTCTTTTGGAAGCATTAAAATTAACAAGCCATTTTCGATCCATCACAGGTAGAGAGTCCAAGAGCAAATGAGATATCTACTTTGTCAGCCTTGGCAGATTTCATATTGAGACAGAAGTAGATAGTGGTGTCATCAGCATAGATGCCAACTCGGGAACTGATTGAACCAAGAAAACCATTGATGAATTTTAGGAAAACCGTAGAACGTGGTATAGAGCCTTGAGGGACGCATGAAATAACTTTGAAGTATGCCCATGCAGAACGACCATCATTTTACGATTTTACAGGAACGACTGGATTAAATCGAACAATCGTCTACTTATACTATAGCCCTGTAGCTTATGCAGAGCCCAGCATGCCAAATTCTATCAAACGATTTCGAGATATCCAAGGCAACAGCCCGAGCTTCACCGTTCTTATCAAGGTCATATATATGTAGTTAGCGATTAACGTTAGTACATCAGCAGTAGACCTGGCGAAGCGAAAGCCATACTGCTTGTCAGAAAATAATTTGTTGGATGTGAGATCCTGAATCATTTCAGCATTGATAATAGCCTTGAGCACCTGACCAAAAAGTGGTAAGAGGCTACTAGATCGATAGTTAGAAGGGTCAGAAGACTCTCCAGAGTTTTTTAAAGGCAGGAACGACAGAGGAGGACTTCCAACAAGTAGGGAAACAAGAAGCAGAAAGGCAATAGTTAAAAAATTTCAAAATGACCAGGGGGGTTCTCAAGGACGTTGATCGGAATATCACATCCACTTGCTTTATGGAAATCAAACTTAGAAATAATGTTAGAGACCAGAGAGGGGGTTATGTATATATCACTCAGTTAGGTCTTAGTTCTAGGGGAAAAGTCGGGTGTGAGTACTCCAGATGAGTCAAGTGTGAAATTGTAAAGGAATTTGCGAGCAAAGCACCCAGCCTTGTCTGCTGTGGATGTGAGAACCTCAAAATTATAGAGTAGTGGAGGGATCGAAGGTTTGCTGTTGTTTAGCACACTTTTGCAGACCCGCCAGTAGTCCTGAGAGCCAAACCTGCGGGATGCTATATGCTGCTTCATTCTCTTAGCAAACAACAGCTTAGCATCATTTAGGACTTGTTGGTATTCATTGCGGGCAGAGACAAAAAGGCGTCTATTATGCTCAAGTAAAGCCGGAAGTAGTGATTCCTGTGGGCAATGTCGACCGAGAAAGCCGGAGATAACCAGGGGTTCTGATTATTTATGAGAAATTTTGTGAGGAAAACGTGTGTCATTCAGCAGGATTCGAACCTGCGACCCTTACCAACATAAGGGAAGCCACCAACTGATCTGGTGCGTCTTAGACCACTCAACCACGAATGATTTCACAGTCGAAACGAAGTCAAATCAAGTCGTATACACAACTTTCAATTTCTCGTAAATAAGCATTTCAGCTCTGAAATACATCGTAATGTAAACAGGCAATTTTCTAACAAAATTTCTCATAAATAATCAGGCCGGTAGAAATATATATACTGTCTCATTTTAAAAACAGAATATTTACTCAAATACGAGTATCGATTAAAAATAATGTTCAAACAAATAAATTAACTTTGTCAGTTGTTAATTTCATTTCCTTAATCTCCGGAACTTTCCGTAATATATATATATATATATATATATATATATATATATATATATATATATATATATATATATGAGATTATAACTATACTCGTGTCGAAAAACCTTCCACGAATCTACGAAGAAGGATAAAAACGGTTTAAAAAAAGAAAGAGCTAAGTACATGAACATCAGTCAAAAGGGTTCGGACCGAGTCAGCACGTAGTCCAAAGAAAAAACGCGATACGAGTAATCAACTAACAAAAAGTGCTCAATACTGAAGTAGACCGAAATAAATAAAAAATACCTAGTGATCCAGACGGACCTACCTAGGTTTCACTAAAACGGTTCGTCAGAGAAAGCTGGCTAACGAGGAAAGAAAAAACATTTACAAAGGAAATTCAATCAACCCACGTGACCAAGAAAGAAGACACTAAACACAAATAGGGGAGAACTTTATTGTAGAAAACATCTTTAATTTTTAATTTTATATTTTTTAAAATTATTTTTAAAGATTAGTAAATGCAAAGACGCAAACAAAAACGAAAACCAAAAAAGATACAAACCCACTATAAGCAAACTTAATCCAAAAGCCAAGGCTTTCTATGCCTGCATTTATTTAATATTTCAGTTTTGGAATTCAATAAATTATTGGCTTGTTTATACGAAGCTATAGCAAGTTTTTCTTCTACACACAACCTACGAATTTGCTGGCCGGCTTTATATTTAGCGCATCTCTTTAATACTTCCCATTTCAAGCTCTTGTTTAATTGGCCACACATCAGTGGATAGGGTGGTGCGATGTTTATACTTTTCATTATTAAAGCTGCTAGTATGATTGTAATATCTTTTTTTTTTAAATATCTTGGGTAGCACCTATGTAAATTTTGGGTTCAATGTCCTCAGCGTGTTTATAAATTTGAACTCGATAGACGCCGCAATCTTGCTAGCATCTACCCTGCAAGGGACAATTATTCTTAATCCTACAATTACTTCTTATGCCGGTACGCGTATCATACCTAACTTTTTTCTTGTTTAGTCCACTAATAATTTTCTCCAAATTGGGCATACAGCACTAACTAAATTTGACGTTGTTTTTGTTAAATATTTTATACAACTTATTATCTTTACCAAAATTTTGCTCTAATAAATTGAAAAATATTTTACCGATTTTGGTTTTTACCGCTAAATTAAACGGGGGGGGATTAAACCATAAAATGTTCCTACATCTATTCGTTCGTTTGTTTCTCTTAGTGTCCGTATATACTAATCTATCTCTATGACCACTTTTAATAAATGCATCTTGGTACACTTTTTTTAATGATTATTGAAAATATCTTTACTAGACGAATTGCTTGATAGTCTATATGAATATTTTTGGCAACAGCCCGCATAATGTGAGCGGAGTGATTAGATTTAGTGTTTACATATTGCAGTTTTTGGTTTTCTTTCATGTATGGGGATATGGATCCATTCAAATGACTTAGCGTGATGTCTAAATAATTAACCACTTTTAAATTGATTTCAACGTCCAAATGAAAACCGTCCTTTTTGAAAAACTAATAAAGTTTTTTGCGTATATTGTCACATTTTCGGGGGTTACTGTTATCGACTATGATTAATCCATCATCACGGTATAAACCGTGGTTGTTAAAATCTATGTACTTATTAAGCTTATACAGCAATAAGCACCCTATTAATTCTGATATATCGGCCCCATCATATGCTCCCATGGGGTTGTCAAAGCTGTTTAAGTCATTTTTTTGTATCCATAATATGTTGTGGTATAATAACGTCTTTCGGCAATACCTAATAACGTCTATTTCTTGATCTGAAATTTCCGTAAATTCCTTAGCAAAACTAATGGCCTCGTTGAAAGTTTTTTCGGAAATAGATGAGCAATACTCTTTAATATTATATTTAATGAATGAGCAATGCTTATTTTTATCGTAATTTTTAAACCATTCAATACAATCATTAGTAGATTGCCACTGGTTTATATTAATAAACGTTCTTAGCAATTTGCATACAATAAAGTTCTCCCCTATTTTTGTTTAGTGTCTTCTTTCTTGGTCATATGGGTTGATTGAATTTCCTTTATACATGTCGTTTGTTTCTTTCCTCGTTAGCCAGCTTCCCCTGACGATCCGTTTAGGTGAAACTTAGGTAGGTCCGTCTGGCTCACTAGGTATATATATATATATATATATATATATATATATATATATATATATATTTGTATTTTTTTTTGTATGATAATTTCTGCGCGTACATTAAAAGGTCATGTGATTCACGGTTTCTTCCCCTTAAAGGAAAAAATTGCACAATCTTATCTCACATCTGTTTGGCTGCCATCACATGTCAAATCATACGGAGAAAGGTTAGAAAGATCAACATTGTGTTTAAGAAATAGTTTTATTCTAAATTTCATGCTATAAATAAGTAATAATTAATAAGAATTAATCTTAAAATTTTAGATTCGAATCAATATTTTCGATAGCTAACTTTTTAATTGAATTTTTAAAAATAAAAATGTTTTCTTGAAACTTTTATTTTAGTTTTAATTGAAAGCTAAATGATTAAATTTACTATTTACAGTAACAAAATTGTGCAATTTTTTTTCTTTAAGGGGAAGAAACTGTGAAGAACATGACCTTTTAATGTACGCGCAAAAATTACCATATAAAAAAAACTTCAAATACAAAAAAAAAGACATGTCAAAATTATTTAAAAAATACAATGGCTCGATGATTTGTATTAAACTTTTCAATTTTCTATTAGTAAATATAGTATTCACTTAATAACGTAACCTAACGCTAGCATATTTTAACTAATAAAACTAATTTTCCCAACAAAATTTAATTCCTTAAAATTTCACGAATTTACGTGGAGGGAAAGTTAACAAATGTAAAAAATATTTTTACCAAGATTTTTAAAAAATAATTATTACAAGAATAATATAATTCATTTGTGAATAAGTCCTGAAATCTGAGAATTACTTGGTTTTGCAAAATTTCCAAATTGATGTGTTTTACACAGGAAAACAACTAAGTTACATAATAATACATTATCCATTGTAAACTCTTTTACCGATTTGGTTACCCGCTCACGAAAATGAAAACATGATTTTTACTGAAATTTCAAACGTGTTAGAAAGGATTCAAAATTTTTAAAATAATTATAAAATACTTTGAATTTTCCTTTTAATAATAACATAAAAATTTTAATGAAAAAAAATTCGTTTTTTTAAGTTTAGGGCCTTTTTTTCTTCATACTATGTTCTTTCAGCGATTTCAGCGATGGTGGTACCTATACTTATTTTCGATACCTAACTTTTAAATTGAATTTTTAAAAATAATAATGTTTTCTTGAAGCTTAAATTTTAGCTTAATTGAAAGCTAAATGATTGAATTTATTATTTTCTGTAAGTAAAATACTCTGGTGATTTAAAATATAAATTATATTGATTAGAATCTAAAATTTTTAGATGAAAAAAAAAAGTTAATTTCTCAGCCATTTTTGTTGTGAAATTTAGAATAAAAGTATTTTTTAATTACGGAGGGTCTGACTTGCTCACCTTTCAAGGAAGCGGTAACAGCCCTGTCATCAATCATGTTTTCTTATCTGGCTAAGTATGGTTGACCAGAATTGACATCAATTTTTGTGAATGTTTCGTAAAGGAAACAACCCTTGAAACATGTGACCAATGACAAATATGGACTACCATAAAATTAAAAAAAAAAAGACAGACAGATATCTGAACACAACAAAATGTTTGAATTATTTTAAATATCTTGGTGTGTAAAGATTTGTATTAGCCTTTTCAATTTTCGATTAGTAAATATAATCTTCAGTTAGTAACTTAATAACCTAATTAGAACGATGATTGGAAGAAATTTTAAAAGAATTTTGAAACTTTATAAATTATTATAATTAAAGAATAAAATAAAAACAATTCTTGTAAAAATTCAGTACTCATCGAAAAGAATTTTCTCATCAGACTATGATATCTTTAATATATATTGTTTATTAAGGCAATTATAAGTTTATCTAAATAAAAGAAAGCATAGTTTTATTGAATTTTTGTTTTCAGTATTTGGAGTAGATTTTCTAAAAAGGAGCAACTGATAAAAAAAAGGTGATTTACATTCCCCAAGGAGTTCTGCATTTAACTAATAAAAAAAAGTTCCGAAACGGTAGTTAGTTACTAGAAATTTCAGGAAATTAATTTGAGATGTGTGTGTGGGAGGGTTAACATATATAAAACAAATATTTACATTAAGATTTTATAAAAATAATGATTTCAAAAATAATTTCCGTTATTTGTGAGTAATTCCTGAAAGTTTCATCAAAATCCGAACATTATTTGATTTTTGCAAAAATTTTAATTAATGTGTTTTTCACCGGCAAAAAAGTGAGTTATGTAATATTACGTTTGCTGTAGTAAACTCTTGTAAAAATCTGCACTCGATGACGAAAAAAAAATAAGACTTTTAAAAAAAATTTGAATGTGTTAGAAAGCATTAACATTTTTTAAAAATAATTAAAGATACTTTGATCTTTCCTCCTTATATTAACATAAACATTTTGACGATATAACTTTCTTTTTTAATTAGGTTTGAGGCCTTTTAGCATCATGCTATGGTGTTTTTTCAGCGGTTGAGTAGAGATACCTGCAAAAATAGTAAGCATTATTTTTCTTTTTAATTGATACGTTATTCTTCGTATAAATTCTAAGATTTATTAACCGAATGTTAACTTTTTCTTTTTCCATTACATTTTTTTGACAATTAATTTTGTTAAAAAGACTAGTGTTGGTAGGAACAACAATAATATTTTTTAATTAATTAACAACTAATCTGATTAACAGGATCGCCATCAACACCAGTAATAAATAAATAAATAAAAATAATCATATATTTTGTTTCATAATTATAAAACCATAATGTATTATTTAAACATAATATTTTAGTATAATGCTTTGATTTTTTCCAATGTCTTTTTTTCAAAGTCTTTTTTTCTGAATTCTAATCCCGTCTCTGTCTCTTGTCAACACATCTAGGAGAAGGAAAACTCCGAACAACAACCCGCAACTGAAAGGGTTAATCGTGCCTTCAGCATTATGAGATCGCGCACGATTCCCTACAGGCTTCGGGACCATCTCTGTAAAAGACCGTTACCCAGTATGCCGGGTAACTTTCGTTGAATTTTTGGACCAGTGCGTTACTCGCGGGAATTATGTGAGAACTAAAAGTCAAGACAAACAGCGGATAAACAGGGAGCTAGTCCTCCAATAGGAAACCTACCTGAGGTCGAAAAATCTGCTATAGGAACAAACTCCTACACAAATAATGAAATTTCAGTTCCCTACATCTGGAATAATACCAATGATAACCCTGCAAAATTTCCAGCAAGATTCACAACCATTCATTGAAAGAAATAGAATGATAAAATGGTTTTGTGAGGAGTCATAATGAATGTAGTCATAACGAGTTTGTACACTAGTTATGACTGCATTCTACGAAGTATTACACAAACCTCAGAAAAACTCAGATCATAAGGAAGAAACTGAGATATACAACAATTAATGTGAAGATAATGCTGAAAGTTTACAAAAGTTGGATACCTTGATCTTAGTCGCTCACAAGCCTCCAATAAAACGAGTCTAAAACACATTAAACTATCTGATGTTCCGGAAAACAAGAATAGTATACAAGTAGCCAAGAAATAAATCATGAGGCATGATTGTTAGACACAAAATATTGAAATGGAGGAACGAGAGCAACCCCCAAAATTACAACCAACAAAGCATAAGCTCAAAACTATTAAACTCTACAATTCAGCGCTGAAATTAGTTCTGGATGAAGTAAAGTCTCACATAAGTCTTAATGTAACAATATATGCATCAGCAGCAACTAAAAATTAAACAATAGAGTAAAAAAAAAAGACAGACATGAGAAGGACAAATAGAGAAATAAATTGAACATTTTAGAAGTGAATTATCAATACTCGATAAGAGAAAGAAATGCAAGGACTAGAAAAAGCAGAAAAGCCAAAATAAAATACAAAATTAAGAATGAAAATGAAACCCTATCCACCAAAGCACAAAAGAAAAAAGCAAATAATGCAACTGAAACCAAAACGCTAGGAAAAAAGATCAAGATTCTACAGACAGAACAAGATCTTTCAAGCTTTTACAGAGAAATAGAAAAATAAAAAAAAGTGACAACCCCAAACCTAACAGTGGAAGAGGTTATATAGTTTTGGGAAAAATATAGGCTTGCTCCAAATAATATAACAAAGAAGCAGACTGGATTACACAAGAGGTAGAACGGATGAAAACTAAACCAGAACAAACATAAGCGGAAACTACAGAAGAGGATGTTGAATCTGCACTTAAAAAAGCACACAACTGGAAATCTCCAGAAATTGGTAAAATTTCTAACTATTGACTCTATTATCTAAATACAGCACACAAACATCTAGCCAAAGAACTTCAAGAAATGGTCAATGATCCTACTAAAATTCCGACATGGGTAATCAAATGAATTACTTTCCTTCTACCCAAGAATGGTGGCACAAACATCCAAAAATCTATAGACTAATTACATGTATTCCCACTACTTACAAACAATCAACATTTATTCTGAGAAAAAAAAAAAAACAGATATATTCCTTTTTAGAAAAATTTACTATTTTGTATAACTCTAATATCATTAACCAGCGAACTTAACAGGACGGAATATGGCTGTAAGATATTTGAAAAATTATCAAAGTATAAAGACGGAGAAATCGAAACAGAAAAAATGTGGGAATTGAACACACAAACAATATCGGTCGTAGTAGGTGTACTTAGAATGATAAAAAAAGGAACACAAAAACACACTGAAAAAATCCCTGAAAACCCCAACTTAAGTGGGATACATAAAATTGTCTTGTTAAGTACCGCCAACACACAAAGAAGAACTTTGTCCATGCAACGCTAGTGATGTTATGGGAGATAGAAAAATAAATAATGAAATATAGCCAAAACAACAAACCACTACCTGGTATTGGTTTTCCCGCAGACATGGTAGGTAGTGTGACCATAGCAGAAATCAAAATATAATAATAATCATGCATGGCTTTCGTGGTTTAGTTGATTGGAGGTGTTAACCTGTACATGTCTTGTTTTTAGGGAATTAAGATGAGCTACACTAAATATTCCATTCAGTACCACAGGTTTGTTTGTTATTTGCCTGGCAATAACCATTTGATAATATCCACTTAGGGGCTGACGCATTGTGTATCTCTGTTAATGAGTTAGAATAGTTGGAGAAAAAATCGCTTGGTATCTAGAGGGTTTCTTTTTCTTTTTTAATTTTGAAAGACGTGGCAAACAAAGTGACGTAAGAGTCATATGTATATACTTGGGAACACTCCAAATTGGAGACCAAACCGAATGAACGGAATATACACACACAAACCTTACTAAAATCGGCAAGAAAAACTATTGAAGTTTTCAGGAAATTTGTCGTAAAAGCTACTACATGCTAGATAAAAGGAACATGAAAATTCGATGGATTTTATATGTATCGAGGTAATGTGAGAATTCTTCCTCTGTTCATTTGTAGACATGATATAGCACAGAAAATAAGCAAATCTTTATTCGAAAATAAAAAAAATATGATTACAAGATGTCCATGTAGATTTTTTTACTTATAAATAAATTAGCATGCAAACATGAAAGTATTTTTTTTTAGTTTATAAATATGAATTGCTTTCGAAAATTTCAATATTTACCACCTGTGGAACTCTCTTCCAATTTTTTGTTTCTAAAATTGAAATGCAACGTAAATCGCCATCTTTTGTCTTCCTGAATCAGATTCCTTTATTATCCGTTTATCAAGTCAGAATTGTGCTACTGATGAGGAACATAATATATATTTATTATTAATATATTAGAGAGAGAGAGAGAGAGAGAGAGAGAGAGAGAGAGAGAGAGAGAGCAATTACTCAATCTTTTTTTTTCCCATAAATCAAACCTTTATAATCTATTTTATTTTATCAATACGCAAGTAATCAATACTCACTACGGTTCCATTTTTTCTTTAACCTGATTAAATTGTCAGTCATTACTTTGTAGGAATAGTGAAATGATTTTTTGTTAACATTTCTATGATTTTGAATTCAGACTGTTTCTTCTAGACTGGCTGTCAACAAAGGCAAGATAGCCCCAGTCTACTTCTAGTACGTATGGACCTGTCTGAAAATTTTGCAAAAAAAGGCATTAAAACTATTGGTTGAAATCACCAATAATTGCATTTTTCTGATGATATTGTATCAATCTATTTTATGTGTGTACTATTCACATACATGCGTATAGCAGTTCACGCATGTACGAAATATTTATGTCCATGTGGAAATGCATATATATGTGTCTGCACATGTGTGCGAAAAGTTTCGCTTTTGCTGATGGTCCCTGGTTATCTGCTGTTAAAATGAGAGATATTTTTTGTCGGCATCTTAATTTTTAGTGATTTCAAGAAACGCTTGTATACAGCGTCGTTTCGTTCCGTATTTTCGCTAAAACAAGAAAAGATAATTTTAAATCATTATTTGTCAATATAAGTGTCGCAAGAAAAAGAAAATAATTCAAAGGATTGCAATAAAATTTACTTTATTTTGTCAAATTTTTTGGCTTCATGTTGAAATCTATAAACATTTCTTTTCGGAACAGAAATCGTGTAATCAGTTATAAGTTAACAGTGTTTCCGTCCGCGCACGCACGCACGCACACACACACACACACACACACACACACACACACACACACACACACACACACACACACACACATTTGGGCACCAATCTCTCTTTTATGCATGTTTCATGAAAAATAACAGGCAAGGTATTATGGTTAAGTTTTTTATGTAATTTTTTCATGTATCTGATGATTTTTTTCTTTTAAGGACATAAATCATAAAAACTTATCCAAATGTTTTCTTTATCCGAGCGCTTTCGGCCATACTTTTAGCCATTATCGAGGATAGATTTTCTTTTACATGTGACAGAATGTATGTAGCGTTATGTATTCTTGTAGAGTATGTATGTATGTTTTTGGCACCGAATACGGTAAGTACGTTGTCAGCGTGTTCGTAGTTGATATTATTGATATATAATTTATGTCCTCCATATAAAAAAAAGTCACAAGATCACATGAAAAATTACATAAAAACTTAACCATAATATATTGCCTCTGATTTTTACTGAAACCTGCATATATATATATATATAATAAAAACAAAATTTTGATTATGTTCAGTGACATCAATACAGGCCCTAAATGGCAAAGTGACCGCTTTGCATTCAATATTTCCTCTTTATTTCTGTAATTTTTTTTACTGTACTATCAAATACATTGACAGAGTATTCTTTGAAAAATGAATTTAGAGAACTTAAGTTAGTCAATTTTGGCTGAAATTTTCCATATCATATCGAGATATACCTAAGATTTCTGCTATAATTCACAACTTTCTGTTTCTGGACTCAAAATTTCATTATAAATGCCATATCTTTACAGAATGTTGTCGATAATGGATCTTCACAAATTCCTTTATTATTATTATTGTTGTTATTATTATTATTATTATTATTATTATTATTATTATTATTATTATTTCTGAATTGTCATGACTTCTTGGGTAAGACATTGAAAATATTTCTCGTTGCATTCTTCACGAATATGAATTCTACTCCTCCTAGACTGGCTACCAGCCGAGGCTACAGAGCATAGTGAGCCCTGCTACTTAATCTATATCTGGATGAAGAAGAGATGAATTTATTACTCTTTTTTTCCAAAGTCATATGTTCTTAAATGAACGTAGCAGATTAGAGTAGATTTTTAAGAAAGGTTCACCGATTCAGACATGTAGAACGCTGATAGTAGATTTCGCTACCCGCGCAAACCACAAGACTATGGCATATTCAAAAACAAAATTCACAAATTATTTGACTGGCCAGATATAAGACTCAATCTCTTTATATATATATATATATATATATATATATATATATATATATATATATATATTAATCATATCACCCCGAGCAAGGCGGTAACGCCACTGATATGCAGGGGGCTACATAAGAGTGAAGAGATTAGAAAAGAGAAAACCGGAAACCGCATCCTAAACAGGAAGCAAGGGATGAGCCTCTTCACCTGTTCAATAGATGTGGGTGGAGTGTGAACCGGGCGATAGTTTAGTCTATCTACTCCAATTGATAAAGAGACTGAGTCTTATATCTGGCCAGTCAATATATATATATATATATATATATATATATATATGTGTGTGTGTGTGTGTGTGTGTGTGAATTGAATATATGAATTAGAATGCGACAGGATGATAGAATAAAGTAAAAACACGTTCTTATTTTGTTTTTTACTTTATTCTATCACACACACACACACACACACACACACACACACACACACACACACACACACACACACAAATATATATATATTGAAAGGATTTTAATCTGTTATTTTTTCTTATTGCTATAAACGTTATTTTTAGTAGGTTTAAATTGCTAGCACTGTTCTTTATTATATTAAACAGTGAAATAAATATCAGTCAGTCAGTTAAGTGCCATTTGTGATACACGCTTGGGCGATCATGTCTCTTTCGAGAGATGACTGACTGGGCAGAAGATTATCCCGCAGTAGGTTGCCATTGGTTTCTGCGACAGATTGGTTTTCAGCCAAGGCTATAGAACCCAATCTGTTCTGTTATTTAACCCATAACTGAAGGGAAGAGACGGATTAATACCTTTCTCAAGGAAAGTGAATGCAAGGGATTCAACTGGCGGTTGTATTACTATCACTGTTTAATAAAATAAAACAGTGATAACAACCCGAACAAGTGTACGTACTAAAAATAACGTTTATAATTATAAGAAAAAAAATACATACATACATATATATATATATATATCACCAATAATTCATAAGTTTATAACGAAAAAAAGTGTCTAAATTCAAATTAATTTCATTTCTTTTCTTTTTGTTTAATACATATTGATGGAAATAATTTTGTTCTCAGTAAATATATAAATAAAATAGCTGGGTATGGAGGTAACAACAGTAAAAGGTTTCAAAATACTGCTTCCCGTGTTGTTTTCTACAGAAAATAGGAGACACACGGTAACACTGATAAAAAATGTATTAAAAAATGTAGGACCTTTCAGCATAGTTAATTAGCAAAACTGTAAAGGGCTCATGGATGTATAATGATTACAGGATGGATTAATACATTCACACACACACGCACGCACACACACGCATACACACATATATAATTGAATTGAGTTGAAATATAATTAGATTAAAAAAAACCTGTCTAGTGAGGAAATTATAGTGGTGGCTTCATGAAACTTCGAAGTTGGCATGACTCTGCTCAGTTAACTGCTCGACATCAATCATATATATATATAATAATAATAATAAAACCGACTCTGTCCGTATCCTAATCTTAAAATATTACACAAGAATCTTTTAAAGACTATGAATAAACAACAGAATCTAACTCCGTTACCGTCCTCGGCTATAGAGCTTTGGACAAAGAGGGGAAAAAAAAAGAAGAAAACTGCGTAGGACCGACAATGTATACGGTTCTTCACAGTAAAGAAAAAAACCCTCTAACGGAACGAACCACCAGGAAAGAAAAGTGCTCGATACTGAACTAACCAAAAAGTGTTAACAAAAAGGCAGTTACGCAGAGCAAAAACACACAAAAAAATCGCAAGATCGCCAAGACCTACCGCGGTTTCGCACAACGGCTCGTATATATATATATATATATATTTCCCCCATCTCCCCAACCCTCATCCTCGGTATCCTTACCCGTCTATCACCCTCCTTCTGACATTTCCTATATCTAACCACTCTTTCTCATCACTTTCCCCTATGTAAACCCCTGCGCAACAGTTTCAGTAGAATGCCTTGCTTGGGGTGAAATGATTAAAATATATATATATATATATATATATATATATATATATATATATATATTAAAAAAGGATTGCTCTGTAATATTTTATTACATGGAGCTCTCTTCCTGTATCATTTTTTAATATTAAAATAAATTTTTAATATTAATTAGGATCGGGTTTTTTGGAATTTACCTTCCTGCTTTTTTCCTTTGGATTGAAGTATCTGAATTAAAATATATATATATATATATATATATGTGTGTGTGTGTGTGTGTGTGTGTGTGTGTGTGTGTGTGTGTGTGTGATGTTAAATTGTAGTGATGTTTCGTGACAAAATTGTTATTTTTTTAGTAGTTTACTGGTGGAAAGATATTTCAGAAAAGCAGATTTTTTTGTCATAAAGTGCTCGATATCAATATAAGGATAGAGCTTTTATAAAATAAAGCATAGAACCCTGAAACGTGAAGACATTACAATAAAAAAATTTTCACGAAACTTCGAAGTCGGCATCTAAGTGAAAGATTTCTCAACATTATATTTTTTACATTATATATATATATAATGTAAAAAAATCATTGCATATATATATATATATATATATATATATATATATATATATATATATATATATTACGATTAAATCTGTTTTTAATTGAAAATTAATTTAATTTTCATTGCGACACGGAAATTTCTGTTTCGAGATTTAAAATTTTTTTTTAATCTTGTCTAACTTTGGTGTTCTTTTTTTCGGCTAAACTGATTTCTTCCAATAAGATGTATACATTTTAGTTACGGAGAAATGTTCTTAAAGTTATATGTATCCCTGCTGATTTAACAAAACAAAATTCCATTATTTTAGACCAGTCTCAAGGAGACATTTAGTATGATTAAAATATTTTTACATTTTTGTCTCGTTCAAAGTACATTTCTTTAACAATTTATAATATCCATTAAATTCTATCTATCTATCTATCTATCTATCTATATATATATATATATATATATATATATATATATATATTGAATTATGCTGTCAAATGGGGTGCTCACCAGTTCAGTTTAGAACTGAAACGCTAGACTACTGATTTAATTATAGTGGTGAAGGCTTGTGTAGAACCAGCCACACTTTTCGGAAGATCTGATAACAGACCACGAAACTTACGAACAGTTCTCCTCTGGTTTGATTCTCACGGAGTTCACGGAATAATAATAATAATGATGTAATTAACGTCAAAACCTAAGTATAGTGCATGTACATAAACATGACTCTCCCCAGGGAAATACACACACACACACACACACACACACACACACACACACACACACACACACATATATATATATATAGTTTAGTGTGAGTTTATAAACCAACACAGAATAGTGAGTGGTAGTTTCACGCCTCAAACGATCTTCAGAAAAGAGATTGCTTTTTGTGTGTAACTGTCATCATGTAGTATTCTATACCTACAAATACTCCGATATTGAGCACTCGTCTCTCAAAAATATTTCACATTTTAAACAATTTATATATTGTGTATGTGTTCATGTACATGTTTCAGTTTCTTTTCTTTTTTTACTTTCTTGCTTAGTGATGATTATACGAATCGAGAATGTGATATGGCCCTAAATTTCTTTGCTCGCAAATATGAGGAAAAATTGCTTGCATGATACACGATATTTTATAATATATACTAACAACAATAACATCCATACGTAAGTATATATGGATGTAAATAAGTACACATATGTGTATACACCCAGATACACACTGATATATAAATATTTTTCAGATGTTGATAAAATAGTGCTTAACATCATATAACAAAGCTATTGAGTATATGTTAATAAATATACATATCGTACGTCTAAAGCACGACTCAGAGTTCATAATATGCGCCTGATGATTGTGTAGTGCATGAAACTCCGAGTCGTGCTTTAGACATACGATAATATGTATATTTATTAATATATATATATATATATATATATATATATATATATATATATAATATGCACCTGATGATTGCGTAGTACATGAAACTTCGAGTCGTGCTTTAGACGTCGGATAATATATATATATATATATATATATATATATATATATATATATACGAGCAATTACATCTTTATATAAAAGTGTGGATAATTTTTATTTTACCTCATATTATATATATATATCTATATCCCCTATTTGCCTTTCTCAAAAATACGTTATATACACATACGACTATTTATAGATATCAGTATGTATATACGACACTCACAAATATATACATATGGCCTTTTGAATGTATTCATAACAAAATATAAGTAATATATAGATATATATAATAAACAGGCGTATATACTTATTACCGAATAAGGATTTTAAAGTCTTTTTTATTGCATGCGATGGTATAAAGTATACCTTTTCATATTTGTTACTCTTAGAGCCCTGTTTCGTTTTCTTATTGAATCCGATTTTAAGAAATTCATTCAATGTAATATTAAACTCTTAGCAGGTCACCTTAATTATACAGATCCACGCCCCACCAATTGAAATTATCAGTGTCCAGTATTTGAATGACTTAAACACATACTGAAATAAAATATAGAAGTGAAAAAGAAAGCTGAGTCTAGGCGTGTCGCTGCATAAGATGATGTCCTTGAGGAGGTCAGCCAATCCTGGGGTTGACTTTTCGGAGTTTATTGTATTGAAGAAGGTCACCTGCTCATTGTCTTAAGATTTTCCTGTAAAATAAAAAAAAGTAAAATAAATAATACGAAACGACGGTGTTAAACAATTAAAAAGCATTAGTCATTTATTAAGATTTCAAATCATCATCATTTATTGATCAAATTATTTTTGTCGAAGCTTGAAATATAATATGTTAATATCATTATTTACATAAAACAGCTCATTATCATATCATCGTTTGGGCACCTCGGCTTGGTGTAATGGTGAGCAAGCTTGTCTTGCTAGAACCTATTACAAGTTAGTTCGATCCTCACTGGGTACCTCATACTCTCGGCCTTGTGCCACATCTAAGCAGCGCTTAGAAAATCAACTCTTATATCATCGTCGGTACCACACGTGTCCGAGTTTGGTTCATTCGGTGCCTCCACGATGCTTGAACCCGACAGGTTTCGGGAGGCCAAGCCGGGAATGGAACATTCCCGGGCATTAATCACATGGTAGGACAGGTGATGGTCCTTGTTGGCGCTACCGATTCCTGTCTCGACTTACTTCTTCTTCAGTCTTTTTCCTCGCTTGTGTAACAACCGAAATTAATTGCTCTTCGCCAGGTTATACGGTGTAGCAGATTCTGTTCCCCATGTGTAACACTCCTAAGTCACGCACCCACCCGCCAAAGTAACTGATGAAGTCCGAAGTTTAAACAACAATGTTAAATATGAGAAATTTAGTTTTTAATTTTTATAAGTTTCGATTACAATAATTTTGCCAAGGTAAATGTTACTGACATGATAGTGCTATTATATGTATAACCCTATATAAATAATAAAATATAATATTTTCGTATGCAAATTTTTGCGAACTTCTTGTGATTCGAAAAGAAGAGAAAGAAACATGAAGCGTTATATTTATTATATAATTCGAATTGAATATAAGATAGATTATTGCTGAGAAGAGACGCAACAAAAAGACTATAGAATCTGTTGCTACTGTTTTAATCTAATTTTCTATTTTCGTGACAATTTCGATTGAGTTTCTCGCGTCTCATATTATCGGGACGCATCAAAACTTGCGTGACCGGAAATATTAGATAACCGGAAAACAGGAAATGCTTTTTAGGTCATTGGATTCAAACAACTTCGAATATAACGATAAAGAAAGAAAAATATATAAAAAAAATATTTAAAACTGAAGATGTTTCTAAATTATATTCGTCTGTTTTTTGTTTTATGTTGATTTTGCTTTTATTTTTATAAATTGTACATACAACACTGAAATTTCATCTTATCTTAAAACTATTAGAACCTTGAATAAGTTCTCGCTGTTTTCCAACAGGTAGCATTCCCAGAACTACGTGTGTGGAGGTGGCAACGCATCTATAAGGAGTACTATAAGCAAAATTGAAATTTAGTGTACGTCATTTTGCCGAAGTGCAAACAACTTTGTTTTTCATTAAGTTAAACATGTCGGATTTTGTGCAAAAGAATGTGTATTTGCGGGGAATTTTATTGCACTACTTTATTCAAAGGAAATGTGCGACTGAAGCATATAAAATTCTTGTTGAGATTTACAGTGACCATGCTCTGTGGGAAACAACATGTTGAGTTTGGTTTAAACGCTCCAAAAATAATGATTTTAATATTGAAGATAAAGAACGCTCTGGTGCACCAAAAAAGTTTGAAGACAAAGAATAGGAGGCATTACTTCATGAAAACTCATGTCAAGCGCAAGCGGAACTAGCAGAATCAGTAGGAGTTGATCATACAACAATTTCGAAACTTCTGAAAGCTTTAGGAATGACTGAAAAGCAAGGACATTAGGTGCTGTACGAGTTGAGGCTGAGAGACGTCGAACGGCGTCTTCTCACGTGTGAACAGCTGCTTCAATGGTAGAAAAGGAAAGTGTTTTTGTATTGTATCGTGACCGGCGATGAAAAGTGGATACACTATGATAACCATAAGCGTAGAAGATCGTGGGTAAACCCGGCCATGCGTCAACATCGGTGGCATACAATAGATGCGTTTGAACTGACCATTGAAGACACAACTGCTGCTATACGAGCAGAGACACGACAAAATGGTTTTGTAACATGACAACGCTAGATCAAATGTTGCAAAACGGGTAAAAACTACAAAATGAGAAGTCCTACCACCACCTTTCGTATTCACCAGGCATTATCTCGTCCGATTATCACTTGTTCCGATCGATGGCACATAGCCTGGCTGAGCAGTACGTTCATTCTTATGAAGATACCAAAAGAAATAGGGCGACTCATGATTAGACTCAACAGACGTGTCGTTTTTCCAACGTGGACTTTAAATTCTG
Source organism: Ascarosepion bandense (assembly GCA_037127315.1). Classification (NCBI taxonomy): domain Eukaryota; kingdom Metazoa; phylum Mollusca; class Cephalopoda; order Sepiida; family Sepiidae; genus Ascarosepion; species Ascarosepion bandense. Next base: position 314,548 of record JBBBDQ010001272.1, on the reverse strand, counting down.
CCAGAAAGATGGGAAAATGTACTTGCTAGCGATGGACAATATTTTCAGTGACATATTTCTTTACATTACTTTTACTGAAAAGTCAGCGAGAACTTCTTCAAGGTCCTGATGTGTTATCATTCTTATCAAGATAAATGTACAGAAGTATCAAGCTTTAATACGCGCAGACAACTATTATTGATTTTAACTGGTATTTCTTTCATTTTGCAGTGATATTTGATATTGTCATTTCGGAAGCCCTATTCAATAAGTAAGTTTTACAAAAACCTGAAATATTTTTTCATTCGATTTCAGTCCACAACCTCGCGCTGCAATTGTAAACTCCATTATTTTATCAATGGCTGTATAATATGCGAAGCCAGGGTTACATATTCATTGTCTCAAGATATAGCAATTCTGGATTAGCTAGATTAGCTCTCTACCGAAATTTTATTATTATTATTTATTTATAATTCAGAGTTGTTCTCCTAGACTAGTTGCTAACCACGGCTAGGAAACCCAGTCTGTTCTGCTACTTAATCCATAGCTGGAGAAAAAAGCGTTTTCGAACTTTATTTCTGATCCGCTACTCATTACAGTATACGCACGTCTTTACACATTTTCTTTAATCATTTCCTTCCAGGTAAGGGGATAAAGCCACTGAGAAGTCAGGGGTTACCGAGGATGAAAGATTAGAGCGAAGGAGAGAATAAAGTGGGCCGTTGCTTAAAAAGATGAAGAAACACTGCGATAGACAAAAGGAGGAAAGTGGATCTGAACAAAAGTGTGTTTCACAGCCCATTTCATTCTATATGCAAAATAATGAGATTTGAGTTTTACTTCTAATTTAATTAACACACAAACCGTTTTTGAATTGAGAGTTGTCCTCCTACCAACCACGGTTATAAAGCCTATTTTACTTTGGTGGGTGGGGGGAGAGATGAATAGTTTTCTCAAGGATACTTGTGCGATTGCGACTGTAATGAACTAGATTGGAATTTGAACTCGACTCACCAAAATCATATTTTCGAGTTGCAAACCATTACAGTACCGGCAAAGTACCACGACGTGATGCAATGATAAATAAGCTTGTCTCATTTACTCAATTACGACTGACTAGTGTGTTCCATTCTAATTAGGTGTAATCCATACTTTTCATTTTGTATCGTATCTAAGATACGCTAAGAAAATCACCATATTTAGGTACCTCGACTTGGTCTAATGGTTAACAAGCTTGACTCGCTAAAACAATTACGATTCTGTCTCAAGTTCGATTCTCACTGGGTGCCCCATACATTCGAACATGTGTCACATCTAAGTAACGATTAAAGAATCACTAAATTTGGACACCACAACGTGGTGTAATGGTTAACAAGCTCATCCCGCTAAAACAAATTATGAGTTTGATCCTCACTGCATGCTCCATACTTTTGACTTTGTGTCACATCTAGGCTACACTTTGAAAATGTCCATATTTTGAGACTTCTTCGTAGTGTAATGGTTAACAAGCTTGTCTCGCTAGAACAATTACGACTGAGTAATTACTTCGATACTTACTGGGCTCCCCATATTTTCGGCTAGAAAATCACCATTGCACTCAGGCGTGTAGACTAAGGGCGGCAGATATTCTTAATCTAATTGTTAAAAATGAAACGTCTAACTTGATATTGTGGTACGACAAAAGGGTTTTTTTTTCCCTAGACGTCATCGTTTTTCAGTGATTGTAACAGCTACACTTCAGATCACATTTCAATTCTTGTTTTCCTGATCAATTCAAACCGTTTTTAGCTAAAAATAAAAATAATGTTTCATACTTTACGCCGTCAGGAATGGATAAGTTTTTCTGGAAACTTTCTTAATAAAGCAATTTGTACAACATTTTTAGATACTGAAATTTAATGTTTTTTTTAAATTTTATTTTTTATAATTTTTTGTACGCAGCGCTTTATATAAAAGGAAAATAATATTTGGGGAAAAGAATCTGCTTATAATATGAGCTTTTTTATCCCAAAATTGAAGTGATTCATAATTACATTTATTTACCTGAATAATATTTCGGTCGATCCATATCATCATCAGCATCAGATATATAAGTATCTAAGAATTCAAATGCTTGTGTCGTAATTTTCTGACCTGAAATCACAAAAATACAAAACAAAGGATTATTATAATATATATTATTGGTGGCTTCCTCTATGTTGTTAGGAGTCGCAGGTTCGAATCATGTCGAATGACACGTATTTTCGTAACAAAACTTATCGTAAATATTCAGGCCGTAAATATACTGTTTGATTAAAAAAGAAAAAACAGAATATGTACTCAAATACGAGTATCGATTAAAAAAATAATGTTCAAACAAATAAATTAAATATATCAGTTGTTAAAACTATTTCGTTAATCTTCGGAACTTTCGGTAATATTGTATGTTTACATTTATAAAAGTTATTGTAAATCACCTGAAGAAAACGAAAAGTAGAAACCGAGGTCGCAAAATAACTTGTTTTCAAATGAAAAATATTCAGAAGTTCTACATTATAACTGCATTGAACACTTTTAATACAACTGTGTACTGATCAAATTTAATTATGACCAAAAACTAATTAACTAATTATATCTGAGGTCTCGTCATGGGTGAAAGCTGGCATTGATGCCTTCATACCCACCAGGAAGTATTGCTTAAAACCTCATTCCTCTCCGTGGTTCTCTCCAGCCTGCTCAGCCGCCATTGCCCACAGGAACCATTACTTCCATCTATTCCAGAGACAGCCAACTGATCACAATAGGCGCCTGTTCACATCCGCTCGCAGTGAGTGCAAGAGAACCCTAAATGACGCCAAACAGTTGTTTGCGGAGAGAATGCGACAGCACATAGCTGACCGCAAGTTCGGCTCCAAGGACTATTGGAGGATTTGTAAACGAGTGCTCAACAATAGGAAATCCTCAATACCTCCTTTAATCCATAGATTTGACGTTCTCACGTCATCTGCTGAGAAAGCTGAGTGCTTTGCCCGCAGATTCTCATCCAACTCCACACTCGACTCGTCCGGAGTGCACCCACCCGACTTCCCTATTAGAACTGAGGCCAAACTGCATGACGTGTATATTACCCCGACAATAGTATCCAGAGTAATTTCAAAACTCGACCCCCATAAGGCGTGTGGAGACGATGGAATCCCGGTGATAGTCCTTAAGAGGTGTGCCCCTGAACTTTCCCCTGTCCTCTCTAAACTGTTTAACTACTGCCTTTCTGCTTCCTGCTTTCCTGCATGCTGGAAATTCTCCTCAGTCGTTCCTGTCTTTAAGAACTGTGGTGAACCCTCGGACCCATCCAACTATCGCCCTATCAGTCTTCTACCAATATTCGGGAAAGTGTTCGAGGCTATAATAAATGCTGAAATAGTTCATCATCTCACCGCCCACAAACTGTTCTCCGACAGGCAATATGGATTCCGATTTGACAGGTCCACAGCCGACCTGCTAACTACTGTAACGGAGTACATGCTACAGGCCCTTGATGAGTCTGACGAGGCTCGCGCGGTTGCTCTGGATATCTCCAAGGCTTTCGACAGGGTTTGGCACCCTGGCCTCCTATGCAAACTACGCGGTTATGGTATTACTGGTCGCCTGCTTGACCTAATCCAATCTTTCTTAAATAACCGCAAAATGAAGGTCGTTCTGAATGGGCGTGCCTCTTCGTCCTACAGCACGAATGCTGGTGTCCCACAAGGCTCTATCCTGGGCCCAACGCTCTTCCTTATTTTCATCAACGACCTCCCAGATGAGATCAGGTCCCAAGTAGGCATCTACGCAGATGACACTACAATATACTCCCGCTCCAGTAAGAAACCTGTCGTGGCGGACAGACATAATCTCGCTGCTGACCTTGAGCGGGATCTACACTCTGTGGTGAACTGGGGCAAGAAGTGGCTTGTCAACTTTAATTCCTCTAAGACCAAGCTGTTGTCTGTCAACCATTACAGGCAACCTCTTCTGCCTCCCATAAGCATGGACCAGACGATTCTCCCGGAGAGTAATACACTACGCCTCCTCGGACTTACCCTGTCCTCAGACCTCAAATGGAACCACTATATTGAATCCATAGCAAAATCTACTGCTAAGAAGATTGGGTCACTATGTCGATCCAGGATGTTTTTTCCACCTGAATCCATCCTGCATATATACAAGTCAACCATCCGTCCGTGCATGGAGTACTGCTGCCATTTATGGTCAGGTGCCCCTGCCGTTCTCCTCAGTGTTCTTGACAAGCTCCAAAGGAGAGTCTGTAATGTGATAGGTACTGATCTGGCGACTCGACTGCAGCCACTTTCCCATCGTCGAAATGTGGCCTCCCTCTGTCTCTTCTATAAATACTTTCATGGCTTCTGCTCGGATGAGCTTAAGTCACTGATGCCTCCTCAACAGGTGTTTACCCGTTCAACCAGACTGGCAACTGGGTCCCACCCATTCACAGTCAGGTTAGCCAAACGCAGACGACAATTCTACTCCTGCAGCTTCCTCTCTCGCACTTCCCGCCTGTGGAACTCACTCCCGTATTCTTGCTTTCCTGACGGCTACGACCTCCAGAAATTTAAAAGCAAAGTTAATACTCACCTACTAACCACTGGCCTCTAGCTCTCTCTCCCCTCCCCTGTATAACCTTCCCTTTCTCTCCGCCCATGTACCTGTCATTGCACCTGCTTTCTCAGTTTTCTATTGTTCCTTTCTAACTAGCTTGTACTCCTCACTCTTTTCTAATTAATCTTTCTACATTTATGTAACCCCCTGCACATCAGTGGCGTTTCTGCCTTGCTCGGGGTGAAATGATTAAAAAAAAAAAAAAAAAAAAAAAAAAAAAAAAAATATATATATATATATATATATGTAATCTAAACTTATTTATAAGTGAAACTTTGTCTGTGTGTGTCTGTGTGTCTGTTACCTATAGACTCCGTAATGGCTGAACCGATTTCCTTGAAAATTTACACAGTTGTACTATAAGCGTCTGCGAGTGTTCTTAGCTAGGTTTTGCGTCGCGGTACCCCCGATAAATATCGAAAATCGATAATCGAAAAATCGAGTTGTAGAAGGAGTGGTCCGATTTTAATCAAATTTGATACACTCATAGACAAAGACATAAAAAACGATATTCAGAAGTTTCAAGGTTGCAGTTCTTACAATAGTGCAGAAAATCGATAATATATATATATATATATATATATATATAAAAGGCAAGATACCGGGTCTGATCAAAATCAGTTTTTCAGCACTTTTATTTTAGTTTTTGCTTCGGGTTTGGCTCTATGTAGGTAAAATTGTAGTTCTTAGTCTCAGCCATGATATCATTTACTCAGAGGACTTATTTAACCTTCAAAATTAAGTTTACGACGAAAAAAACTTATTTGATATCGATACAAGGAAATCAAAATTTGACTTACATCCATTCATTTTTCTTTCAGTCTATGGTTTCGCTTTAACTGGAAACAATTATTGCTTTTTAGTCTTTCGTGCCAACGTCCAAAGCGTCTGAGCTCCAGGACCATGGATTAGTTTTAAAGCTTTCATTACACCCGAGCAACACCGGGCTATACTGCTAGTAATATATATATACAGTGCCACGCAAAAGTTTACTACGCATTACAAAAAATGTTTCTTTAGGTATTTCTAACATGGATTAATGAAACGTTTACATCTAATATGTTTTAGCCTTTTGTCAAACAATAAGATTTTTAAAAAAAATATTCAGTAAAAATATCCCACGAAGAAAAATCAATATTTAATAACGCAAAAGTTTACAATCATCAATTAATATTTCGTAGCAGAACCGTTATTGCTAATTACAGCATGTAGGCGTTTAGAGTAGTTCACTACGAATTTCTTGTATGATTCTTGGTTAATATTTTACCATTATTCACGACAAAATTCCTTTATTTCATGAAGGTTTTGCGGTTCCTTGTTTGAATTCTCAGTTTCACCTATCTCCTTAAATTTTCAATCGGATTTAGATCTGGAGATTGACTTGGCCATTTTAGAACGTTTATTCTATTTAATTTAACCATGATTTTGTAAGCTTTGCAGTATGTTTAGGATCGTTGTTTTGTTAAAAGACGCAGCTTGGTTTCAAGCCCAACGAATGTGCACATTGACGTAAATTTCTCTCCAAAATATCTCTATAATATGCTTCATTTATCCTTCCTTTCTATTATTTAAATGTTTCCTACATTTTAGATACTACAGCAACCCCAGATCATGATTGATCCGATTCCAAATTTTACTGTAGTGTTAGTATTCTTCGGTGAATATTCAGTATCCATCTTTCTTCAGACTTTTGCCACAGCATTTCTGCCAAAATGTTCAATTCACATTTCGCTTTACCAAACTACATTTTCCTAAAATGCTGCAGGTTTGATACAATGCTTGTTTGCAAATTCCAGTCTAGCAAAAATGTGTTTTCGCTTAAGAAGGGTATTTTTTTCCTTGAAATCCTCGAAAAGATGTTGATGGAGTGGACGACTATATTGTATCTGTACTCACTTTTACTCCACTTAGTACTAGCCTTCCCTGAAGTTTTTAAGCGTAACTCAGAGCTAGGTGCCAACTTTTCTCGACAATAATCTTGCCGTACGTTCTATTACCTTTCCAGGACGACCAGAGCTTTTCTGGGTGACGAGTGGAATGACACGTCTTCCAGTGACGAACTATCGTACCAGCTGATTTCAAAGGCACATCTAACTGACTAGATATCTTCCTATAACCAAATCCATTTGTATGAAGATCAACAATACCTTAACGGGGAGCTCTTGATCAATTATATTGCTTTTCTCCATTTTGTCAATGTTTTAAAAAAATATGTTGCAAATAAAAGATGAAATATGTTGTAAACTTTTGAGTTACTAAATATCGGTTTTTCTTTGTGGCATACTTTTTTGAAGTTTTTTTAAAAATCTGATTGTTTGACTGAATACCTAAATATATGTTCTGCGAGCAGTAAAAGTTTAATTAATGTAACTGTATTAGAAATACACAGAGATTATTTGTAATGTGTTGCAATATATATTAGACAACCGAAATGGAAGAATGAACTTAGCAACCGTATTTCTACATCCGAAGTCACTAGAAATATGAATGCTAAGACTCTCTCTCTCTCTCTCTCTCTCTCTCTCTCTCTCTCTCTCTCACCTAGGTACTGACTAGGCTCGGCGTTGCTTAACTTCGGTGATTATACGGGAACCAATGTTTCAACGTGAAGTCGCCGTAAGCCGTTTAATTAATTAATAGAGTTGATAATTTTTCAACATTTACCAGGAGTGAATTTTTCACTATTATATGAATGATATGACTGAAGTTCATTATCAATTCTCCCGACCTAAGTTGAAATTTTTCGATTTAGACTTGAAATACTACCCCGGGACTTTCTGCTCGAAGAAATTTTGTAAGGAATGATTATCTGATTAACTCTTATTAACGTCTCAGGCAAGAAATGCGCATACACTTCTGCCTCAGTGTAGTGGTTTGCGAGTCAATCTCGGAAACAATCGAAAATGGTTTCGTTCCTCAACAGCCTGTTCCACGTCAACATGACAAAATACACGAATAGATTTATTATTTACCTTTACTTTCCAGATCTGTGACATCGCTGACGCTATCTACATAGCTCTGCTGATCGGATGGAATGTCTCGCTGTTCTGGTGGTTGGTGCAAATTATCCAGGGAATTGTTATCAGTTTCGGGATGGGTAGATGTTGAAGGGGTGGCTATTTCAGCTTTCGTCATCCCATCAGCTTGTGTCCTAAGTTCCTCATCACCGTGAATGGGTTTCTCTTTAGATCTGCTCTCTATTGATTCGTTTACTTTATCGGTGACTGGAGCAGTGAATGCGGCAGAGGATCTAGTGACTTCTTGAAAGCTTTGTCTTTCGATGACGGATTCGGCGCCGCTGGCTGTCGAAGGGGTGGCACTTTTGTTTTTTGAAGATGATTGCGAATTCGCTCCGGATTCAATGGACTTAGATTTTCTTTCTTTGTGTAGGGGTGATTTTTGTTGGAATCGCGACGGTTTCGTACTGTCTTCTCGAAGGATGCTACTGTTTCGCGATTCTCTTAGTTCCGATGAATTACGCTGCCTCTGATGAGGTAAAGCTTCTCGATTATGATTTTCTCGAGACAGTTCTTCTATTGTATAATAACCACTAGCTTCAAGGAACCTCATACTGCTACGATGAGAGAGCCCTAAAAAACAAAAACAAAAAAAAGTTAAGGAACATAATATAATAATAATAATAATAATAATAATAATAATAATAATAATAAAATAAGAGTGACGTCGGATAAGGCAGAAAATCCAGGATAGTATCATTACAGATTGGATAGTTTATTCCCAAGAACTGTTGATTTGTGAAGCAGTGGATATTTTCGCAATCGCTATAATCTTGACTTCTTCATGTCTCGGATTAACTGTTAACTTTCCTGCATAGCGCCGTGAACTTCGTAATTACCTTTAATTACGTTCATACAGTAACACTTTACCTTTGAATGGCTCTTAGGCCTTGTACTGGTGAACATTAGTATAAGCAAAAAGAAAAAGAAAATACTTGAGGCAACAGAAATGTGATTCAACAAAAGAATACTGAGAACACCAAGGACTGAAGATGTGAGAAATAACAAAGTTTTAGAAGGAATGGTAACAAAAAGGATATTTATACTTAACATCAGAAAGAAACTGTTTAATTTTCCAAGGCACATAATCTATCAAACTCTCATAACTTTGGATATCAAGATATTTTTCAGCAAATGTTTTTGGTTTTGATTATTTTATTTAAATTTTCATTTTTTTTTTCAAAGCAGGTTCTTCTTTCACTTACTTAGCATGAAACAATAGCCGACCGTATTCCGGAAGACAGACAGAATTTAAAGACATAAACACACAAAGATAGATTCATTAAAAATTAAAGCCATAATGCATATTATACTCACTTGCGTCGACATAGGTTGGATAAATAAAGGCCTCATTGTAGTAGGCTCCTCGGTGTTCCCCGTATCCGCTAACTATACCCGGAAATTGTTGACTGTGATACATCCGGAGATTACCTTGATATATATACCCGCTTGTTGCTATAAAACAAAATAATTCTTTTTGAACTCATTGACACGAAAATAAACAATATTTGATAATTATATGAAATAACTTAGAAAAAATGATAAACATTTTTTACTAAAATATAGTTGACCGTACAATTTGGGTTTTCAATTATATTTTTTAATTAACATTGAATAAAGTAAATATATTCCCCTTGCTTAGCATCACTTGATAGATTTCTGAATTTGGCAATCTTTAACGTTCATATATGCAAAAAACGGTTTGTCAAAAGGACGATTTTTTCCCTTGAAATCGCTGTTATTTTATCTTTGCTCATTGACAATGTTTATTATTTTAGAAAGCGACGATGAGAATTTTAATAAAGAATATAATTAAACTGAATTTTTACTTTTTTCTTGAGAATTTACAATAAAAATATTAAACACAATTTATTTATTAAATTGTTTATTTAGAAGAAGAATTTTATATTTACAGCATTCTAAAAACTAATACGATGAAAACTAATACAATGCGATCATTATTGTATTCCAACTTATAAAAAATGAATATGAAAACAATTCATATATTCATAAATCTATAAACATTTATTAGATTATTAATATATATTAATCAACTACGAGGAAATTAGTATTTTTTATCATTTTATAAAGTTCAAATAAATTTGCAATTAGCCGCTGCTTTGCTAACCATTCCAATAAACAATCTAATAAATAGCGTAAATAAACAATCTAAAAAATAGTGTTTGTTATTTTTGTTGTCAATTCTCAAGAACAAAGAAAATGTATAAATTCACTTTCATAAGCTTAGATTTCATTAAAAGTCTTTTTAAAACAATAAACATTGCCAAAGTGTAAAGGTAGTTAAAATAATAGCAGTGTCAAGGGAAATACTTTTGACACATCGTTATTTTTGCGGATATGAAGGTTCAAGATTGCCCGGTATTTCATAAATGAATGATGGCTTAGTGGATAAACGCATTGCTGTACTTATGAGTTCGATCTGAAGGTCAGGCACTGAAATGCATACACTCTGGTTCGGTAGAATTAGCAGAAACTGTATTAAAAAGACGAATTAACTAATACGAATTATCTCTCGAAGCAGCATGATTTTTGGAAGAGTTAGATTAGACCCCAAATAGATTATTGCTGCCATGTATAGACTGGAGCTGTTCAATCTTTCATTTCCAACCTTGACAAAGTTCAAAATTGTTTACTCTCTCTTAGCCCTTCGCGGCCATCGACAACCCCTTGCCATCGGACTCTGTTCTGCGCTGGTTCGATGTCATCGATACTTCTGTACTTTTTTTGTAGGTAGAAGTGTTAATCCTACGCAAACCTATTTATCATCCGGGCGAGATGGTTTTGAATTCAGAGATTTTCCTTCTCTTAGACCGGTTGCCACCTAAAGCTATAGAGCCCAATTGTTCTGTTATTTACCCTAGCTGGGAAGGAGAGAAGAGAAGCATTCATGCCTTTCCTAAGGGTATTATCACATAAGTTAATATAATAACCTCAACTGGAATTCGAACTTGGCTCTCCCGTTTCTCATTCCGAGCCGCTATCCATTATTTTACTGTGCCTCTAAAATGTTTACATAGGATGCTTTATTTTCCAGTCTACAACCTCTTTTCACACAGATATAATGTTGTAAGCCTTTCGATACTTTATCGTTATATCCAATGCAAATGTTAAGATGAGATCCATTCTTTTAGTTACGTCAGTTTAGACCTCTACAGTCACGTCATGTCACTTTCACAGAATTGAGTCAACCTTAATTGCCCCGTGCCTTAAATGTAATAAGAAAGCGCTGCTTTTCTCCTCAAGAACAGCCACTTTCTGCAATGGACTCCTGCGTGGGTATTTCCCTGAACACTTCAAGTCAAAGGACAGTAGTCAGTTTTCCTCCTTATCCTACCACATTTTCTATCGTTCATATCACCCAGCCCATTTATCATCATCATTTTAACTGTAACCACCTACCTTGAATGGCTCTTGTGCATATTATTGGGTAAATTAAGTATAAATTTTAAAAAATCTTCCCTGGCAGGCACAGCAGGATAAAAGAAGTTTACTAAATTTGCATTGAATGAAGGGATCGGTTAAAAATTCTGAAAATGTTACCGAATACATCTGACACCTAAATATGACCGATGGGTAGAACGGTTTGAAACGTTGAGTCTACAACACATAACATAAGAAAAGAAACTGAAATAAACCAGTTCATAATAATCACTTAATATGATTTAAGTTGCAACGAGATATTTTTTTCTGACTGGAGGCACATTTTATCAATAACCTCCAGTTGTACAATGATCACTAGTATGTTGGTGTTTATTGCATGAAATGATAGCCAAATTAGTTGTAAGCACCAGTATGCTCATCTTGCTTGTTATATACACAACATTTCGGACGTTGTACGATTCTGTCTTCTTCGGGATTTCGTTTTATAGATATTTAACTCTTTCCTCCATTAAGAAGTGGATGCGACACAAGGTCAAGGTTTAATATGTGAAGCCCGAACGCGTACGAGCGGGCAAGGCACAAAAATTGCCCAGTCCCCGCAACCGCCGGTCGCCCTGGTCCCGGTAACGAGCATCGATTCACCCCTCTTGTGCAATGGGGTGGCGCGGTCTCTCAGTATAATTGCTTCTCAATTGCAGGCCTGTCCTCGAACAGAGATACAACTGAGCCGCACCCTGTCTTAGAGGACAGAGAACACAACTGAGAGATAATTTGGATCTCCACCCACCACAAAAAGTAGCAGGTAAGTGATTTCGGTTTATATTCTTAGATATTCGGATCAGTATGCTCATTTTTGGTTGTTATACACACAACATTTCAGCCGTTGTACTATCCTGCCTTCATCAAGTGTTTGTTTTATATGATTAGCAATTCGGAACGGCAAGCTCATTGTGTTTGTTATGCATATAGCATTTCAGCCGTTGCACAATCCTATCTTCTTTAGATGTTTTGTTTTATATACTTTGCTATTTGGTTCAGTAGGTGCATTTTGGTTGTTACGGCACTTTTCTTATTAGACCTCCGACTCCTATCTTCAGGTCTTGGTACTTGTACTGTGTAACCTCTCAGAAATTACGAACCGAAGTTATTATTTAAGAGTAGATTTTGCTTAGTAGATATTTCGTATCCTCAGCAGCTTCATTTTATTATTATTACGTTTGTGTGTTTCTTTTATTTAAAATGAGTATGTAACTTTTCTTTCAATATTACCAAATCCAAGAATTGAACTACCGGAGAAACCCAAAAATTATATCAAACGTTTATTTATCTACTAGACTAGTTGTTCCCAACTTTTTATTTACCTAATGCACCCTTTTCATCATAAATCAGAATGTCGTGCCCCACCCCACTTTCCAAGATTATCCTACTCAAAAGGTGCATTTTAAGTTATATATATTACTGAAAATATTTATTCTCTTCTATATTCGTACATATACATTTACATGGATCATTTTTATAGAGGTTTTTACAAATTTAATCGCAATAGAAAATGTCAATAGATTTTTAAAACTTGAATACATGTACAGTAATTTGTTTTAAATTATTAACTAATTATTAAATAAACTGAAGCATATTTCAATAAGCAGAAAGTTCAATAAAATTCCAGGGTATTGGAATTCAATAAACAAAATTCTGTAAATAAAAAACAAGAAAAATTAAAAGATTTTTCTTTTATCCCTTAAAATTCTGAAATCACTTTCACATCAGTTGAGAACCCCTGCACTAGACCAATTTCAACCGGTGTGCCACAGCACACTGGTATGCCGCAACACGTTGGTATGCCGCAGCACGTTGGTATGCCGTAGAACACCGGTGTACCGTGAGAGGAACGTAGGTATGATGCGAACAATTTTAAAGGCCATTTTATAAATTATTTTCAAAAGAAATTCAAAACATAGTAAGTGTACATATCAAAATTGAAACCCTTTTAAATTTATTATACGAGTGTATCATTGATATAATAAAATAAACGTATCTATAATACACAAATTAGTATAAAAATCAGGCTTTTTCTGCAATAAACAATATTAAAAACAAAAATCGATGACGACTTGGAAGAAGATTTAAGAGTACGCCTGTCCAAAATTTGACCATTCAAAGAATTCATTCTAAAAAACGTCAAGCTAGATATCTCATTAAATGTCAAATTATAATAAACAGAACAATAAATAAAGTTCTTTTAAGAATTTTAATAATTATCTTTTTATTATAAATTATAAAAGTTTACTGAAATGATATATAAACGACTACCTAATTAGCATAGCTAAGGTACAGAGGTTATATAAGTGCCCAAACAGCAAGGGGAAGGCAGCCTTCGGTATGCATGTATCATTTGTTGGCCGACAGAGGGATTCACTCCTCTACCAATAATATTCGCTAAAGCCTCAAGGCGTCACTCCAGGTCGTGTTATTTCTTCGGGAGGAGGTAAAGTTTACTGCCAGGCAACTGAAGTACCCACCAAATAGAGAAGTGCTGAGAGGATTTGATAATTTTTCCATCGTACTGCCGTTAAATCAACTTTAGAGTCGACCTTGTGTCACATGTGGTAGTGACTAGGACGCAGTGAAAAATCACGCTCTCGGTATATATAATAAACTCATACGACTACACGAAAGAAAACCCACTTCATAATATGTAATCATTTTGTACCCTCATTTTTATCATCATAATTGAAGTATGTCGAGGAAATCTAACTATAGGTTCAAAGTGTGCCGCAGAGTCTAATTATAGGTTCAAAGTGTGCCGCAGAAGTCTAACTATAAGTTCAAGGTAGTGCCATAGAAGTCTAACTAGAGTTTAAAGTACCTTACCATGATCTAACTATAGGCTTAAAGTGTGCCACAGAAGTCTAACTATGGATTTAAAATTGTGCCGCAGAAGTCTAACTAGAGGTTTAAAGTGTACCAGAAGTCTAACTAGGTTCAAAGTGTGCCGCAGAAGTCTAACTAGAGGTTTAAGTGTACCGCAGAAGTCTAACTATAGGTTTAAAGTGTGCCGCAGAAGTCTAACTAGGTTCAAAGTGTGCCGCAGAGTCTAACTATAGGTTCAAAGTGTACCGCAAGAAGTCTAATATAGGTTCAAAGTGTGCCGCAGAAGTCTAACTATAGGTTCAAAGTGTACCGCAGAAGTCTAACTATAGGTTCAAAGTGTGCCAAGTCTAACTAGAGGTTTAAAGTGTGCAAGTCTAACTATAGGTTTAAAGTATGCCGCAGAAGTCTAACTATAGGTTCCCACAAATTATGCCGCAGAAGTCTAACTATAGGTTTTAAAGTGTACTGCAAGTCTCAACTTTAGGTTCGAAGTGTACCAAGTCTAACTATAGGTTCAAAGTGTACCGCAGAAGTCTAACTATAGGTTCAAAGTGTGCCGCAGAAGTCTAACTATAGGTTTAAAGTGTACCGCAAGTCTAACTATAGGTTCAAAGTGTACGAAGTCTAACTATGAGTTCAGGGAAGTATTATACAGAAGTCTAACTATAGGTTCAAAGTGTACCGCAGAAGTCTAACTATGAGTTCAAAGTGTGCCGCAGAAGTCTAACTAGAGGTTTAAAGTGTACCGCAGAAGTCTAACTATAGGTTTAAAGTGTGCCAAGTCTAACTATAGGTTCAAAGTGTGCCGCAGAAGTCTAACTATGAGTTCAAAGTGTACGCAGAAGTCTAACTATAGGTTTGAAATTGTGCCGCAGAAGTCTAGCAAGTTAAAGTGTACAGAGAGATCTATTATAGGTTTAAAGTGTGCCACAGAAGTCTAACTATAGGTTTGAAGTGTGCCGCAGAAGTCTAACTAGAGGTTTAAAGTGTACCGCAGAAGTCTAACTAGAGTTTGAAGTGTGCCGCAGAAGTCTAACTATAGGTTCAAAGTGTGCCGCAGAAGTCTAACTAGAGGTTTAAAGTGTACCGCAAGAAGTCTAACTATAGGTTCAAAGTGTACGCCTGAAGTCTGTACTATAGGTTCAAGTATGCCGCAGAAGTCTAACTATAGGTTCAAAGTGTGCCGCAGAAGTCTAACTAGAGAGTTTAAAAGTGTACCGCAGAGAGTCCTTTATAAGTTTTAAGTGTGCCAGAATAACTATAGGTTCAAAGTGTGCCGCAGAGAAGTCTAACTGAGGTTTAAAGTGTACCGCAGAAGTCTAACTATAGGTTTAAAGTGTGCCGCAGAAGTCTAACTATAGGTTCAAAGTGTGCCACCAGAAGTCTAACTATAGGTTCAAAGTGTACCGCAGAAGTCTAACTATAGGTTCAAAGTGTACTATGAAGTCTAACTAGAGGTTTAAAGTGTACCGCAGAAGTCTAACTATAGGTTTAAAGTGTACCGCAGAAGTCTAACTATAGGTTCAAAGTGTGCCGCAGAAGTCTAACTAGAGGTTTAAAGTGTACCGCAGAAGTCTAACTACTAGGTTTAAAGTGTGCCACGAAGTCTAACTATAGGTTTAAAGTATATTATGAAAGTCTAACTAGAGGTTTAAAGTGTGCCACCGAAGTCTAACTATAGGTTCAAAGTGTGCCGCAGAAGTCTAACTAGAGGTTTAAAAGTGTGCCACAGAAGTCTAACTATGGGCTTAAAGTGTGCCACAGAAGTCTAACTATAGGTTTAAAGTGTGCCGCAGAAGTCTAACTGCGGGTTTAAAAGTGTGCGGAGAAGTCTAACTATGGATTCGAAGTGTACCGCAGAAGTCTAACTAGAGGTTTAAAGTGTGCACTGAAGTCTAACTATAGGTTTAAAGTGTGCCGCAGAAGTCTAACTATAGGTTCGAGTGTGCTGCCGAAAGTCTAACTATAGGTTTAAGTGAACCAGGGATGTGTAAGTATAGGTGAGCCGCAGAAGTTTAATTATAGGTTTGTGGGCCGCCGAAATTTGATTATATGTTTAAGTTTGATGCGAAAATTTAATTATAGGTTCAGTTGTTGCGCGGAAGTTTAACTACATGTTTAAGTAAACCGAGTAAGTTCAACTGCAAATTCAGGTGAGAGGTGGAAGCTTAACTATAGGTTTAAGTGACCCGCGAAAGTTTAACTACATGTTCAAGTGTTTCGTGAAGAAAAAACAATGTTGAAGAACATTTCACAAGACAATAATGGCGAAGCAGATAATAAGGATAATTTTTTATTTTAAAAAATCAGAGAATAAAGTGAAATTTATCTTAACATTATAGAAAGATACTTTAATATATTTATATCGTTACTTTTAAGTTGCTTATTCTCCATTCTTCCTATTGTTACGCTGTGCCTGTATTTCTTATTTAGTAATTATTTTATTTATTTTTTATTATTTATTTTTTATTCAATTTAGTTATTTTGTAATTATATTTCTATTCTTAATTTTACTGATTTTTTATTTTTTTAAAGTTTTTATTTCTTAAATTCTTTGGTTATAAAATCTGTTATTTTATATATATATATATATATATATATATATATATATATATATATATATATATATAAATGTTTTTATAAATGTTTTTATTTAGTTCTTAGATATTTTTTATTTATTTCTTAATTTATTTTTTAATTCTTTTTCATTTATTTCAAGTTTCAATTTATTTTACATATATTTCAAATTATTTAATTTTTATTTATTTTAATTTTATTTTTAATTAGATTTTTTTAAAATTAATTTTAAATTTGTTATCAATTTTATATTTGTATTTAACTTTTATTTATATATTATACATTTATACGGACATGTGGTAAGAATTCTCGAATTTTGGCCATAAGACCCAGAATGTTCGAATCTCAGAATGAACAATTGGCGTGGCAAGTGATATTCTGAAGATGCTTGGGGTCAATTACTTGACTGTATGCCCGTAAGATGCAAATAAAGTAGTTCTGAGTATGACGATAAACTACATTCAGCAACAAGGGCTCTGATCGGGAGATTAGAATGTTTCATAGAGCGTGGAACTATCTCATAACTGCTGTTGTTCCCGCGTCTACCCTGACCCCCGGGGTTGTAGCATCTGTTCGTCGTCGTCCTGTGGCCTTGGCCGAGATAGAACTCACTACATCCCTCCAGTATTCTCTGTGCATTTGGAACCCTGGCGCAGTTTTTTTTTTTATAGCGAAATTCATAATCTTGCCAAATAGCTGAATACTTGATGCTTCGCCAGGGCTACCAAGGCTATTGTGTATTGTGACACCAACACTGAATGAGTTGCCTTTAGGCGCCATCCTGTTATTTAACCCATAACTGGAGCGAAGTGACGGATTAATACTTTTCCCAAGGGTACCAGTGCTTAAGTGAATGCAGGGTACTAAACTGGAATTCGAACTCGGCTCGCCGATTTCTCTTTCCAAGCCGACATCCACTGCACCACAACGCACATCCGTCACTGAACGCTTACAGCGCCTGGACTTCCCCAAACGGTCACCCATCTAAGTACTGACCAGGCTCACGTTGCTTAACTTTGGTGATCGAACGAGAACCGGTGTATTCAACGTGATATTCAACGTAAGCATATGCCGTAAGTACCTGTTATGGTCCTAACTATGGGCAAATGAACCCTCAAACACTATGAAATTATAAAAATACACTTTTATAGCAAAAATAATAGCAATACATTTTATACAGTAAAATTAGCTTCAATACTTATTTATGATAAAATTTATACCCATTTGTACGAAAAGGATCAACAATACATTTTATAGATAAATGACCAAAAATACATTTTATCTGTAATTGAAGGTATACAATTGCATTCAAAATATATTTAGTTAAAACCATAAAATAGTGTTAAAAATATTTAGATTTCGGCATTAAATAACTGATAGAGATGTTGATATACACACCCACTAAAAAAAATCAAAGAAACTCAAGAAACTCAAAATGCGAGAAACGAAGACATTTTAAATATATAAAAGCAGATGAGATATGAAATAAGCACTTTATTCAAATTAAATATAAACTAAATTTTTATTTCACTTTTTGATTGGATCCCCTATCGACATGGATGCTCTGTACCCTCCCTCTGCGTGACAGAAACCCACAGTAAAATTGCTTGCAAGTACGACCAGTTCAGATTCTTTACAAGGACTTTGTCGTTTCTATAAACAATGTTTCCTCATAAAGGCTTCTTCCCTAAGAAGAAAAGGCACAAAGTCGTTCGCCAGCAGGCGTCATTGAGTACACTGCCTGCACGATTGACTTATTATCAGCTTACTCTATTTTCTACCCTAATTTACATATTTGTCAATATTAAATATTTTTGCCTGTATGAAAAAAACAGATGAAATCAATCCATTTTATAGAAGCTGAAAATTATAAAACTGAAATAATGACTTCTACCAATTAAATTTATTAATTAACAAATACAATTTCCCTTTTAATAGCAATTGAAAAAAAAAAGCAGTTTTACTCCATTATTCTCGTATAATCGACGTTGACAATGGATGTGACGCCTTTTAATGATAATTACTATCCAGGTAGATAACCTAGTGATAAGAAAGGTATTTGGTCAGGTGCTTAGTACTTGTGACGAAATATTTTACATCATGGCATCTTTCCACCTATACGGCCATATCACGTTGTTGAAACACCGGTTCTCGCAGTCATCGAACTTAAGCAATGTTGAGTTTAGTCAATGCCTACATGGGTAGCCATTTGGAAATAGCTTGGATGTTTGGATGGTGTAATGGATAACTGCTTGGAATTGGAAATCAGAAAACCAATTTCTAATTCCAGTCCGGTTCGTTATATTCACTTTCGCGCAAATAGCCTTGGGAAAGGCATGAATCCACATTCCCTCGCTCAGTTATGGGTTAATTAGTAGGACTTCTCAGTAAATAATAAAAAATTATTACAACGTAAAAATATTTTCTGGTTTCAAATAACATGCAAAATGTTGATAAGTTGTCAAAAACAAATCAATCAATCAATTCTATCTGTAGATAAAATTGATTGATTTGAACGCAAGAACACAGGGAGAAATGAGTTCGCTCAAAAGCACTAATAAGAATTGAACAAAAATCGCATGGGTTGAAATCAAAATTAAGTCTGAAAATTCCATTTTCAATGCTGATAACCGTTACACTGTTCAAAGAGCACCAATTATCAATTCTTATTCTATGACGTCGGTGATTATGGCTCTCCACAACTTGCTGTCTTCTGTTGTTCTAAGCAACGTTTGATTTTTACAATTTCTCTTTGTCCTGACCCTGCCATCTATTCACCCAAACTCTTTACTTTGACTACTCGCTCTTTCCATTCTACCCCTCTTTCCTTCAATATATCTTGTGAGTGTGAGATATTTCTATCCTCTTTTCCTCTAGTTGTTGAGTTTTAATTTTCAATTTATTTTTAATATTTTTTTTTTCATCTTTTATTTATTCATTTTATTTTATTCAATTTATTTTTTCAACATTTTCTTTTCTTTTATTAATTAATTTTTAGTTTTTCTTTCGTGTAAACATCGTGTGACACTTGGGAGTTGTTGATAATGGTGTTTTAAGGGCAAAGGACACGTGGGCTACCAGCACTGGAAAACTATCAAAAGAAATTGAAGCATACTATATGTAGAATATTATATGAACTTAATGAGGTTTAATGGGGTTTTATAAGTTTTATGGACATAATAGATAACATTGTATAATAGGCATGACTGTGTTGGAGTTTCTGACAGTTGAAATAAAAACTAGTCAAAGTAAGTTAATGGCAACTTACAATGAATAAATGTGAATAATATTACTTCTGTTACTACGAGTATATGTAAAGGATGTGCGCATAGAAAATGAAATCAGTGTCAGTCAGTCAGTTAAGTGCCATACGTGATACACGCTTGGGCGATCATGTCTCGAAAGAGACATGACTGACTGGGTAGAAGATTATCCCGCAGTAGGTTGCCATTGCTTTCTGCGGTAGACTAGTTGCAGACCAAGACTATAGAACCCAATCTGTCCTGTTATTTAACCCATAACTGGAAGGAAGAGACGGATTAATACCTTTCCCAAGGGTATTTGCGCGTAAGTGAAGGCAATGAATTCAGCTGGAATTCGAACTCGGCTCCCCGATTTCTCGTTCCGAGCCGATATCCAATGCACCACAACACACATCCGAAATCAGTGTGCTGAGTTCAAATTCCGTTAGATTTCGTTTGATTCACTTTTGTATCACTAGTATGGATCTATCGATTCTCTCTGCCCCTCCTATTATTTAGATAAGAGGCCAGAAAAAGGCTCTTGGTCGGCTACCAGTCTGGATTTATTCAATAAAGTTAGCGTATTAGCTAGAAACAATGAAAAGAATACTAAACTGTTACATGATATCGTTTGTTTATTTTTTTTAATCAGTCAATTCCCCGCAAGCAAGGTGAGACCGCCGCTAGTGCACAAGGATTACAGTGAGAGAAAAGACTGGGTACAGGGGGTATTTAAGAAAGTATAAAATATAAACGAGATTCAAGAAGATAGAAGATGGCATTTGACGTTGCATTTAAACCTTTGGCGAATGTAGCTACCAGGGAAGCAAGTAAACGGAAAAGAGTTTCACAGGCTAGAAGTGCGAAAAAAGAAACTGTTAGAGTAGAAGTGGCGGTTATATATAACTATTTCAACAGCAAAAGGGTGGTACCTAGATGCCATTATAGTAGTGCACTTAAATTTATGTGCTTTACAAAGGAAGAAATCTCATCAGAGCAGTTACCATTAAAATATTTGTAGAAAAGACAGAGGGAAGCCTCGTCATGTCGGTGAGAAAGTGACTAAAACAGAAATGTCAAATTACACTGCTGATCCTTCTTTTAAGTTGGTCTAGAAAATCAGGACGAGGAGCAGGATCAACCAACCAGATATGGCAACAGTATCCAATGGTAAATATATAAATGTGGAAGATAAATTCTGACGAGAAAAAAAAACTTTCTGGCCCGACAATGTGAGTCACTCTTCTTAGCAGTAAATGCATCTATAGATACGATATAGTTTCACTTCAGATCGGTTGAAAAAGTAAAGCCAAGGAGGCACCGTGTGTTGCTCTGCAGGAGACTAGCATCAGCCATGCTGATGGTGGAGAGGAAAGTTTCTCTACAGTGATTAAAAAAGAGCAGTTTTGTTTTGGAGGCATTAGCACTTACAAGCCATTTCTTACCCTAGTTAACCACTGATTAGAGATCCGTTTCAAGTCTATTTGGTTGTGATTGCTGAACAAAAGAAATATGGTTCTACAAATGGATGCAGAGTATACCATGAACCGAACATGTGAGGAACGACAAAGTTTTAGAGAAAATAGAAACATAAAGAAAACATAATCAACATAAGAAAGAGACAGTTGAGGTTTCTGGGACATATAATGAGGAAAGAGGGCTTGAAGCATTTGATACTCACAGGATAGATTAAAGACAAGACAAAGTAAAACAACACTGTAACATACTTCGTAAGCTTGAGTAAATGGATGGCGAAACAGGGTTTAAGAGAAGTAACAGAAAGACGAAATTCATTAAGAGCTACAAGGGACAGGAACTTGCGGAGAGCCATGATCGCTTACGTTCTCAGGAGTAACAGCACATAAAGAGAAATTCCGATTTGAAGAACATACAGTATGTATTGAAAGCAATATAAGCAAGGGTAAACAACAAGTCAAGTTAGAATAAAACTGACTGTATTTATTTCCAGAAGGTACTTAGTTATCTACCGCAGAAACTAATGGCAACCTACTGCGAGAAAATCTGCCCAGTCAGTCATGTCTCTTTCGAGACATGATTGCCGAAGCGTGTATAACGTAGGGTACTTAACTCACTGACTGACTTAATTGTCAAACGCAATACGTTATATTCTAGGTATTTATGAAATACTGTCAAGGTAACTTACGTTGATTGACATTAGGAGTTGACAAAATCTCTCGCATCATCACAGGTTCTTTCCTAATCCCGTTTGGTTTTAATTGGTGGTAGGCATCATTGGGGCCCTGGGTATGCATTATAGGTTTCGACATCCACAATCCCGAGGACCCAACTTTAGGTAACGGTTTGGGAACAGGCTCATCTTGATGATTTGGGGATGACTGGCTGTGGTTCGACTCAGGAGCAGGCAATTCGTATCTGACAGGTTTTCGCCGATTTTTAGATCTGCAAAATTAAAAAGAATAACTAGTTAACAGCCAAATTCTGCTGTAAAAGGGAAACAGAAGATCCATAATGCCTTTCAAGAGATAAAAATATAAATACATTATCCTCCAAAACCTAAGCAGAGTATTGAGAGATAAAAAAAATCTTGGAAACAAATAAAAGAGTATTGTTATGTGATATATTACCTCCTATATGGCAGCGAATGCTGGACAATCTTCTCAAAGATGAAGGAAAGACTCGAAACAACTAAAATGTGTTTCTACAGAAGGCTGCTGAGGATCGACAAGGTTTTGGAGAGAATAGAAACAAAAAGGAAACTTATACTTAACATCAGAAAGAGACAGCTGAAGTTTCTGGGAAAGAGGAAAGAGAGCTTCGATAATCTGATACTCACAGGACAGATAGAGGGAAAGAGACACAGAGGAAAACAACGCGTGATATACTTGACTGGCTTAAGCGAATGAATGATAGAGAAGAGTTTGGGAGAAATACTGAGAGAAAACTGTTATGACCTACAATAGATAGGAGGATGTAGCGGGCTAAGATTATCTACGTCCTGAAGGGACACGGCACATAAAAGAAAAAGAAGAATTAACACCAGAAGATGACATGGCGCCCAAAGTTTTCCCAAAACTTCACGCTGGATTTCAAGCAACTTGGATCTTGTGCCTCTCAACTCTTTCTCCAGACATTAAGACCTTGATTTTCAAATGAAATTCAAAATTTACTTCAATCTGAAAAAAAAAAGAAACAAACTTTGAACCATTTAGCCCATTGTACTGATTGGGATTCATTTCGTGACTTTCTTCAAAACGCACTTTGAATTGATATTCTTAACCTTCTTATAGAAAAGTGTGCCACAGAGGTTTCTTCTTGGATTAAAGCCGGCATCGATGCTTTTGGACCTTTTCTGAAATACCAGGGAAAATCACAATGTTATTGGTTCACACCGCCCTTTTTATCTGCTATAACCTATAGGAATCCCCTTCTCCAGTTATACCAGCGTGACAGTTCCGATCACAGCAGACGCCTATTTGTGTCTGCTAGTAATGATTTTAAACGTCTCCTGAAAGAGGCTAAATGCCTGCTTGCTGATAGAATGAGGCTATATAGATAGCCTCTAACAAGTTTGATTCACATGTCTACTGGCATCGCTGTAATAGTGTGTTAAAAAAGTAAGCTTTCTATCCCTTCTCTTCACTCAGTTTGAGGTTTTAACGTCTTCTGTTGGTAAAGTAGAATGTTTTGCTCGCAAATTTTTTAAAAAATTCTATTCTTGACTCAACTAGAATATCTTTGTTTAACTTTCCACTTAGAACTGCGTCTCTATTGAGTGATATGCCTATAACTTCGTCAATGGTTTCTGTTATCATTTCTAACCTGGATCCATACAAAGCGAAACGCTTAAGAAATGTGCTTCTGAACTGGCTCCTGTTTTCTCTAAATGCTACAATAAACGTCTTGGTGCTTCTTGCTTTCTTGTTTGTAAATCTTCTTCTGTAGTTTCACTATTTGAGAACTCAGGCGAACTGTCTGATCCTTCTAACTCTCTGAATATTAACATTCTTCTTTTTGGCAAAGTACTCATCAACTCAAATTGGCAGCTGATCTGAAAAATTGACCAACAATCTATTATTAACTGGGACAATGAATGGCGTGTTAATTCTAACGCCCTGAAAAACGAAATTTTGACTGAGAGAACTATCTTTACCTTCTATCAGCATGACTAATGCTAACCTTCAAGAGAGTGACCCATTATGACTTCTCGGACCAACGTTTTTCACTGAGATGAACTTGAAAGATTATACAGAATCAACTGCTAGTTCTGCTGCTAAGAAAGCTGGTTCACTGTGCCGTGCTAGACAATCTTTTCTCAGTGAGATCTATTTTACATATTTTCTACCATTCATTCATTTCGGCTTTTGATATTGCTGCCGCTTCTAATCTAGTGTTTCGGCTATATATTTAGAGATTCCTGATAAAATACAAAGAATATTCTATGCCTTTTCTATAAATAATTTCATGGTAATTGATCTGATGAACTTTCCACTACGGTATCTAAACTTTATGAATTTAAGCGCAGTATTAGATTGAGGACAATGTCTCATCATCATTTACAGTTGAAGTGCCTAGATGTAACAGTAACTTGTATGTTACCAGTTTCTTCTATCGCCTGTAGAACAAATTTCCGGATTCTTGCTCCTCTGTCAATTCTGATCTTCAAAAATCTAAGTGGAATTTTAATCCTTTTTAATTTTAATTTAAATGGAATTTTAATTTTCTGTTTTCTTAATTCCTTTTCTGTTATTGTTCTCGCTACTTAATAGTTTTTTTTTTCTTATATTCTCTTGTAATCAGTAATTCCTTGTGTCTTAGTCGTGTGTTTGGGGGTGAAATGATTAAAGAAAGGCACTTCTGACGTCGTCTCTATTTTGACACTAGGAAAACAACACTTGTCGCCCATTTCTTGGACACCTCTTTACAGTCCACTCCTTGTGAAGCTCCCCCAAATTCTAAAAATGGATGTTCTTGGCAATCCCATCTAGGCTGCATTCAACCCTCTTGCTTGTGCCTCATTTTGCTACAATACATTTTCCTCCAGTGAACTTTTCCATGAATAGTTTTTGATACAGCCATCATTTTACGAACAACCAGCCCTTTCAGCAATGACTATCACAAGCTTACTCTTCACAAGAACAGTGTCAATGAGTGTATTTTGGGACAACTGTGAAGTCAACAATCTTTATCATGATTGAGGTTGCGTGCATTTAACCAGACAGAAATTCAAGGCATGGAATATTTGAATATTTTTTTTTTTATACATTTTCTCTATTTTTTAAGTTGTGGGCCGTAATTATCAAAATTAAAATAAAAAATTGCTTGAGATACCTTAATTTAGGTATCTTCAATAATTCGCTAAAAAAACAAAAAACAGCATAGCATGAAGAAAAAGGTACCAAACTTAATAAAAATAAAGTTTTTCTGTTCCGTCAAAATGATATTGTTATTATTAAGAGGAAAGATCAAAGTAATTTTTTATTTTATTCTTTTAGATTTTTTAATATTTTCTAACACGTTCGAAATCTCGTTTTCTTTTTCGTCAACGGGTAACCAAATAGTTACCAGAATTTACTATGGAGAAGGTAATATTACGCAACTCATTTCTTTCCGATGAAAAACACATTAATTTGGAAATTCTTGCAAGAATCAAATAATTGTCCGATTTTAATTAGAATTTCAGGACTTATATACAAATGAATAAAATTATTTTTAAATCATTATTTTTATAAATTCTTGTTAAAATATATTTTTACATCTGTTATACCCTTCCACGTTAATACATGAAATTTCAAGAAATCAAATTTTGTATCGAAAATATCTTTTATTATTAGTTAAACGCAAAATTCTCGGGGGGGGGGATATAAATCATCTACTTTTTTTCAAACAGCCGTTTTTCCGAAAATCTAAATAGTAAAATAAAAAATACAATAATATTATGACATTATTTAAAGTAAATATTCTTTTAATTTATTTTATATATATATATATATATATATATATATATATATATATATATTAAGGATATTATAATCTGAAGAAAAAAAATTCGATGAATAATAAGTTTTTGCAAGAATTGTTCCCCTTACTGTAAAAAAATGAGCAATTATATCAATTCTGGTCAAACATGCGGATGTACGTTGTGGTGCAGTGGATATAGGCTCGGAACGAGAAATCGGGGAGCCGAGTTCGAATTCCAGTTGAATTCATTGCATTCACTTACGAGCAAATACCCTTGGGAAAGGTATTAGTCCGTCTCTTCCTTCCAGTTATGGGTTAAATAACAGGACAAATTGGGTTCTATAGCCTTGGCTGGCAACCAGTCTACCGCAGAGAGCAATGGCAACCTATTGCGGGATTATCTTCCGCCCAGTCAGTCATGTCTCGAAAGAGACATGATCACCCAAAGCGTGTATCACGTATGGCACTTAACTGACTGGTCAAATATACTTAGCTGTCATCAATCAATCACTTCACACGTCATCTAGCTGTCATCATTTACTTCCCACATCAGTCACTTCGTATCTTTGTGATTTTGAAATACTTTTATTCTAAATTTTATGCTATAAGCAAGTAATAATTGTGTAAACCACATTAATTTAACTTTAAATTTGCTAATTTTCCAAAAATAACGTATCACAGATGTATATTCTATTTTTGCAAGAATTTTGAAACCAAGAATTAATATCTCTTTATAAACTTTTTTGAAATCAAGAATTGATTTCTGTTTCAATCTGTCAAAATGGACGCAAAAAATAATGGATTTTGAAATCTTAAAAAAGTTGATATTCCAATCAATATAACTTCTATTTGAAATACACCAGAGTATTTTGCTCATTGGAAATAGTAAATTTTCAATTAAAGCTGAAATGAAAGTTTCAAGAAAACATTTTTATTTTGTAAAATTCAATTTAAAACTTAGGTATCGAAAATGAGTGGAGATACATACTTTAATTTACAAGTAAGAATAAGTGACAAAAATATTGCTCTTTTCCACAATATTCTGGCCAAATTTAATTTAATTTTTTTTAATACTTTGTTAAGCCAAATTAATTTTTTTTTTTTACTTTCTTCATTAAAACAATTTCCAATTTTTGTTTTTTAAATATTTCGGTAAATCTTTCTGAGATACTTCGGTAGGTTGAATTTCATTTTTTTTTTTTTGAGATATATCGGAAAAACTAATTTAAAATACTTAATGCGTTGAATGCTGCAATCGTGAGCAAAACAACAAAACAACAAAATCAAACAAAACCAAAAAATAACAAAAACGCAAAACAAGAACAAAGTGGTTTTGATAAAAGGCAAATTGTTAAAGTCAGAAAACTACTTCAGAGCGTTTCCGAGATTACACGGATGGTAGTTTTAGATATCAATGATGGTCCGCGGTAGGAAGTCACCAACCACTAGCGACGGCTTGTCAATGTGAAACGAACGAAGGATTTTCCACAAAGTACACTCTAGCAGAAGAATTAATGTGGAACAAATGTCAGTTAGTTTTAATCAAGGTGAAGAAAGGAATTCATTACATCACACAATACATAAATTTTTTTTTGTATGGGCTGCATGGCCGCAGGTCAGTCACTCGATCAATGTTTATCGCCGAAATCGTCTTCAATGAGCATATGAACTAGACTTTCTATCAATAGAAGAATATCGTTGGTTGATTTCTACTCATTAAGATGGGCGGTAGGGTACGGGTATGCCGTTAATCTAGGGTAACGATAGCACCAGAATTCGCCGTGAGAAAACAACACTCAAATTTTGATATTTTAATTAGTTTGAGTTAAATTTTTACTGGCAAACCGTAGGGCCTGTCAGCCATATAGAAGATATCTTGTAGTGTACCACCTACCTCGTATCATTGAAAACTTAGTACATCTCTTCATGGAAAAAATCATGTGTTGGTAGTGGAATTTTCAGGAAGATATTTGTCTCATTACATATTGTTCGAGAATGGCTTCAAAAATATGATGACAAATTCTATTGCGTTTTTCAGGCCATCAAACTTCCCATAGCTAAATCTTATTGATTACTTATAGTAGGGGCGAGCAAAAACTTATAGAGTTATATGGAGATAACAAAGACATCCGGAAATTTCATGACTCGTTGAACGAGAACAATGTAATCTACCCCAGTGACCGAAATAAAGAGTTTGGTTCAAAATTCTAGTTACTTAAATTTGGTCGGAGCGTCAGTCAGTTAAATGCCATACGTGATATACGCTATATCGAAAGAGACATGACTGACTGGGCAGAAGATTATCCCGCAGTAGGTTGCCATTACTTTCTGAGGTAGACTGGTTGTCAGCCAAGGATATAGAACTCAATCTGTCCTGTTATTTAACCATTAACTGGAGGGACGAGACGGATTAATATCTTTTCCAAGGGTATTTGCGCGCAAGTGAATGCAAGGAATTCAAGTGGAATTCGAACTCGGCTCCCCGATTTCTCGTTCCGAACCGATATCCACTGTGCCACAACGGAGCGTAGTTAACTGCTTTCGATGATGATGATGATGATGATGATGGCGATGACGACATGATTTAGAAACTCGTTTCGAAGTAAAAATCGGGTCCCATTTTGACAATAATATATATTGTCTTCAGATTCTTTTATAATTTAACAAATCTCATTCGCTTTGTGCTGAAGGCAATTATATCGTTTATTATTGGGGCTTTTAAACTGTGGTATCCTGTCGACACTCGCACAATTAAAAAGAAACTTTACATTCCAGGAGCAGTAACTGTTGTAAAACTGATTCAGCATATAAAAAGGCCTCAAAATTAATAAAAACAACAATCTGTGATT
Organism: Ascarosepion bandense; assembly: GCA_037127315.1. NCBI lineage: Eukaryota > Metazoa > Mollusca > Cephalopoda > Sepiida > Sepiidae > Ascarosepion > Ascarosepion bandense. Next base: position 286,036 of record JBBBDQ010001272.1, on the reverse strand, counting down.
ATGATGCCTGTGATAAAAGTGTAGTAACTAGTGCAGCACTATCCAGCCAGCCTGCATTTCTAGACACCTGCAACGGCTCCGTTTCCAGCAATATGCAATAAACTATCCTTTTCAGAGCAACGCTTTTTTACCTATGTACACGATATTCATTGTCTAATGTAATGAAACTTTATTTTTGTTGATGTATTTCTTTTAACGAAAGTAAACTTGGCAATATATATATATATATTTACTCAAGTCTTCGTATTGTTTGTTGTTGTCTTCCGTCATTCAGTATCTGTTTGCCGGCCTATATACTACCTGCAACGAAACCACTACAACAGCAGTGCTTTAAAAAACTTTCATTCCTTTAACATACTGTGACGCTGTTATTAGGAAAGAAACATCTTCATTATTAACATTGTATTGCTTATAGCGTTTTATTCATCTTTGGTCTCGTTGAGTTCATGGAGTTAGGTTGGTCTGGTTGATTTTACGACATATCAACCCTTATTGAATTACTCAATGTTGAAAACAGTCATTTTTGTAACTGATTATATAAAAATTTAATTGGTTCAGGGTGAGGTAAATATTGAAGGTTATATTTTAATACTCTAGCCAAAAACAACAACAACAACAACAACAACAACAACAACACACACACACACACACACACACACACACACACACACACACACATGATATCTAAATATCTAAGGTGCGGTGAACAAATTGTCGTCTACATGGCACAAAAGTGAAAATAACGCTAACATCTTATTTTAATTATTTAGCAAATTTACACAAAAATATCTTGAAATACGATGGAGTAAATCTATTCAACAAAATGGCCATTGGCTTCAGCTACTGCCTCCAGACGATTTCGGAATCTTCTGCATTTCTTCTAAACGTTCTGTTTGTTTAAATAAATGAATGCTGCCATAATAATGATTTTCATTTCATCTTTGTTATAAGGAGCTTTGTTGGTCTTTCACTCAACTGTAGATCACACATACAAATCAAGAGGTTGCAGTTAGGGAAGATAGGTGATCAGATAGAAGGGGTAATGACTGGTTTCTCCTGCTTGCGTGGAATGGTGCAGAGTCCTGTTGCCAAACATAGGGTCTACCAGAAGCTATCTTCTTGACCCAAGGTAACTTGATTTAGGCTCCCGTATTGAGTCTGAATCCCCGTGGAAAGATGAATGGAGCCATCACTAGTGATCAATCCAAACACCTTTATATATATCAGCATAATATATATATATATATATATATATATATATATATATATATATATAGGGTAGTATAAAAGTAGGCGGACATTAGGTTGAACAGGTTTGTGTATCGGTTATCTTATTGCGATGGTGTCCATTGTTTCCAACAAGATAGGGTCCCTCCACATTATTCAACTCTCCACCAACTTTTTGACCACCCTCCCTCTCTCTCTCTCTTTCTCTATCTCTCTCTCTCCCTATATACATATACTGCTGAGCAAGGGTTTTGGGACAATTACATAAAATGAGTCAATTAAGTGCCATACGTGATACACGCTTGGGCGATCATGCCTCGAAAGAGACATGACTGACTGGGCAGAAAATTATCCCGCAGTAAGTTGCCATTGCTTTCTGCGGTAGACTGGTTGCCAACCAAGGCTATAGAACCCAATCTGTCCTGTTATTTGACCCAGAGCAGGAGGGAAGAGACGGATTAATACCTTTCCCAAGGGTATTTGCGCGTATATGATTGCAACGAATTCAACTGGAATTCGAACTCGGCTCTCCGATTTCTTGTTCCGAATCGATATCCACTGGACCACAACGCACACCCAATGATTTATTTTACAAAGTATAGATCAAATTTTACACAACAATTCCTTTTAGTTTAACGACAAAAAATATATACAAAGAACAGTTACCGCGATGGGAACAAAAATGACACCGACATATGCAACACTCACCCTAGAATATCTAGAAGAAAACCTATACAACCAAATAAGGCATAAATATGGAGAAAATATAACAAAATTCACGAAATCATGGAAGAAATTGCTGGATGAATGTTTTATCTTTTTGAAATCAACGGGGGGGGGGACATAAACAAACTATACGATATACTACAACACCTGCACCCCAAAATCAAATTCACGCTAGAATATAGTGACAAAGAATTACCGTTCCTAGACATACTCATAAAAACCGAAAACAATCACATCATCACAGACATTTACCACAAACCTACAGACACCCAACAAGTGTCACTATCCAAAAAGCTGTTTAAAATCCATCCCCTATTCCCTAGCACGACGAATTTGCACGATAGTAACTGACAAAATCTTCCGTAAAATACGCCTAGAAGAACTACGAAAAACATTACAAATAAGAGGATATCCCACCTCACTAATAGACAAGGGTTTCCAGCTAACAGAAAAAATACCATTAGAATCCCTCCGGAATCAAAAAAAAAAAAAAAAATACGAAAAAGAAGAAAACATTCTAGTATATGTTTCCACTCACAACAAAAACAATCCAGAATTATTCACAAAGATCAAAACCCACATGGAATTACTCAACAATAATGAAAAAATAAAAGAAATCTTAAAGACAACCAAAATAATTAACAGCAAACGTCAGCCCAAAAATTTAATAGTATCCCAACTTCATCGAAATTCGAACAACAACGCACAACACAGGGGGTCACAAAATGCAACAAAAGATGTGGAGTATGCAACATAATAACAGAATGAAAACACTTCCAGTTCGAAAACGCAACTACATTCGAAATAAAATCGGATCTGAGCTGCAACTCGAAAAATGTAGTTTACGCTCTAAAATGCGCAAAGATATACGTGGAAGCGACACAATACTTGAACAATAGAATTTCCCTTCATAGAAGCAATATAAGATTATCACATAACAGGAAATTATGTTTCCCAACATTTACATGAATGTAGTGATGGTAAATTCAAAGTTATACCTATATATCAAAACACAGATTATGAAATATTAATAATGCAGGAAGAAAGATTCATAAAAAATACAAGCCTTCGCTCAACAAAACAACATGAAAAACACACACACACACACACACACACACACACACACACACACACACACACACCGAAAAACATACAGACACACACATACATACACACACACACATACATACACACACCCCAAATTCAAAAGATAACCCCAAACAATAAAAAAAGAACCAGATGACCCATAAAAAAAATTATAAATCATAAAGACGAAATAAAAAACGCGCGTGCACACACACACACACACACACACACACACACACACACACACACACACACACACACACACACACATACATACACACACACACACACACACACACACACCAAATTCAAAACACCGGCAAAGCAATAAAGAACAACCAACTGACCGATGAAAATGATTATAGATAAGCAAAGGTGACTAGAAGATAATTTTAACATACTAAAAAGTAACCCCAGACCGAAATCACTTCAAATTGGGGTGAGCACTTGATTCGTTCATCTGTTTATTTATTTATCCGTTTATCCATTTATACACGTGCTAATGTGAAAAAACACAGACCATTCAACGTGCCAACATTTGATTTATTTTATCTTATTTTACTTTATTTTACTGATTTGTTTTATTTTTCTACTTACTTATTTATAAAACAAGTTGGACATCAGAAACAAAAAGAACTCGATAAGTAAAGCCACAAATTTATTTGCCTGAAGAGAGTCAATTTTAGACTCGAAACGCGTGTAGCGTCACAAATACCATTATGGACACTTAATGTATCATAACATGTATAATAACAAAAACAATCAATATACACTTTAAAGAAAACTTTTACGGTTTCTCACACTTTTTATTCTATACCAATTTATCTCGTTGGAACAACCCTATTTCTTTATCCAATATATATAAAGGATTGTATTAATGTTAAATATCAACATTTATCCAGCCAGAAGTCTCAATATAATTTTTTTTTCATTTTTTCTTTTTCGTTTTTTTTTCTTTTTCCCTACCCTTGTGTTTTTTACACACACAAACAAATAAACTTATTTTTCCATAATGATTTGTTCTCGTTGATGAGATAGGTGTTAAATTTACCTGTTGAAATATCCATATAATGTAAGAAAATTTGAATATATATATATATATATACATATATACATACATATATATATATATATATATATGTGTGTGTGTGTGTGTGTGTGTGTGTGTGTGTGTGTGTGTGTGTGTGTGTGTGTTTATCGAAGCTAGATATACAAAGCCGTTGTATACAAAGCGAAAAGGTCTAGATAATTAAAAACGTCCCAGGTCAAGGAATTGCCTCCTTTTTTGTCACTTGTTGGCAGGGAGTTTGAAATGGTAAAATACAGATGTGAAAAACAACCACACACCAAGTTCCGATGGGAAATAAATTTGGGAGTGATAATTAGATTTGGCTGTTTGGGCTGGATCACGCTCTTCGGGCAGAGGTAAGAGGCACTCACACAGGAGAGAAAGAGACGAGATTGAGAAGGAGGATTCCTGATTGTTCATTTGAAAATACTAGCATACCCAGAGTGCATCACACCCACCCTCGGTGGATGTAAAGCAAAATTTTTTTGGATTTTCAGACAGTTGAGTTGAATTCTAGAGTTGGAGTTCGGAGTTAGAGTTTGACCGGGACGGGTCACTTAACACGAGAGACGTGTTGTATCATTAGTGCCTGCCTTAGAAGAACTTCCGGCTTTATCCAGGTGCTAGACCAACTAACTTAGGTAAAATGTTACATCCTAAAGAAATTGTAGGTTGGAATTATAACTGTTTGTATGCAAGAGGATAAGCTCAAATCAAATATTGTACCGAACAGAACATATAAAATAAACACCTTATTTTGTTTTCGCAAAGATTTTTTTTTCTTATTGTGGCTTTCAGCTCTGTCTGGGTCATCGATGCAGTGGATTTCGGCGACTTTCAGCCCAAACTGGGTTTGTGATCAATCAAACACAACGTGGGACAAAGCCGAGTTTAGGAAGCAGTGATCGGCTGTCAATAGGTTGCAGAGATTTGAGGCGTCGACGCAAAGAACCAGTGAGGGTTCACACTAATTTCCATGGTGTGGAGAAAGTAATAGAAATATCTTTACTATCTTTCACAAGAAGGCATGGCAAATTATAAAAATGCATGGTGATTTACACAAAAATGTACCCAAAAGGACGTAGAGGATCAAATAAATAAATAAAGATAAATAAATAAATGAATAAAAATAGAGGTAAAAAAAGAACTATTTTCTTTTTTAATCATGGCATTAAGAAAAAAATCATCTTAAAAAATATTTGTTTTTTTTTATAATCGTGTCGCCATAAGCAAGGCATTTTACTGCCACTGCTGTGCAGGGGGTTACATAAGAGAATGCCATGAGGAGTAAGAGGTTGCAGGGGGTGTCAGGAAGAGAGTAGGAGAAGGAAGAGATTACTGATGAGAGTGGGGTGGACGAGGAGGAATGTTATGAGGAGTGAGAGGTTGCAGGAGGTGTCAGGAAGAGAGCAGGAGAGGAAAAGAGTACTGATGAGAGTGGGGTGGATGTAGAAAAGCGTGAGAGAGAGAGAGAGAGAGAGAGAGAGAGGATGTAAGTCAGTGAGACAAGAGATGACTATTGACTTTACATTTAAATTCTTGGAGATTGTAACTCTCAGGAAAGCAAGTGTGCGGAAGAGAATTCCACAGGCGGGAAGTGCGAGAAAAGAAGCTGATGAAGTAGAATTTGCATTTACAATTTATTGGTTTCACAGTAAAAGGGTGGGACCTAGTTGCTGATCTTGTGGCTCGAGGAAATTCGTATATAGGAGGAAACCAATGAGCTAAGTTCATCGGAGCAGAAGCCGTGAAAGTATTTGTAGAAGAGACACAGGGAAGCCACACTGCGTCGGTGAGAAAGCGACTGTATCCTAGCTGCCAAGTCGGGATCGATCACATTACAGATTCTTCGTTGGATTCGGTCGAGGACACCTAAGTGGATAGCAGGGGCACCGGACCAGATATGGCAGCAATACTCAATACACGGGCGGATGGTAGACTTGTATATGTGCAACTTTTTAGTCAATTTATTGCTCGCCGGTTTAAAGTATTACTGGTACAACAATGATGTTGTTTGTCAATAATCCATCGAAGAATAAAGTTTTGAAAAAAGCAGCAGAAATAATTGTTTAAGTATATAAATTATTATATAAATTATTATTAGATGTAAATTGTGGTGTAATGAATATTGGCTCGGAATGAGAAAATGGAGAGACGAGTTCGTATTCCACTGGAATTCATTTCATTCACTTACACACAAATACCCTTGGGAAAAGTATTAATACATCTCTTCTCTCTCCGGCTATGTGTTGAATAGTAGGACAAATTGGGTCCTATAGCCTTGGTTTGCCACCAATCTACCGCAGGAATAAATGGTAAACTACTGCGGGAAAAAAACTTCTGCTTAGTCAGTCATAGATTGAATGAGGAATGATCTCCCAAGCGGGTATCAGATATGGCAATTAACTGACTGATATAAATTTTTAAGTCGTCAGTTCCAGTTCTAAAAGTGCGATGACAAAGGGCTAACAATTCATTTATTTATTTATTTATTTATTTGCTAGAGTTTCTGTAGTTGAATTAAACAACCAAAGAGACTTGTTGATGTTGAAATAGAACATAATATTATGCAGTCATTTTTTAAAATTTTATATCCTGACAAGATGTAGGCAGTCATGGTTCTCCACAGATTCCTATTTTATTTTTTATCCATGACTTGCCATGACTTGGGAAAAGCAACAGAAGGAACAGACTAGGCCGTTAGAACCTGGTCTACTTTCCGGGCTGATAACCGTTACACAATCCGCACATTAAGACTAGAGAAATTGGCAATAGTAATAAAATGGTTGTAGTATTAAGATGTTTGTTCAAAAAATTCATAAAAGACTAATGCATCTAATAATATTAACTTGGAATTAACTTGGAATAAGTATCTTTAAAAAGAACTTACCGACAACAAAAATAGATGGAAACTGCAATTATGGCGACGATGACAACCAGGACGCAGACGACACTGACTACAATAATGGTATCCTCGTCATCTGCCATCATCTGAAACAACAAAAACAATACATTTGTGCATACAGGAAACGACACTTTACATGAAAATTTTGTGCAGGTTTTTATTCGCGTTAGACAAATTTGTATTAACGATGAATAGAATCAATAGACATAATTCCAATAAATAGATCTCGTTCCTTATCAGGTTTCAAAAACTTATAGGAAGCCAGCAACTAAGTAATCTTTTGGGGACATTATATATATATCCTCAATATGATAATAAAAACCGTTGTGTGTGTATATATATATATATATATATATATATATATATATATATATATATATATAGTGTATCGAGGCAGCAAGTAATTTTCTAGGCATATGCTGTTAAATATAAGAGGCAATGAATGTCTATTATGTTTAATCATGAGCCGTTCTAAACGTCGTATTTTTTATTTAATTTCAGTTGAAAATAAAGACAAAAATTTTCCAACATTTGGATAATTATTTATTGGTTTTCTTCTAAGCTTTCGGCTCACATGAGCCATCTTCAGAGAGGTTGTTTAAACTGAAATATTATAAAATCCACCATCGACGATTTTATTTTGTGTTACCAAAAATAAACGCAGTTCTTAAATTTGCGATGCGGTTTTATGACGTCATACCGCGTGATAGCGCGAAACGACAACAAAACCATATAGTCAAATGCAATGTAATATGTTATTTCCGGATTTAAAGTTGATTTTATTGAGTGTTGGTTGTTTAGATTTGATGTACATGGCCTCCAATACCAGCAGGTTCCTCTTACTCTGTGTATGAGTAAGGATCACTGTATTGTTGACCAAAACCTGTCTGATATTACCTACATGTTTATGTTTTGCAGAGAAATGTTGTTTAATAGTACTCTGATCAGAAAGATGACATGTAAGTCTACGGGGGAGCGTGGTTGTAATAAAACCAATATATGTACTGGGTTTTTTATTAGTATCAGAGATGCAATCTCTGAATGGGCATGTAAATTGGTACACTACATTGGTTTTTTTGTAGAGAATTTAGTTTAGTGCTTGTTGGGTTATTATAGACTATGAGGTCAATTGTTTTGAATTTTTTATAATATATAATGAATTTAAATAATGAATTTAATGGCTATCCCCATCATCAAAAACAACAAATCACCTGCGAGATCCAAACTAAAACGAACCAATATTATTTACGAATACACATGTCCCTTGAAGAACTGCATTCTCGATCTTAATTTCTTAAATAATTATGTCGGCCATACAACTACGAGACTGACTCGAAGAGTCACGCTGCCTCTCTCTCACCGAAGCTCAATTCGATCTCATTTAAACACGCATGGAGACATACCCAACCCTATACGGAACACAAATATCATCGCATCATTCACATGCAAAAAAAGACTAAAAATAATGGAGGCTTTATTGATGAAAAAAAAATCCAACACTCAAAAATATCCATTACGAACACGCTTACAGCGTACCTATCGTGTTCGGTAGATAACACATGCACACTACTCTACATCATACATAACACAAAATATATTCTCTTACACGTAAAATAATATTAATCCTCTAAAATGGGTAAATGTATAGCCGAAAGCGCTCGAATAAATTAAAATTTGGACGATTTTTATATAATTTAAGACCTCAAAAGAAAAAATATATCATAAAATCACATGAAAAATTACATTAAAAAAATCAACCATCAGACCTTGTTTGTCATTGTAATGAAACCTGCATATATATATATATATATATATATATATATATATATATATATATATATAACGGCTTTTCAGCATTTATTTATAAAATATCACCTGAAGAAGAACAGTATTGTTCTCAAACATGAAAATGTTTGTGTATTGATATAATGCATCCATAAACCTTAGTATTACAAAATAACAATATATATATATATAAAGAGAGAGAGAGAGAGAGAGAGAGAGAGAGAGAGAGAGAGAGAGAGGGAGAGAGAGAGAGACAGGAAGAGAGAGGATATATATAGAGAGAGACGATCACTTTCTACACTTTATAAGGAACAAAGAAAAATGTTAGAAAGCAACCAAAATTTTGAAATCCTGCAAATACCTATTTTGTTTTATTATTCCATATTTGTTATTATCACTGACGCACGCGCAGTTGATATCTTATTCAAAATGTTATTGTCTTGATTGATTGGTTGATCCGTTTTACTACGACTTATCATCTCTTGTGGATTATTTAAAGTCGGAAACTATATTTTAGATTGTAAAACATTTGTTGGAGATAATTATGATTTAATGACCCAAGTGTTACTATTGCTAGGAGGGGGAAGTGGTGAATTCATGTCTTTTCCAAGGATATTTGCACGTAACTGAATATAATAAAACCGACTGAAATTGGAAATCGGTTCTCTGGTTAACAATTCCTTGTCGTTATCTATTACACCACTCGCACATCCAAGTTTGCAGAACCTGGTATTCCCAAACGGTTACCCATCTGGACTCGACGTTCTTTAACTTCAGTAATCGCATGAGAACCGGTGTTTCAACATGATATGGTCGTAAGCCTTGTTTTGAAATCAACAAGATTGTTATGTTATAAACAACCATATAGTTACAAAAAAACTTATGACAAAGGCAGATGTAAATTTATTTCGTTTATTAAATAAATACAGACGAGTGATTTACGAAATTGGTTCGCCTTAATTCTTAGCCGGTTGGCGTCTAGATGTGTATGAATTTGTTTTAGGCTGGCCATCTGTAATTGTATGTGATGTTCACAAGGATATGTGTGGCTTTCCGAGGCGGTTGTCCTTGGTGAGAAGGAGACGGAAAGTTGAGAGAAGACAAAAATGAACAAATATGTGTCGCTTGAAGAGTGGAGTAGGTAGTCAGTAGCACTGTGATATTCTCTCTTCTTCCGTAATTGTAATCGTTGCGTTGAAGGGTTGTTCTTTCTTTCTTCCTTGTTGTTCTTTCTTCTTAATGTGTGAAGAACAGGGGTAAGAACATGGCATGACGGTGGGTGAGAAGGTAAGGTAGGGGTGTTGCTGACCAGCCAGCCGGTGGATTTGAGCAGATTTTGAGTTTTTTCAGTGACTGTAAATCAGAGGAGATATGACATTCAGTTTGCTAACAGTTAAAAGTAGCGAGTAGAAAATGTCTGTATTCTTAAATCGTTGAAATCGAATTGTATTTGGTACAGTTTCCTTCTTTTATCCACCGCTGATTATAACATTCTTTTCTGATAAATAAAACAATACAACAGTGTCGGTTGCTGGGAATATCAAGTGATAAGTCAATTTCTATGATTGTGTTGTTTTTCTATACATATCCGAATTCGTGATCAGTATGGTCCTTGTATATTATATTAATTTTTTGTATTTGACACGATATATCGTAGGATGGGTTCTTTATTTTTCCAACGTTATCAGAGGTGTTTTGATTTCTTTCCGGTTCTACTACAGTAAAGGAACAGAATAAAACCAGAGGATGGACATAATGTTATGAAAAATGTCTTTTAGAGACTAAAGAAAATACATTTTTCTTTTTTAAAGATACTGACCAAAAGAAAATAGTTGATTTTTCATGTTCATATTTTTGCCTAACTTATCAACGCATTTTTCTCCTTATTTTTTATTAGGTAAATAAAACTTTCTGGTTTATTCTTCAGTAACACGTTGACTTTATTCGTATTTACAGTTTTAGGCCAAACAAATGCATTTGCGATTCACTGATTTGTTTTCTACGGCTTATCAACACTTTGCAAGTTATTTTAAAATAAAAATATTTTTAGATTGTAAGAGTTTTTTATTTAAACAATATAATAATGATTTAGTGATAAAGTCTTCTTAATTAACCCATAACTTGGGGAGAAGAGGTGGATTCATACATTTCACAAGGGTATTTTCACGTAGGAAAATATAACGAAACCAACCTGAATTGAAACTCGGGTCTCTGATTAACAATCCCACGCCATTTTCTATCACACCACCTACACATTCAAGCACCTAATATTTCCAAGCAGTTATTAGTCAACGTACTGATCAGGCATGACGTTGCTTAACTTCAGGTAATCGTACTGGAACTAATGTTCCAACGTAATATGACCATAATCAGTACATGTGAATAGGTAGTCAGATATATATATCATATATGGTGTATGCGTGTGATTCAACGTAATATGACCATAATCAGTACATGTGAATAGGTAGTCTGATATATATATAATATATGGTGTATGCGTGTGATTCAACGTCATATTACCATAATCAGTACATGTGAATAGGTAGTCTGATATATATATAATATATGGTGTATGCGTGTGATTCAACGTAATATGACCATAATCAGTACATGTGAATAGGTAGTCTGATATATATATCATATATGGTGTATGCGTGTGATTCAACGTAATATGACCATAATCAGTACATGTGAATAGGTAGTCAGATATATATATATATATCATATATGGTGTATGCGTGTGATTCAACGTAATATGACCATAATCAGTACATGTGAATAGGTAGTCTGATATATATATCATATATGGTGTATGCGTGTGATTCAACGTAATATGACCATAATCAGTACATGTGAATAGGTAGTCTGATATATATATAATATATGGTGTATGCGTGTGATTCAACGTCATATGACCATAATCAGTACATGTGAATAGGTAGTCAGATATATATATATATATATATATATATATATATATATATATGGTGTATGCGTGTGATTCAACGTAATATTACCATAATCAGTACATGTGAATAGGTAGTCTGATATACATATCATATATGGTGTATGCGTGTGATTCAACGTAATATGACCATAATCAGTACATGTGAATAGGTAGTCTGATATATATATCATATATGGTGTATGCGTGTGATTCAACGTAATATGACCATAATCAGTACATGTGAATAGGTAGTCTGATATACATATAATATATGGTGTATGCGTGTGATTCAACGTAATATGACCATAATCAGTACATGTGAATAGGTAGTCTGATATATATATCATATATGGTGTATGCGTGTGATTCAACGTCATATTACCATAATCAGTACATGTGAATAGGTAGTCAGATATATATATATATATCATATATGGTGTATGCGTGTGATTCAACGTCATATGACCATAATCAGTACATGTGAATAGGTAGTCTGATATACATATCATATATGGTGTATGCGTGTGATTCAACGTCATATGACCATAATCAGTACATGTGAATAGGTAGTCTGATATATATATCATATATGGTGTATGCGTGTGATTCAACGTAATATGACCATAATCAGTATATGTGAATAGGTAGTCTGATATATATATCATATATGGTGTATGTGTGTGATTTAACATAATATGACCATAATCAGTGCATGTGAATAGGTAGTCTGATATACTGAGATATGGTGTATGCGTGTGATTCATTCCTTGATTACGAAGTTTTTGAGAAGATTGTGTATTGATTGCCGACACTTCTTCCCTCTGGAATCTGTCCCGTAAGTATCAAATTTTCCAAGTCTTCTTTTCCTTTTTGTTTTCATTTTTTCTAAAACCTCGACATTGTTCACAGGTTCTGTTCATGATGTACTCAGCATCCTTCTTTAGAATCACATTGTTGCTTCAAGTTTCTTCTTCATCTGTGAGGAGATTGTCAAGCATCCCTGTCATTGATATAATATTATATTAATTTATGTATATGTTTATTACATTGCTTTCTGTAAGCGTTATATCGCTTTGTGTGTATATTATATTGTCTTATGTATTTAACTGCGTTACACTTTCTTATATACACATTTATTATATTATCTACTGTACCATTTATTCGTTGTATTTTCTTTTGATAAAACGTATTGTGTATACTTACTGTTTTTAATTTAACTTTTTTATCTGCTAATAGACTTGTTTTTCTGTATGTTTGATTTTAGCTTCATTATTCGGTTTGTGTTGTGGTGCAGTGGATATCGGCTCGGAACGAGAAATCGGGGAGCCGAGTTCGAATTGCAGTTGAATTCATTGCATTCACTTACGCGCAAAGGCACTTATCTAAATAATAGGAGGGGCAGAGAGAAGTGATAGATCAATACCAGTGATACAAAAGTGAATCAAACGAAATCTAACGGAATTTGAACTCAGCACACTGATTTCGGATGTGGGTTGTGGTGCATTGGATATCGGCTCGGAACGAGAAATCGGGGGGGGGGGGCGAGTTCGAATTCCAGTTGAATTCATTGCATTCACTTACGCGCAAATACCCTTCGGAAAGGTATTAATCCGTCTCTTCCTTCCAGTTATGGGTTAAATAACAGGACAGATTGGGTTCTATAGCCTTGGCTGGCAACCAGTCTACCGCAGAAAGCAATGGCAACCTACTGCGGGATAATTTTTTGCCCAGTCAGTCATATCTCTTTCGAGACATGATTGCCCAAGCGTGTTTCACGTATGGCACTTAACTGACTGACTGATTCGGTCTGCAAAATATGTTTGTTCACTTCTGAGGATCTGTTATTTTTTTATTATTAAAACTCAATATACAATCTTCCTTTTCATCTTTATTTGTGCCTTCAACAAATTTCTGTCACGTAGGAAAGCAGAAAATGTTTACGTAAAAGTTATTTCCGATTTCCTGTCGCATAAGCTCCTGCTGTCTCTGCAAGACGAAATTTGATAAAAACAAATGTCAAACAAACATTTCTTGTCTCTTTTTCTGTTGGGTGCAGGTCTCTTTAATAGGCTTCCTGTCTGTTTCTCAGCGAACAAGCCTAAAACACATTCGTTCTAAATCGGTTAGTTTATGCCACATTGGCATTGAGAATCATCTTAACTTGTGTCTTTGTAAGTGAATAAACAGGTTGGCTTTATAAGGGGTATTAAAGAATTGTCAGCTGAAATAGAAACAACTTCTAAAGTTTGATGGCTTTCTCCATTGACGTATCAACCTTTGTTGGTGTTTCAACGGCTTTGATTTTGTGGCAATAGGGCTGGAATCTTGTGCCTTTGGAACACGATATTATTTTTAATTCATGGCATAAATAAAACAACAACAAGTATACTTCACAGGCAAATTCTGTGACGACCATAAACACCACACATGTGCTCGAGCAGGTGTCTTCAACAGATTAGATAGCCAATGCATAAAACGGGTGTATTCTGAATCGAGCAGCCAACAGTTATACAGAGTGTAAGTGTACAGAGGGTAAATTATCGCCATTTTATATTTTGGATTTCACGCAAAACTTGTTGTTTGTATTTGATTTTGTCGACTCTACAGTAGGGTCAGTTGGGCACCGTTTAAGAGAAAAAGAGCATCATGACATAATTTACCCGACAGAACTTTGTAAACGACATGCATTCGCGCCGGAAGCTCCAATACTAACGTTTCAGAGTGTTTGGATGTCAATCTGAAGACAGAGCAGAGTATTCGAAACGAGTTGAATGAGTCTAATGGTGATTACGAAGGTGTTTGGAGTGATCAGTAGTGATGGTTCCATACATCTTCCCACATGGCTTCAAACTCAACACCGAGATCTACATCAAGTACCTTGAGGATAGTGCTTTCCTGGGTCAAGTAGGTGACCGCTGGAAGAATATGTGCCTGACAACAGGACTCTGAACTATGCCACACAAGTAGGAGAATCCAATCATGGCTATTAGACAATATCTGCTATTACATCACCCGTTACATCTGGCCACCTAACTCCCCAGACTGCAACCCCCTAAACCAACTAAACTCCTTGTAACACCAAAGATGAACTGATGGCAAGGGTTATGGCAACATTTACTAACTGAGACCTTCCAAAAGAATTTTAGGAGATTCCGTAGTCAACTGGAGACCATGGTTGAAGCCAATGGCAATTTCATTGAATAAATTTACTCTTTAGTATTTCAAGATAATTTTGTGTATATTTGTATATATTTGTTAAAATGAGAATTCAGTGCTATTTTCATGTTTGCGTAATTCAGCCGACAATTTATCCATCTTGTATATACAGATGTGTGAAATATTATGGATGTGTGTTGTGGTGCAGTGGATATCAGCTCGGAACAAGAAATCGGGGAGCCGAGTTCGAATTTCAGTTGAATACCTTGCATTCACTTGCACGCTTTCCTTAAGGACTGGATATGAGGATTTGCCTTGGATTAATTTCAGAAAAGGTTATATGAAATTCTTGCTTTGATCCATTCTAAAAAAGAGACGGGGATTTGCCTTTAATTTGATACTAAAAAACTGCGAAAATATATTAACAACTTTCGGCATGAGTTAAGAAGACAGAAAAGAAATGCTAACGGCTTTAGAAAAAGTTACTTATTAAAAGTTACAAGATTCGTTGCCAATATCTCCACTTCAAGCTGGTCCGAATAGAGTGAAGACGTACAGTAATAAGAATATAAATACTTGAAGAAAAATTAAGAAAAATATCACGGTTTATCTCGAGTATAGTATACAATAATTTCGTTAGTAGTGGTTAATCTAAATTGTCCCCAAATCGGACGCAACACTTATTTAAACGGCTAAGGGTTGGTTTGTGTATTTAAAGATGTTTGATTAGTTGATTTTGGTAAGTTTGGTAAGTCTGGCTCAGGGCTGATGGTGGAATTACGCTTAAGCAGTTAGTCACGTGCGAACTTGGGTGATCTCCCGTCGAAGTCTTTGTCCGAATTTTTTTTCTCTCTCTCTCTCTCTCTCCCTCTCTCTCTCTCTCTCTCTCTCTCTCTCTCTCGTAATTTGTTTATTTTCCAAACTTAGTAGTCTCTCCTCTATCAGTTAATAGTTGCAGGCAACGCTCCACCCTCACTGGTCTCTAACATTATTTCTAAGCTTAACTACTATAAAGCAAATGGATATTATGGAATTCCAGTCATCGTCCTTAAGAAATGTGCTCCTGAACTATCCAATCCTCTCCAAACTCTATAACCTTCCTAAAGTGGGCTGCTTGTGCCTACTGCTCCTCGGTAAGTGCTGGTAAGTGCAGGTAAGCCCTCCGATCTCGTCTTTACTGCATTAAAAGAAAAACAATTATCGTTCACACGTGCCTTTCCTTTTCTCTTTATTTGTCTGTAATTTGAGTGCGTTGAGTTGGTTTTCTTAGGGAGGTTATCAATCAGCAGGTTGTTGAATTCTCGAAATTTGTTTTCACGAAAACAAACTTATCAGCTGAATATTTTTCTTTTCGTATGGTGTCGGATACTGAACACCTGGTTTTTCGTTAAGCAACCTTTTCATCTGTTAACTGGCACTTAGGACTTTACGGTTTTTCAGTCAACTGTTAACACTCAAAATAGACATTGTCCCCTGGTAGACATCTGGCTTGTTTACATAATTTTCAATATCTGGAAATTAATTATGTCGTTCTGTATATCTTTTAACCATTTTCATGAGAAGTTTATCAGTATATTTCTATTCATTTTCAAATTAGAAATTATTATTAATTACTAGCAACCAAATAGTGTCACAGTCAAAAGCTTTCGAGATATCTAGGGCAACAGCTCAAGCTTCGCCGTTCTAATCAAAGGTCTGATAAATGTATTTGGTGATGGCCGTTAGCATATCAGCAGTAGACCTAGCGAAGTGAGAGCCATACAGTTTGTCAGAGAATAAGTTACTGGATGTGAAATGTTGAATCATTTCAGCATTGATAATAGACTCAAACACTTTGCCGAAAGCCGTAAGAGGCTGATAAGGTGATAGTTAGAAGGGTCGGAGGGCTTTCCAGAGTTTTTAAAAATAGAAACTACAGAGGAGGACATCCAACAATAAAGGAAGCAGGAAGAAGCGAGGCAATGGTTATAAAGTTTGGAGAGGACCGGAGAGTTCAGGAGCACATTTCTTAAGGACGATGACTGGAATTCCATAATATCCATTTGCTTTATAGGAGTTAAGCTTAGAAATAATGTTAGAGACCAGTGATAGGATTATGTATACATCACACAGTTTGGCATTAGTTCTAGGAGAAAAGTCGGCTGTGGGTACTCAAGATAAGACGTGTAGAGTAGCAAGAGAATTTGCGAGCAAAACACCCAGCCTAGTCCCCTGTGGATGTGAGGACCTCAAAATTATTTAGTAGTGAAGGGATCAAAGGTTTGATGTTGTTTAGCATACTTTTGCAGAGCCGCCAGTAGTTAAATTTGCAGATGCTATACGCTGCTCATTCTATTAGCGAACAACAACTTAGCATCATTTAGGACACGCTTGCATTCATTGCGGGCAGAGAGCAAAAGGCGCATATTATAGTCAGACGCTTCACTACGGTCAAGCCGGAAGAAGTGATTCCCGCAGGCACTAGTTGCCGTGTAAGCAGGCGAGAACCAAGGGGAAGAATGAGGTTTCCTGGATGGGATGAAATCATCGATGCCGGCTTTCACCCAGGAGGAGACATCGGATGCACAGTCTTCAGCAAAAAGACTAAAAAATTTGTTTCAAGGGACATCACAAAGGAAGTCGCGGAACTCCTGCTAGTCCGCTATTTGATAGTAAGATATTCTGCTGATAGTAGGTTCCTGGATGGAAGGGGAGCGGAAGAAGATAATAACGGAAACCACGGCATGATCAGAGTTGCCAAGAGGGCAAAGCTGCATGGCATGGCAAGAGTCAGGGATAGCACTGAAGTTGATGGTATAGACACCAGCAAGACCTTTGACAGAGTTTTCTAGCCACTTAGTATGATGGGCATTAAATTCACCGAACACAAATATATTAGCAATCGAGAGGAGATGAGAAGAAATGGCCTTTTCTATATTTTCTGAAATGCTGTTTAGCACGGAACAGTCAAGTGAAGAAGGCGAGCGATAGAGAAAGAAAAGATAGCTAATAGAGTTTAGTAGAGAATGACGAAAACATAAAACAATGGTCAGGAGATTCAAAAGAAATCATCCTAGCTAGAGGAAGATGTTCACAGACTTAAACTCCAATGCCATGCATATGAGCATTGGAGTTCTTTTTAAAGAGGGGAAGGTAACCAGGGATGGAGAAATCAGAGGAAGCGATTGAAGAATTAAGGTTAGTTTAACAGACAGCTATGATGTTTGCGGACCTTTCGTGAAGGAAGGATTCCACGCTGTAAAAGTTGTTATGGATACCACGGACGTTAGCGAAAGTAGATGTTGAGGGGCTTAAGTGCTTCCATTTGTGTGTGTATATATATCTATATATTTTTATTTTTCACTGTTTGCAATTTCATATTTTTTACCTGACCTCACATTTTACATTTTCTCAATTTCATATCCTCCGCGCACAATATTATTAATTTTGCAGGCGTGTTTTCTTCCATCAAATTCAGAAATGAAGGTCTTATAATACCTGTGTTGAGTGAAATTAATTTAGATTTGAGTATGAGATAAAAAAGATACTTTAAGGTGAGGCATGATTTATTGTAGTAAGTGTTAGATTTTAACAGATATCAGTCCCATTTGAATATAAATTTACAGGTGTTGTCTGCTATTTTATTTTGTGCTTTCAGGCACGATACAGACAATTCTATTGTTTGCTGGTGCAATTCTAACCCTTGTCTTATGTTAAAATAAAATATTTTCCAAAAAAGTACATAGTATTGTAGATTTTACAAGAGAGATTATTCAGTTTTACATGACATGTGCACAAACTTAACCTACGATACAAAGATGGCACTAGTTATAAAAAGTCTGGTTGTTAGCAAAAGAGACATCGCAAGAAGCAAATTACAAATCGGAGATGTCAGGATAAATCAAGTACAGAAATTTAACTTCGAAATATTTTCACAGACGACGCTTAACTTTTAGAATCCATCTTTTGCTGTTCTGATTGCGGTGTTGGACATTAAATGCAAAAAATGGCGAGTACAGGTTTTCAAAGTTTCTTCAGCTCATATTTAAAACAAGATTGCAAATACCCTCAGCATAATAGATAATGAAGCACAAAATAGATAGGTGTTCATAATTGTTTATAAAATATACGTCGGCAATATTTGTTTCATCCTTTATTTTTGATAAATGACAGTATTTTTTTCATAGTTTGATATACAGAAATATAATGAAGTCGTATCAAATAGAAAAGCATGACAGATTAATTAACGCCTTAAAATGTATTATCAGTTAAGAAATCATTTTCTGAAAACTAGAAAATAAATTTTGAAACGCAAATTAAGAGATGAAACGCGGTAAACATTCATTTCATTCTTTAATATAGTGAAAAAACAAATTTGTTTAGTGAAATATATGGGCGTCATATACATTTTACAATTTTCAAACGAAACTTATTTTGATTTGTGTTAATACGGAATTGTATTATACTCAAGGATTTCATTTATTCCATGAATTTAGCTTCGTAAACACAGGGTCGTATTATTATGATTTAATTTATTCCCTGTTTTTAGTTTCAGAAATACATCGTCGTACTATACTCAAGAATTTCACTTCTTCCCTGCTTTCAGCTTAAAGAAAAAACGGGTCGTATTATTCTCATGGATTTCATTTATACACTTTTTTTAGCTTCAAAAACATGGGGTTGTATCATTCTCAAGGATTTCATTCATACCCTGTTTTTAACATAAGAAACACGGGGTTGTATCATTCTCAAGGATTTCATTCATACCCTGTTTTTAACATAAGAAACACGGGGTTGTATCATTCTCAAGGATTTCATTCATACCCTGTTTTTAACATAAGAAACACGGGGTTGTTTCATTCTCAAGGATTTCATTCATACCCTGTTTTTAACATAAGAAACACGGGGTTGTATCATTCTCAAGGATTTCATTCATACCCTTTTTTTAGCTTCAAAAACACGGGGTCGTATTATTCTCAAGGATTTCATTTATACCCTGTTTTTAGCTTCAAAAACACGGGGTTGTATCATTCTCAAGGATTTCATTCATACCCTGTTTTTAGCTTCAAAAACACGGGATCGTATTATTCTCAAGGATTTCATTTATACCCTGTTTTTAGCTTCAAAAACACGGGGTTGTATCATTCTCAAGGATTTCATTCATACCCTGTTTTTAACATAAGAAACACGGGGTTGTATCATTCTCAAGGATTTCATTCATACCCTTTTTTTAGCTTCAAAAACACGGGGTCGTATCATTCTCAAGGATTTCATTCATACCCTGTTTTTAACATAAGAAACACGGGGTTGTATCATTCTCAAGGATTTCATTCATACCCTGTTTTAACATAAGAAACACGGGGTTGTATCATTCTCAAGGATTTCATTCATACCCTTTTTTTTAGCTTCAAAAACACGGGGTCGTATCATTCTCAAGGATTTCATTCATACCCTGTTTTTAACATAAGAAACACGGGGTTGTATCATTCTCAAGGATTTCATTCATACCCTTTTTTTAGCTTCACAAACACGGGGTCGTATTATTCTCAAGGATTTCATTTATACCCTGTTTTTAGCTTCAAAAACACGGGGTCGTATTATAATTAAGACTTTAATTTATCCCATGAAATTATCTTCAGAAACTAGAAGTTGTATTTTACTCAAGAATTTTATTTATTCCCTGTTTTTAGCTTAAGAAACACGGTGTCGTATTATACTCAAGGATTTCATTTGTTAATTGTTTACCTTCAGAAATACGGGGTCGTATTCCACTCAAGCATTTCATTTAATTCCACGAATTTAGCTTCAGAATCCCGGGGTTGTATTTTGCTCAAGCATTTCATTTAATCCTTGTTTTTTCTTCAGAAACAAGGGGCCGTATTAAACTCAAGGATTTCATTTATTCCCCGTTTTTAGCTTCAGAGGTTTGTTTTCTACTTACGGATTTCATTGATTCCTTGTTTTAGCTTCAGAAACATGACATTGTATTATCTTCAAGGATTTCATTTATTCCTTGTTTTAGCTTCAGAAACGCGTGTCGGAATATACTCAAGGATTTATGTAATCCCTGTTTTGGCTTCAGAGACATGGAGTCATATTATTCTCATGGATTTCATTCATTACCTGTTTTTACCTTCAGAAACACGGGGTTGTATTATGTTCAAGGATTTCTTTTATTTCCTGAATTTAGCTTCAGAAGTAAGGGGTCGTAAGCATTTCATTTTATCCCTTTTTTAGCTTCAGAAACACGGGATTGTAAACTATTCAAGTCATATGCACAAAAATTGCAGTGTTTATTTATTTTCTTTTTTCTTTTTTTTGTATTGAGAAGCAAGAAGCAAAAACTAAAACAACATAGTCTATGGTAGGTACCTCCATTATATCACAAAAAAACAAAAACAAAAAAAACAGCATAGTATGAATTAAAAAGGTTCAAAACTTAATAAAACGAACTTTTTCCATCAAAATGTCTATAATATTATTAAGAGAAAAGATCAAAGTAATTTTTATTTAGTTTATACAATTTTTAAATCCCTTTTAACATGTTCGAAATTTTGACAGAAAAGTTTGTTTTGATTTGAATTAACGTTGCAGAAAATGTTACGACTGTTTTACAATCGATCACGTAA
The DNA here is from genome assembly GCA_037127315.1 of Ascarosepion bandense. NCBI lineage: Eukaryota > Metazoa > Mollusca > Cephalopoda > Sepiida > Sepiidae > Ascarosepion > Ascarosepion bandense. The sequence goes on along the minus strand of JBBBDQ010001272.1, from coordinate 264,527 downwards.
TTTTTATGTAACTCACTTTTTCGACAAACACATTAATTTAGAAATTCTCTCAAAAATCAAATAATTGTCAGATTTTAATAAAACTTTCAGTACTCATTCACAAATGAATGAAATTATTTTTGAAATCATCATGTTTTTGAAATATTGATGAAAATTTTTTTAAACTCTGTTACCCCCACTCCACGTAAATTCATAAAATTTTAATAAATTTTAATTTCTGCAAATTATTTTTTTATTAGTTAAACGCAGAACTCATCGGGAATATAAACTATCTATTTTTTTTTATTTAAAATTATTCGGCACTATCCAAAAATCTGCACTGAAGAGTAAAATAAAAAATGCAATAAAACTCTGATATAATTTAATTTGATAAGCTTTTAATTGCTGGAATACATAATAATAGTTAAAGACATTATAGTCTTAAGAAAAAAATAATTGTTTTCATTTTTTTATTATTATAATAATTCATAAAGTTTTAAAAATCTTTTAAAAAATCTTTTAAAGAACTGTTGTCCTTTTTATTGATGATTATATTGCCAATCAAAAAATAAAAAATTTAATAAAAATTTTTCATCCATTATATTTTTAAAATAATTAAACATTTTTTTTGTGTGCAAATAAATATGTTCATTTAAGTACGGTGTTCCATAGGGGTCATAACAAGTTTCCATAAGAAATGTTGCACAGAAATTCAATGGCACACTTCCCAAAACTAAACTATATATTAATAAACAGGAAAATTTTGTTAGCCAAAAATAAAAAAAAATAAAAAGTGCTGAACAACTATGTATAATCTGTCCTCCTCTGCCAGTGAATGCTGGATAATCTTCTAACAAAATAAGAGGAAGATTGAGGCAGGAGAAATATCATCCTACTGAAGGATGCTGAGAACACAACGGGCGAAGATAGTGAGCAACGAAAAGGTTTTGGAGAAAATGAAAGCAAAACAAAAGAACCCATACTTAGTATTTGCCTATATTTCTGAGATGAGTATTTACAATATTTACATTATTCGGACTATATTCCTCATCTTTGTTGCCATTTGTACGACGTTTCGGTCGTTGTACGCTCTGGACTTCTTCAGGTGCTAGGAATTTCGAACAGAACCATTTATTACAATCACTGGGGTATATGAACTCAATTCCTTGCGTAGTAGTGCCTCTTTTGGAAGTCATGAGTTATCTCCCTCTAAACCTGTAAGTTACCACTTCTGTAGCCTGGTATTGAACTCACAGCTCTTTGGACCAAGTTACAGGAACTAACCAGCGTCTATATCCACTATATAAATTCCTAGTACCTGAAGAAGGCCGAAGCGTACAACGACCGAAACGTCGTACAAATGGCATAAAGATGAGAACAATAGTCTGAATAATGTAAATACTGACCCATACTTAATATGAAATTTCTACGACTGATATTGAAGAAAGAGGGTTTGGAGAATTTGACACTAACACGAAATATTGAAATAAAGAGGAGGAGAGAGAAATAGCGTGTAACCTACCAACGAACTTTTGCAACTGGATGGAAAAACAAAAATGGGATAAATAGTAAGCGGATAAATATTGTATTTTATACATTTGATTAGAATTTAGAATGTGAGATCTCATTGTTCTCTTTTATATTACGTACACACTATCCCAGATATTCATCGCTTTTACCCACGAATATAGCACAAATAAAAGCTATATATATATATATATATATATATATATATATATGTGTGTGTGTGTGTGTGTGTGTGTGTGTGTGTGTGTGTGTGTGTGTGTGTGTGAATTAAAGATCAAATGCAGATCAAATATGAATCGATGTTCGACAAGATAATACGATAAAGAACAAACAGGAAACGGATATCAATCTAATACGTTTCACATTTATTAAAGCTTCGTCAGAGATTGACAGAAAATTGATGAAGCTTTAATGAATTTGATGAAAGTGAAACATTAGATTGATATCCGTTTCCTGTTTGCTCTTTATCTAATCACAGACACACACACACACACACACACACACACACATGTAGGTGATTTTTTAATGATATTGCCTTGCGGAGAAGATCTCGAAAGGTGCGAAATACCTTTGGTAGGTGCCCGAAAAAACATATCACGAATGAAGCTATGTCTTTTGATTGAAATTGTGTAAAAGGAACTGTTTGGAAGCCGGCAATGGTTGTGTTAGCACGAGGTCATAAATCATCGTGTTCGAGATTTTGTTCCACTATCCGTATTTATCACGCCAGACCATGCCCTCTATCCCCAAAACTGTATTTAATGAATACGTTCTCTCTGTATGCAGCCGATTTGTATACGTTGAATGCTAAGGACTAAGCAATCATGGCAATACTACTTATTTAACTGTCACAAAATGTAAAAATACCAGACCAATATGCTAATAAGACAACACACATGATGAAAGGTAAAATAGTCAAAATCAATATTAATGAAAAATATTTCATTTGAAAAATTCGAATAACTTAAAACTATTAAAAATGATGCGATAATTAACACATGGCGTAAAATTCAGATTGGAAACGAAGTGATTATATGATTATGCAGTTGTCCGCTTTATCTGGCATCCAAGAGTTTGCTTTCTTTTCTAATCGCTTCCTTTATGACGATGACTAAGTAGTCTTGCATGAAAGTGTTAATGGCACTGACTGCATAGTAATGTTGGTGGAGGGCGAGGTCGACTTTGTTGAACCTTTCTCTCTTGTTGTTTGACTTCTTCCTTTTCTCTTGTGGTAGCTTCGAAGTTTTTGGTTCCAATAGTAATGAAACATCGTCTGTTCGTACGGTCTTGTGCTTGTGCTTGAAACGATTTAGGCTATCAGTGTTGTTTTGAGTTGATCCTTGTATCTTCGAAGAGGGAAATTCCATGGTCTTTCCCCTAGAGGAAGCTCACGGAATGACATGAAAACATTGGACCCCAAATGGGGAGGCTCAGTGCCTTGATAGACTATTGGGCTTCAAACTCACCACTGATCTCAAATAGAATTCTCACATACGGTCCATCGCCAAAGACACAGGAAAAATGACCGGCTCCTTGTACCGCTTCAGTAAGTACCTGTCTCATTCTATTTCATACTTTAAAAGAGCCAGATCAGGCCGAAAATGAAGCACGGTTATCTTGCTTAGATGGGAGTTGCCAAGTCCTCACTTCCCAGTCTTTATAGAGTTTAAAAGCGCCTCTGAGTTCTTGTTGGTGACGAATTATTTTCCATCATCCAGCTCCTCTTTCACAGGCGGGATGTAGTGAGGATCTCACTGCTCGATCGCATAATGGAAAGTGCTCGGATGAACTACATTCCTTTGTTCCGACAAGTCTAACCTTCATTGCTAGGACCCACCATACCACTTATATTGTAGCAAGCAATATCTTATTTCCCCCAGTATCTACCCGTTATCTTTCTCTTCTATCAGTAAAAACTGCCTCTTAACGTAACTCTCTACCACGAGTCCCCCACCACTCCGAGCCTTGTACAGAGTGAACCTTACTGAAAAAAGAAAAAAAAAAGACCTTCACTCTTCTATTCTTGCTAAGTGTTCCAACCATCGGAGACAATGTTTAAAAGTTAGCAATTTGATGCTTTGACTGTTAGCTTTTTCCAGGACTTTTTGTTTGACTTCTCCTCTGATGTCTTCGAAGTTTTTTTATCTGATGTCGACGGAATATCGCCAGTTAGTACGGTCTCTGGCTTGTGTTTCAAATGATTCAGGCTCAGCTCTAGTGACTTTAAGTGCAGCTTTGAGTTGGTCCTTGAATCTTCAAAGAGGGCAAATGTATAGTATTTTTCCTGAACTGATATGGAAAACCTTGACTCTTCCATTCTTGATATATGTCCTGACCATTGAAGACGATGTTTAATGATCAGCGATTCGATGCTTTGACGGTTGGCTTTTTCCAGAACTTTGTAATTCCATTTGATGTTCAAAGTTGAACAAAACTTTTATTGGTGAAAGCGTTATAATTTTTAGATATCGCGACGATATAGAGTCTATGTTTCACAACCAAATAACAAAGCTGAAATGGCACAATAGGCCATAATTATTATTAAGTTCAAATCTTTTTGTTTGAAGATGCGTTTGATTAGGTTTCCAAATGCGCCGTGTGCAGCTCCGATTTTGTGCACCATATCCTTTTCAAAGGTGCGCATTTTTTGATAAATTGCTGTCTAGAATGTAGTGATTGAAAAATAAATAAATAATAACAATAACATCAAAGTTTCACCATCTCTAAAAATAGATGTATATTCAAAATCGCCAGGCCACAAAGCTATGTTTCGACCAACCAAGCAGAACGCTTTCACAACCAAGATACAAGTCGCACTTCCGAAGCGAATATCTAAATATGTATATGAAGAGATGGCAAATAAATTTAAACCAAAATTGATGAATAAATTTTGTTCATTCACCTATGCTTCGGTCATAATAACATAATCAGAGACAAAAACGCAACCAGCTGGCGAACAGAGATGTCTAAACCGTGCTGCTACATTTGAAGGCATACACTCCAATCAGCACAAATTAAGTAGCTGGTGGTTACTACATTTGGATATATACATATATATTTACTGCCTCTCGGATCACACACACACACACACACACACTCTCTCTCTCTCTCTCTCTCTCTCTCTCTCTCTCTCTCTCTCCTTCGCTCTTCCCTCTTGTATGCACTCTGTAAGTTTTATTCCAGGTATTGAACTTATTGAACTCACAACTCTTTTGGATCAAGTCATGTTGCCCAGTGGATAAAAAAGAGTTGAGTTGAGTGAAGATAATTGAGACATCTGGAAGTGGCATAACTCATGTCACAAGAACAATCTACCCCGGTGAACGAAATAAAGGGTTCAGTTTAAAATTCCAATTTACTGAAGAAGGTTGGAGCGTACAACAGCCGAAACGATGAGGATAACATTCCGAACAATATCAGTCAGTCATTTTTTTTTTTAATCGTGTCACCCCAAGCAAGGCATTTCACTGCCACTATAGCGCTGGGGGTTACTTAGAGGGAAATGTCAGAAGGAGTGCGATAGACGACTTAGGATGTACATAGGGAGAGAGTTGAAGAGAGTGGGAGTAAGTGCCATACGTGATACACTCTTTGGGCGATCATATCTCGAAAGAGACATGACTGATTAGGCAGAAGATTATCCCGCAGTAAGTTGGCATTGCTTTCTGCAGTAGACTGATTGCCAGCCAAGGCTATAGAACACAAACTGTCCTATTATTTAACCCATAACTGAAGGGAAGAGACGGATTAATACCTTTCCCAAGGGTATTTATGCGTAAGCGAATGCAAGGAATTCAACTGGAATTCGAACTCGGCTCCCCGATTTATGTAAACAAGTTAAATAAGACACATTTGTTTTTAATTATTTTTCAGTAAAGTAAATCGAAAAGTGCAACACAAAATGAAGCAGTTGTTTTTTTATTTTAATATGGATGGCACACCGGGGTTTGGGAGAGATTCCAAGCGGAAGAATGTTGAGAGCGACAAGAGACAGAACCAAGTGGAAGTCCATGATCGGCTACGTCCTGAAGGAACACGGCACATGAAGAAGAAATATCTTAATAAAGTTGGGGGCATTCACTATTATAATTAAGAAGACACGAGTTAATGTTAGTTGGTTTCCTATATAGAGAAGTAGTAAATCTAAGTGTTCTGGTATATATATATAATAAGGTAAAGAACAAACAGGAAACTTATATCAATCTAATGTTTCACTTTCATTAAAGCTTCGTGTGCTTTCTGTCGATCTCTGACGAAGCTTTAATAGATGTGAAACGTATTAGATTGATATATGTTTCTTGTCGGATCCATATTTGATCTGTATTTGATATTTAACTCGTATATACATATATATATATTTAGAACATGTGCAAACTGCAATCTACTACAAAGTTGTACATTTTGTAGTAGATTGTAGTTTGTACATGCTCTAAAGTATAATTTATAATAAATATTCATTGCTCTATTTTTATATTGAGCACTGTTTTAAATTAATGTTTTGAACGTTGCAAATTTTTTCTTCGTTCCTTATTCATTTGGAGATACATATATATATATATATATATATATATATATATATAGATAGATAGATAGATAGATAGATAGATAGATAGATAGATAGAAAGTTTCTAATTATCTTAATAAAGTAAATCATAATGTAATTCATTTTTAATAAAGAAAATGGACATTCTTAAATATTTTTTAAAAAAATAATTTAGTGATTTACGATTTACTTTATTAAAAATAATCAAAAAGAAAAAAACTTATATTTTACATAATGCTTTTTCAAATGCCTTATTTGAAGAAAAATATTAATTAATTAAGGTTTTAATCCTTAATACACAACTTGTATTCAGTTATAAAAAATGTTATGTTTTTCTGGTGCTGAGTTGTATCGGACATGAATTGTCCCGACACTCAGTCGACGGTCTTGAGTTGTCTTTTCCCGCTATTCTATTTTATTTTTCCAGTGAAGTGAACCAATCGACAAAAAGAAAATTCGAATTAAATCTTGGAATGAAGCCGGTGTTCGGGCTAAATGACACTCTTCGGTATGATTATCTCTCGGAGAATATTTCTATAATCAGCACTGAAAATCGCGTAGTAAAATAGTAAGTTTATCTCACTAGAGCAATTACGACTGAGTGGTAAATTTGATCCTCACCGGTTGCTCCATACTTTCAGCCTTGTACCACGTATAAACTACGCTTAGTATATTGCTATAATCAGTCCCGTGAAATGATGTCCATGCCAGAAAAGTCTCAAAATATATTAGATGCAAGTTAAAATCACGTCGAAATCATTTTTTCTACATCTGTAATGCTTACTTGGTCGTGTTCGATGGTAAAATGAAATTAGTGTCATAAAAAAAAAAAACGAAACAAAAACAAAACTTAATAAGTTGAGCTTATTTCATCGTAAATAACAAAGACATTTCTTCCTGGGTATGACGATAAACTACATTCGGTAGCAAGGCATCATAGATTGGTGGTTTTTGAGGAGCGTAAAACTACCACTTAATTGCTGTTATTCCTAAGTCCACCCTGATTCAGAGTAGTAGAACTTGTTAGGTTCCCAGATATAGACAAATAACAACTCACAAACAAAAATTAGCAGTACATTTTTAATAAAATTACCAACAACACATTTTTATAGTAAACTGACAATCAATAAAGCACTAAAAAAATATAAGATACATTTTTATAGTAAAATTACCAGCAATATATTTGATCAAAATGACCAAGAATGCATTTTTGCAGTGAAATTACGAGTAATACATTTAAAAATGGCCAACAATAGATTTTATCTATAAACTATATATCTGAAAAACATACCTTTGTCCTGGAAGTATAAAATTATGTACAGAAAGAAAAAAACCTATTGTTTTAAGCATAAAATTACATAAAAAAATATTTAGATTTTGGCATTAAATAACCCATAAAGGTGTTGATATCAACCAATCAACCAACCAACAAAGACATTATTACAATTAGAAAATGACAAAGGTTTTAGAATCGTTTTGGTGGAATATTCTCGTGTTTTTTTGTTTGTTTTTTTTTTTGGTTAGTTTATGGAATGTCTCAGTGTATTGTTCATTGTGTTTAAGAGTATGAATGATTTTCTTGAATTCATGATATTGACACTGTAAATGGGTCAGAGAACCATGCAATCGTCTATTGTGTGCGACAGCGGTTGTTTCATTTGTAATGTATAGAGAACTATCCGCACACAAACAATATTACAGTTTAGGGAAACTCTGGCAACGGTATTTTACGTATGCGCGTAATTTATTTATTCATTTATTTATATATGTGTGTGTGTGTGTGTGTGTGTGTGTGTGTGTGTGTGTGTGTGTGTGTGTGTGTGTGTGTGCGTGCGTGCGCGCATGTGTGTATTTAACTTATTAAGCCACAAAAAAGAGAATAATTTAAGGCGAAATAATGTGGAGGGTAGGCTGAGGTACAGCGTTCAACCTAAATCATGTGACTTAAGAAGGAATGTTTGCACACTCTATCAAAAAAAGAAAAAAAAAAAAAGAAAAAATCACACAGTCCACACAACAATTGTGACGACGTCGATGGAACGTGTTTCACGGTTTTGTTAACTGGCTAGTAGTCCTTGTCAATTTTGACAAGAGGTGTAACAAATATTTTCTTTAAATTGTTTACTGCTATCTCGACGCCAAGAGATGGGAGCGTGATGTTCACTCCTACCCTCGCATCTTCCTCAACGAGTTAGCATTCTAGAAAAAACCCGTTTTTAAGATTTTTAGAAATGAGATAGAACGCAGTTGTTCATCGTAAATATGTCTGACATGAAGGCGAAAAGGTATTAAAAGTGGACTATTTTTTGAATCCGCCATGATAACTTTATGCCCACAATTACACAGCATATCTCCTTTTCTTACAAAACGACTGCTGGTGCAATGAAGGATAAATAAAATAAAAATATTCATAAAAATGATAAAAATGCTGACTGAGGTAGGCTAAGTTTAAAATTCAGACACTTCGGACGTGACAAGTTAAATTTAAACGTTGAGCCTCTCTATCGTTGATGTAGTCGACGATTATTTTTACCTTCTATAAAAAAAAGCTCCAGTCATAAAACCGTTAGTTGCCTGAACGAAACACGTTACAACAGACTATATATGCATATATTCTTTACACACACACACACACACACACACACACACACACACACACACATATATATATATATATATATATATATAATCCGCCTCTTCCCTCCAGTTATGGGTTAAATATCAGGACAGATTGGGTTCTATTGGCAACCTACTGCAGGATAATCTTCTGCCAAGTCAGTCATGTCCATTTTGAGACATTATCGCCCAAGTGTGTATTACGTATGGCACTTAACTGACTGATATATACATATATAGTATAAGTAAAAGTAAAAGTTTCTCACTGAGCTGATTGATATTACCTTCAGCATTCCGGCTCCAGGATTTCATAGGATCTAGCCGTCCATTCTTCAGGGGTGTTTTGCAATTTCAAATTAAAAAGTGAATGAACAGTTCTGCCTACAAAACTTTGGAGTCGAGATATTGAAGGTAACATTAATCAATTAAGTGGTAAACGTTTACTTTGAGTTATACTAATTCTATTAATGCTCTATATTTGATATATCGAGCACATTATTACAAAGTATACTTGCCTTAAATATTTGTCTGTTAGCATTCCACTGGCTGTTAGAAATTTTTGGCTGAATAATATATATTATTATAATTATTTAACCCCAAGCAATGCAGAAATGCCACTGGTGAGCAGGGGTTTACAGTAAGAGAATAAAAATGGTAAATGGGATGTCGAAAAAAAGATAAAAGATGGAAATCAAGTAGATAAAATATGGTAATTAACGTTGCATTTAAACTTTTGGAGATTGTAGCTATCATGGAAGCATGCAAATGGAAGTGAGTTCTACGAACGGAAAGTGCGAGAAAAAACTGTAGAAGAGAAGGTTACATTTAACTAGTTCGACGGTAAAAGGGTGGGACCTTAGTGCCAATCTAGGTGCACGAGTAAATACTTCTTCTTCTTTTTCTTCTTCTTCTTCTTCTTCTTCTTCTTCTGCCGTATCCCTTCAGGATGTAGGCGATCATGGACTTCTATTTGGCGCTATCTCTTGTCACTCTCAACATTCTTCCTCTTGGTATCTCTCCCAAACCTCGCTCTGCCATCCATTTGCTCAGACCTATCAAGTAGGTCTCGCGTTGCTTTCCCCTGTCTCTCTTTCTTTCTATCTGTCCTGTGAGTATTAAATTCTCCAGGCCCTTCTTCCTTATTACATGTCCCAGAAACCTCATCTGTCTCTTCCTTATATTAAGTATGAGTTTTCTCCTCGTTTCCATCATCTCGAACACCTCGTCGTTAGACACGTGCTTATCTATGGTATCCTCAGCATTTGTCTGTAAAACACATTTCTGCTGCCTCAAGCCTCTCCTTCATCCTTGAGGATATCGTCCAACATTCACTACCATAAGAACAGATATCACGTAGCAATCCAGTACTCTGTATTCAATGAGATCTTCCTGTCTTTCAAAACTCTGGTTAGCTTTTGAAATCCGTTTTTGGATCTGAACAACGCACTTTTCATTCTCTGTCAGCATGCTTCCCATGAAATGGATTCTGAAAAACCTCCTAGCCAGACACAGTGACCCAAACTTCCTAGCAGTAGACGCGGCTATGGATACTATGTAGTCATTTCATTTGAGGTCATTTGAGAGAATGAGGCCAAAGAGACGCAATGCGTTGCTCTCTAGGAGACTAGTGTTATCCATTCTGATGGTATACAGGAATGTTTCTCTATGTTGGTTAAAACAGAACAGCTTCGTCTTGGAGGCATTAAAATTTACGAGCCATTTCCAACCCCATTCAATCACAGATTGAAAGCCCTTTTGAAGGGCAGCAACCAGGTTTATTTTGTTAGCCTTGGTAGATTTTTTATAGAGACGGGCGTAAATGGTGATGTCATCTGCATAGATGCATACTTGGGAACTGATTATATCAGAAAATGAAAATTTTAAAAAAGCGTAGAATCTTGGATAGAACCTTGAGGGACGACCGCGTTTGTATGAAAGGATCTGGAAGCTTTCTCATTCAAAACAACCTTAATTTCATAATTTGATAGGAACGATTAAATTACATCAGACAATCATTCATGAATACCGTAGCTCTTGAGTTTGCACAGAAGGCCAGCATGCCAATCCCTGTTAAATGCTTTCGAGATATCAATAGTAACAGCCTGAGCTTCGCCGTTCGTATCAAGCGCCTGGTATATATATTCAGGGATAGTTGTTAGCACATCAGCAGTAGACCTGGCGAAACGGAAACCATATTGTTTGTCAGAGAGAAGGTTTTGAGCTGTGAGACGCCTAACTATTTCAGCATTGATAAAAGGCCCAAATTCCGTGCCAAAAAGACGTTAGAGATTAATAAGGTGGTAATTAGAGGGGGTCAAAGTCCCCCCACCCCGTGTTCTTAAAAACAGGACTTCCAACAAGCAGCAAAGCAGGAGGAAGTGAGGCAATAGTTATAGAGTTTGAAGAGGACTGGAGCTAGCTCAGAAGCATATTTCTTTAGGAAGATAACTGAAATTCCATAACTTTCGCTTGTCTTATGAGAATCAAACTTAGAAATTTTGTTAGAGACCAAAGATGCGGTTATATATATATATATATATATATATATATATATATATATATATATATATTGCTCAGATGAGCCTCCGTTCTACGTTGGAAATTGGATGTAGATACTCTAGCCGAGTTAAGTGTAGTGTTGGGTGAGAGTCTGCAATCAAATTACTCGAGTTTGTTTGCTGTGGATTTGACATTGCTTACACGGTGTCTGGGCTCAAATCTTTTAGTATTTAAAAAAAATTGTACTTCTATAAAGAAAAAAAGGAAAAGGAAATTGTTGTGGAGAGTTACACACTTAATAATAGACTCTTCTTTGCCGATATTAACCGAGAGAACAGAGCCGGGGATTCAGAGACACTGGTTTCCAGTACGACTTCAGTTCAGTTCAGCTCAGCCTAATCTGTCTGTCTGTCAGTCACTTGTAGCCAAGCTATTATTACTCTTTCTCTTTGAATCTCTTTATAGTTGTTTGTATCTCTTGTTGACATAATATAGGTTCTTGGCCTACCACCGTGTTGACTCATTATTTTATGGTCCCATACCGGGTCCATATCAACTGGCGACGAAGATGTAAGAATTCACGCAGGGAAAGAAAACATTTTTCTTTGACCACTGTCGATATATCAACGAGCGACGAAGATATAAAAATTCACGCAAGAAAAGAAAACTTTTTTTCTTTGACCACTATCGCCACATATCAACTAGCAACACCGGAAATACTAGCAACACCGGAAATACGGAAATTGCGGACATCAACGGTCGAACGTGGATTTCAAATACCAAGGGATAGCCCCCCCTCATCACATATAATCGGTCGAAAAAACGTGAAGTATCAAGAAAGGGAGAATATATACCCCATCTAGACCAGCCTGCAAATAATAAAAAAAGAGAGAAGGAAAAAATTCAGAGTCGAATGAAATAATTCCCTACAAGCCCGGAACGGCGTCACAGAAAAATCTGTAAATAGATTCGTTTTGAGCCTATCTCTTTCTCTTTGACGTACGTCTTAGGAAAAAAACTGTAAACTACAGTTAGTGTTTTTCCTCTAGTGTTGGTCGTGTTGAGTTTGAAAAAAATGGAAGACTTACAAAAAGTGATAATGAAAACTCAGTTGGATCAACAACAAAAAAGCGACAACAACAACAACAATTATTTATGAAGCTACATAAACAACAGATGGATTTGCAAGAACAAGTCTTTAAAAGGACCGAGGAACGACAAAATCGAATTGAAGAGTTACTTCTTAAATCATTAAATGGCAAGCAAACTGACAACGATACTGCTTTTTCCCAGGGTGCTATCTGGAGTATTATGGAGACTTTTGAGTATGTACCTGAAGACGAAAAAAACCTTTCATGCTTTTTATAGGCGGTATTTATTTAACGTCGACTGTAATATCTGGCTAAATTCCAAGAAAGTGAGTTTATTACTAAGGAAGGTGGGTACAGAAGAGCACAGTAGGTTTATTGATTTAATCCTCCCCAAAAAGAAAACAGACCTGGAATTCTCAGAAACAGTCAAGCAACTGTCGGAATTCTTTGGGGGCGAACACATCACTTTTTCATAAAAGATGGAAGTGCCTAAATTTATTCAAAGAGGATCAGCAGGACTATTTAAGATTTGCCGCTACGGTAAATAAAATCTGTAACGATTTCAAATTTAAATGCCTAATTTTTGCTCAAGGTCTGGTCTCTGCCGGAAACGCTGAAGTTAGACGTTGTGTGCCAACAAAACTAGAAAATGAGCCAGGTTTAACCCTCCAAAAATTAGCAGAAGACTGCCAAAGGGCCGTATCTGTAAAAAGAGACTCTAGGAATATCGAGGAGTCGGGAGTCGCTCATATATAAAAAATATGAACAGACCAAAACGCCACTCCCCGGAAAGAGAGAAAAGAAAATATCGTGACAAGCATAGTATAAGACAAGAAAATTCACCACCAGGTCCGTGTTACATTTGCGAAAAATTACACAGGATGAGGTTTTGCCCGTCCAGAAAGAAAAAAATCTTTCAGAATTGCGGTAAAGCTGGCCATATAACATCAATTTGCTGGTATGCGAAAAAATCCAGAAGAACAAAAAATGAAATAAGGCAAATTCAGTCAAGCTAAAAGGAAGATGGAAATTTGCGCAAATATGCAATCGTGCAAATATCAAATAAAACAATTAAATTCCAGCTGGACAGTGGATCTGACCTAAGGATCATAAATTGCATACGTGGAGGCGACTGAAAAAGGCAACTTTATTGAAAACTAACAAAACGGCACGCGTGTTGACTCATTATTTTATGGTTCCATAACGGGTCCATATCAGAAATATACAGAAAAAGTAGAACGTGAAAAGGAAAATAAAGAGGAAAAAGTGACAAAATATAGAGAGGGGAGAAAGTTAGGAGACAATAAACAAAATGTATAATTTTGTAGTTTGCACATGTCCTAAAGTAATATATATATATACTTTCTGTTACACCACTCGTACATCCAAGCTTAGAGTATCTGTTTTTATTTAGTGATCACCCATCTAAGCATTGACTATTTCCAACATAGCTTAACTTTGCTAATAGGACGTGAACTGGTGTTTCGATGTAATGTGGCTCTAAGTCGACATAGCATTTGAATAATAAAAAGATGTGCCTCCTGGTCAGGTCGATAATTTTTATCAGCCTCCTTAAGTATATATAATATGAGTTAACTTGACGTAAAAAATCACTAATTATAGATCTTGGTGAACAACCAAAATTAGGTATTCTAAATCTTCGATTATTTTATAAAGCGAAAGAATAAAAAATGAATGAAACTAATAAAAAAATAAAGAGTGTGCCTTATTGTGATATGGTCAGGCTAATAGTTTGACACTATTTTATGCTTCTATCAGTTCGCTGGAACTTGGGGACTTCGGTGTGGTGTAATGGTTAGCAAGCTTGTTTTGCTAAAACCCATTACAAGGGAGTTTAATCCTCACTAGGTACCCTATACTTTCAGCCTTGTGTCACATCTATTAAATTTCACCACTCCACTGTAACTTTTTGTGGGGTACCTGATGAAGGTTTGCATTTCAATAACAATTTTGTTTTTGAATCAAGAAGACTACATCGAGATCGAATTTTCTTAGAAGAAATTTTAGTACCCACAACTCAAAAGAAAATGTCCAAATTAAGGGAATATGTACACCCATCAAAAGAAAATGCACACACAACAGAAACAATGGAAAATGTCCATTAATTAATAGGATGATCAACAGATCAACGCATGATGCTCATTCAGCAAGGAAAATGGCCAGCGTCCTGGATATGACGATAATCCGGCAACAAGTCTTCTGACCAGGAGATTTACAGGAGTGCGGAACCTCCGCTTACCCGAGGTTCTAGCACCTGTTAGGGTCCTAGCTATGGGCAGAAACTATGAAAGTATAAAGATAGATTTTTATAAAGAAAATACCGGCAATATATTTATGAAAAAATATATTTGACTCTCAACAAAAAAACATCTTTACAAAAATACGTCAATAATATCTGATCTCCTATAAACTGATTTCTAACAATGAATACATTTTCTATTCATACAAAAGTATCCTAAATATCTTGTCGGCATTAAATAACCCATTGAGGTTTATATGCCGTTAAATAAAATAAACCAAACCGAACCAAATCGAAAATGGCCACCCATCAATGGAAAATGCACATCCATCAAGAAAAAAGTCCATTTACACAAATGGAAAATGTCCATTCATCTGTGGATAATACTCACACATCAATCTAAAATATCGTCTCATCAAGGGACTATATATCAATGGTGACCTTTTCAGGCCACCCATACAAACAAAAACGGGAAATTAACATGCAGAAAATTCAAATGTACTAATTATTTTACAAAAAAAGGAGCACCCCTTTTTAGAGTAAGTGTTTAAATTTTTTGATTAATAAATATATTTGCCACACATTAATTTGAAAAAATCTGAGAGACCTATGAGGAGGAAATTATGAAACTTTTAGAAATTACTTTAAAAAAAAAAAATAATAAAAATAAAAACAATTCTTGTAATTGATTACTAACGGAATTTTTTTTTCTTTTCAGACTATGATATAATTTTAATTGATGTTTATAAAAGCAATTAAGTTTATCCAAATAAAAAATGGCATAGTTTTATTGAATTTTTGTTTTTCTAATTCGGAGCAGATTTTCTAAAAACTGGCAGGTTTTGAAGAAAAAAAGACAGTTGATTTGCATTCCCCAATGACTTCTGAATTGAATTAAAACTACACTATATGTTGAGACCTAGTCGCATTTTTCGACATTTCTAGAAATTAATTGGTGTGGGGGTAACAAATTAAAAAAAAATGTTTTTTCAATATTTTCTAAAAATATTTATTTCAAAACTCATTTCAGTCAATTATGAATAAGTTCTGAAATTTTCATCAAAATCAGACGATTATTTGGTTTTTGCAAGAATTTTCAAATTAATGTGTCTTTCACAGTCAAAAAATGCTTTTGCGTAATATTACGTTTTAATTTTTTTTTACTTCTGTTGCCCCCCCCCCCTTCATGTAAATCCATGAAATCTTAATAAATTTTATGCTGATAGCTAACTTTTTTTTATTAGTTCAACACAGGACTCATTGGGGAATATAAATCACCTCTATCGCCCGGTTCACACTCCACCCACATCTTTTGAACAGATGAAGAGGCTCATCCCTTGTTTCCTATTTAGGATGTGGTTTCCGGTTTTCTCTTGTCTAATCTTTTCACTCTTTTCTCTCTTTATTTTTATTTTTTCTCAATTGGAGTAGATAGACTAAACTATCGCCCGGTTCACACTCCACCCACTTCTATTGAACAGGTGAAGAGGCTCATTCCTTGTTCCCTGTTTCGGATGTGGTTTCCGGCTTTCTCTTTTTCATTCTTTTTACCCTACGTAGCCCCCTGTGCATCAGTGGTGTTATCGCCTTGCTTGGGGTGATATGATTAAAAAAAAAAAAAAAAAATGTTCACTCATCTACGGAATATTTTATTTTTTGTTACGAATGCCTCTGCATGTAAAGTAATTATGAGAGACTGGTTTGCTCAGATACTTTGTTGCCATTGTTGATGAATGGCGAAATGTTTTTTTCAAGATATCTTTGAGAGCATTTGTACGAAGTGAACATTAGCAGCCTAAGCTGAAATTCGTCCTCAGTTCGTTGGTTCTGTTTTCCTTGCTGGTCACTCAAGAAGAATACCGAAATAAATATGAGAGTATCTCAAAATTGTTTTCGTTTTTTACACACCTTTTCTCCAGATCTTATTTCATATACACATCTAAAGACTTCGAGGCTATTATCATTATTTGATATCCTTTCCAACTCTTAGACGTTTGGATCGGGTGGTCAAGATCGTATCTTAGCTTCTACTAGTATCTTAGACGCACAATACTTTCCTCAGCACATGAGCTGTTCCAAGTAACTCTGATATCTGCGCGTTCCAATAATGTCAGATATCCCCAAGGAGTCATACATGTCCTGGACATTGTCCCGAGTGCGCCAACCACAAAAGGGACAAATTGAACTTAGTAGATTTCTTTATTTTGACCTGCCAGGCTTTTGTATCTCTTTATTTTTGCCTGTTCCCACTTTATTATTATTATGTCATTTTTCATCATATTTCGATTTCTGCTTTGGTCTCACTACCAACCAAGTCTGCGGGGAGACCTAAAGCAGGTAGTGGCGTGTTGTTATGGCTCCATTTCATGTTTTTCTATCTTCCCTATCATCCCCAGCATTACATAGATAAAGTTTTCCTTAGTGTGTAGGCTGTACTTAATAAGACAATTTTTTGTATATCTCTTAAGCTGGGGTTTCCAGGGATTCTTTCAATGTGTTGTTTTGTTCCATTTTTTATCATTCCAAGTGCACCTACTATCACTGGCACAACTCTTGTTTTCAATTTCCACATTTTTTCTATTTCAATTTCCAGGTCTTTATATTTTGACAGTTTTTCAAATTCCTTGATTGCTATGTTACAATCCGATGGACAAGCCATATAAATTAATAGACAATTTTTCTCCTTCTGGTTTTTAACAATAATGTCTGGCCTGTTTGCTTCAATTTTTCTGTCTGTGTAGATGGTGTAATCCCATAGAATGGTTACATCTTCTGTTTCTGTAACCGGTGCTGGATAATGTTCATACCAGTGTTTGTTTACAGCTTTTCCATAATGTTTGCACATTGTCCAATGTAAATATTGCCCAACTCTATCGTGGCGATTTTTATATTCGTTTGGGGCAAGCACAGAACAGCCTGAGATTAGGTGGTCTATTGTTTCTTGGTGTTTATCACAAGACCTGCATTTTGGATCCATATTATTATGCATAATATTTGCCTGAAAGTTTCTCGTGAAAAGACTTTGGTCTTGTGCTGCAAGTATAAATCCTTCAGTTTCAGACTTTAATCCAGATGCACGTAACCATCGATGAGTATTAACTTTGTCAACATTGGATTTATTGGCACGTACTGGATATTGGCCATGCAGAGGTTTGTCTTGCCAGCGCTGTTTCATCTTTTCAAGAGCTTTATCTTTGGCTTTCATTTTTATATTTTTTGCCGCAATAGTTGGTTCTTGGCTTCTGTTTTGCTTTTCTACAGAATCTACTAACTGTAAATCTTGTTTGTATTTACTGCCTTCTTTTATTATTGAATATTTTTTCTTTCTTTCTTCATGTTGCCTTACTAATTGTAACATCCAATCCTTTGTTGTTTCTATGTATGTTAGTAAGCCAATAGTTGTTGTCTTGTATGACAATTCCAGCTGAATAAGACCTCTTCCACCTTCTTTACGGGGTATGTATAGACGGTCTACATCAGCCTTTGGATGATGCATCTTATGCTTAGAAAGAAGCTTTCTTGTTTTAGCATCCATTCGCCTGATGTCGTTTAGAGTCCAGTTTAAGATGTTAAAGCTATATTGGACAACTGGGATTGCAAGGCTATTAATGGCCATAACTCTGTTCTGTGAATTTAATTCAGTTTTTAATATCATTCGTAGCCTTCTATAGTACTCTTTACGCACTATTTCTTTCATTTTTTTATGGTGAATGTTTTCACTCTCATTTACACCTAGGTATTTATAAGCTTCTTCTGGTTTCAATTCTTTTATTGTTACAGCAGGGTCTAGGCTAATTGAGGATGTTTCTTGTATTGATCCACGTAAAACTGTAGCTTTAGCACATTTATTCAAATTAAATTTCATTCCAATGTCTTCGCTGAAGCATTTTACAGTTTGCAGAAGACCTTCCAGTTCATTATCATTCTTAGCATATAACTTCAAGTCATCCATGTAAAATAGATGGCTTATTTTCTTTTGTCCTATTTTATAACCACATTCTGTCTTGTTAAGTTGACTGGTTAGTGCTATTAGTGATATGCAGAATAATAAGGGAGATAAAGAATCACCTTTAAATATACCTCTTTTGATGTTTATTTCATCAGACTTATAGGTTCCATTTATATGATTGAGGTAAAGGGTTGTTTTCCATATAGACATGCACTGTTTGATGAAATTGATGATGACGGGCGATATCTTGTATATATTTAAAGTCTTTAAAATCCAGTCATGTGGCACACTATCGAATGCCTTTCGATAGTCTATCCAGGCTGTACTAAGATTTTTCTTTGTACTGTAGCAGTTTTCCAGGATCATTTTGTTAATCAGCAATTGGTCTTTACAACCATAACAGCCACGTTTGCACCCTTTTTGTTCAAGCGGTAACATGTCATTTCTTTCTAAGAATAAATATGTCTGCTTTGTTAAAATAGATGGTAATAGTTTATATGTTGTCGGAAGACATGTAATTGGTCTGTAGTTTTTCGGATTTTTTGTGTCACCATTCTTGGGTAGAAGAAATGTAATTCCTTTTGTCAACCATGCAGGAATTTTAGTGGGATCGTCAACCATTTCTTGAAGTTCTTTGGCTAGTTTTTTATGTGATGCGCTTAAATAATATAGCCAAAAGTTAGGAATTTTATCTGTGCCTGGGAATTTCCAATTGTGTGTTTTTTTTAGTGCATATTTAACATCATCTTCTGTAATTCCAGACCATGTCTGTTCGGGTTTATTTTTCATTCGTTCTGTCTCTTGCGTAATCCAATGTACTTCCTTGCTAAGTTCTTTAGGGCAAGCCCATATCTTTTCCCAGAACTGTGTGACTTCTTCCATTCTGGGGGGTACTGTCACTTCAATTCTTTTTTTACCTATTTCCCTGTAAAATCTCTTTGTATCAGTCTGAAAAATCTTGTTTTGTCTGTAAAATCTTGCTCTTTTTTCATAACGTCTTATTCTTTGAGCCTTCAGTTGGATTTTTTGCTTTATTTTTTCTTTATTTGATAAGACGTCATTTTCATTCTTGATGTTATATTTTTTTACGGCTCTTCTGCTTTTCCTAGTTCTTACATTTTATTATTATTATTATTATTATTATTATTATTATTATTATTATTTCCTTTTATTTCTGTGGCATACACATTTTTTCTGAGTCCCAACCAGAGACCTAAGATCAGAAATGACTTCATGATATTTTCCATTGATCATTTAAAAAAAAAAAATCAAAACAAATCTAAGATCACACATATTTTAAATAGTTAAAGCGCTTCTTAATGTGTTAGCTGTACTTGTGAGTACAATTTTTGTATTTCTTTACGGCATAGGCTACCAGGAATCCCTTCAATGAGTCTATAGGATACATTTCTAATCAACCCGTGGGCTCCAACTACAACTGGAATTACTTATCATACACTGCACCTTTGAGTTTTTCACTTCAATATATTTGTATTTTATATTTTTTTCTCAAGATTTTATTGCATCAATAAGAAAACACATTCTGTTTTTGTGGTTTCAAACACGATGTCGGCTTTGATTATTCTGACTCTGTGTATTCTAAAATCCCATAAAATTGTTCCTGGTTTTATCGGTTTTATTATTATTGTTCAATTTTACCTTTTGTTTCAGATATAATGGCAGATACAAGTTATGTAATTCTCATACGCTAAGTATAGAAACGAATACAATATGAAAACCAGTAAAACGGAATAGTAAAGAATAACAATAACAGGTAAATTGCAATATGAGCACTGGTAAAAAAAAATGTACGTGACTGAGACATTAGGTGAATTAGAATCCAGTGACCCAAAGAGTTGTGAGTTCACTACAGCTGAGGTAAGCCAAAACCTTGGAGAGTTGAGACACACACACACACACACACACACACACACACACACACACACACATATATATCAGGAAAATAGTGGCTGGTTAGACTAGCTGACGGTAGATTTAAATAAGTGCTCAATGCACAGTCAAAACAAATGAATTGAATATGCAGAGCTAACAATATATCAAAGAACCGAACACACTTCACTTATTTTTTATCTAGGTTTCGTCCACTCTGTTCTCCTCAGGTAAAGCAGTAGCTTGTATACCAAGACGATTGCTTATATGAAGCACACACTAACGCTCTCAGCCAGGCCCATATTGGTCCAAAACATACTTTCTTGCATCCTGTCATAAACTCAACATTTCATTCAATAATTTTTCTGATCTGGGTAAGTTACAATAGCCAGATTTTCTCCTGGTACAAACCGTAAACCTTGTCAGCAACACTGTAAGTCCGGACCTTCCTAAGTATACTCCAATTCACATTAGGCATTTTATAGTCTTTTTCTTTCAACTCCCACACGTGACTGGCTAGTCTGGTACTATTCCTGTTTTCTTAACTTCAGTACCATTTTCTTAACTTCTTATAGCATCTCTGTTTAAAACTGTCTTCTGTGCGCCTCAAATGAACCATGTTCGTCCCATTAGAATTTTCCACTTCAGCTTTATACACCACTCCTTCTGTTTTACAAGCACCACTTAGCGGAAAACTGTCCTTGTTTCTGCAGTTACACGAGTCACCATCATTTTTGTTCTGTGTGTTACCCTTGGAGTTCTTGGCGTTTTGTCTTTTTACAGCTTTATCCAAGTTACTGGTGCAGCTATATCTCAAATACCTTCCTTATATTAGTTTTCATCTCCAAATTGAAATTGGGGTTGAACCAAATAACATTTCTTGACCTATTATTACATCGTACCTGCTGGTTAGTAGGCGGTTTAAACTTCGATTTGTGCCCCTCCTCTTTTAACGCCAAACCATTCTATTTTTCCCCTTAAGATATTTCTTTTAAATAAGAATTTCTAGATAACGTACACCCAATACCTTTTGGGATGTACTTAATTACGTTCACTGGGTGGTTGGACAAAGTTTAGTATTAGGCTTCATGTACGGAGAGACTGTACTGCTGTTCAGATCGAACTCCACATTTAAATATTGCACCACTTTTCTAGTTAAATCCACCTCGATATCAAATCCGAGGTTCTTGAAGAGCCTGAACAGTGCCTTTCTAATATTGTCATTAGCTCTGTTATTACCAGGCACTACTATGTCCGTTCTCCCTATATAATCCATGGTTGTCTATATGTACAGACATACAGACGCACACACAAACGCACACACGCCTCTGTGTGCGTCGCATGCTTTAACCGTTATACCGACGTCACTGTGGACTATTTAAACATCCAGCTTTCTAAAGAATATATATATATATATATATATATATATATATATATATATCTGCATGCAAGCCTGTTTCCCAGTATCACAGCACTTCAGTGCAGCTAGATTAACTGTTAGCCTCAAGCCGGGACTGAAACCCGACTGATTTGTCATCAGTGGGAGATTCACCCACCAGGCTATCAGGAAAAGGCAGATTTCATAGCGTGTAGTGTTTTTACTAAATGTAAACACGCCAGTAATTGAGAGTGTTCTATCTTGAACCGAATGAGCGTTGAGCGTTCAGCACGGTAACCCAAAAACATAGCGTAATATATATATATATATATATATATATATATATATATATATATATATATATATATATATATATGTTGATTGAAAAGTAACTCATTATTTAATGTATGA
Organism: Ascarosepion bandense; assembly: GCA_037127315.1. NCBI lineage: Eukaryota > Metazoa > Mollusca > Cephalopoda > Sepiida > Sepiidae > Ascarosepion > Ascarosepion bandense. Next base: position 242,384 of record JBBBDQ010001272.1, on the reverse strand, counting down.
ATGAGCATCCCGGAGTTCTCACTTAACAACCTGTGACCTTTTACTTTGTGGTTGGTTAAAAGACCAACTCTACGATACCAAACCAAAGACTTTGGAAGAACTGGAAGAAGTTATGTCTTCCACACTACAAGAATTTTAAATCAATTGACGAGATTCTTGGCCAACCCCAGAAGGTGGTAGCGAAATCTGCTGACCATATGGAATTTTAAATAAAACTTCATGCTAAACGTTTTACTCTCATATCCATTTCTTGTAAAATCTTTAGCTAATAAATTATAAGTTTTAAAATAGGGAGTTACTTTTCATCTATCTATCTATCTATCTATCTATCTATCTATCTATCTATCTATCTATCTATCTATCAAACAAAGTTTCCAAGGCAGACCCTGAAAAGTCCTCGGCCCAACCCACGTATCAAAATCTAACACTGAACAGAGATAAAATATTTTTTATCTTTTTTATTTTTATTTTCATTTAATTATTTTTTCTCTCGGTGTGGTGATTAAGCATGCTTCTTGGTCGGACAAAAAACTTTTCAGCATTTAATAATCCTGCCGGACTTGAATTATAAGTTTTAAATAGATTAATGATGACATTTTCAATCAAACAATTTGATATTTTTTTTCTAAAACTGTTTCATCGAATTGTCAAAAATATTAAGTTCAAAATTAGCTTCTACTGACCAATTATAAAGGACCTAATGTTAGCAAATTTAAAATGTCAGCCATTCAACAATTTTCAGGTAAATTATGTCTTAATTGTTTTGTATTTTTTTGCAAAAAAGAAAAAAATTATATAAATATAATACCAGTCAAAACAGCAAATTAAATGTGACGTGTGGTCCAGTGAGTCAAAGATTAAAAAATAACATTTTTGTCTGACTCGGACTGTAAATATGACCTCTGATCAAATGCCCATGTTTGCAGATCAATTAAATGGAGTTTATTTGGAGCTGTGTTTCTGTAACGAACATTATGTCAGTCAGTTAAGTGCCATACGTGATACACGCTTGGGCGATCATGTCTCTTTCGATCCAAGACTGACAAGGCAGAAAATTTTCCCGCAGTAGATTGCCAATTAATCCGCCAACATCGTGGCCAGTCTGAGTGATCTCAATCTTTTCCGTTCTTACAAACGCAAATCACCATCAGTTGATATTAGGACATTTATTATTTAGGTTGCTTGATTTTACAATATATCAGCCCTTGTTATATGAGGGATCCAATGAGAATGGAACTCACTAATACATATTAATAGTCAACCAGTCAGTCAATTAAGCGCCATACGTGATACACAGTTGGGCGATCATGTCCCGAAAGAGACCATCTAGACAGAAATTATTTTCGCAGTACATTGCCATTAATTTCTGCGGTAAAGTGGTTTCCAACCAAGGCTATATAACTCAATATGACCTTCTATTCAACCCATAGCTGGAGGGAGAAGAGATGTATTAATTCTTTTTCCAAGGGTATTTGTGCGAAAATAAATGCAACGAATTCAACTGGAATACGAACTCGTTGCATTCACTTGGTACTGTGATGTAGCGTTCATAAATCATCAAAGATCAAATTGAAAAGAACCCCCTTTTCCAGCTTTAACGGAATTCAAATGTGTCTACGTGGCATTGTGGATGATAAATTATTTCTTAGACTTTACCCTAACCCTAACCGTCGCGTGCCTCTCGCTACTCTATCGCTATTTCCATGGCGAATGTTCAAACTAGCTACATTCCTTAGTTCCACCAATCCGAACCTTACGGCTAAGACCTACCATTTCACGTACTCAAAAGTGAACCATCTTCATTCAGTTTGTATTCGATTGGTAAGAAGGATGTTCCACTCAGCTTCTTCCATAGAGACTCTCCCTGAAATAAAACTTCCCTGATCACGAAAAGAATTAACTTCAAGTCGAAAATTAACTGTTATCCGTCTTACATATCCTCATATTCTCCACTTCTTACCTCTTACGTCCATAAAACAACCTTATTCAGTAACCTCTACCTTGACAAGCTCGTCCTTTATGAACAAAGAAAACTCATCTTAGTGCGTTTAGTGCTTACGGGTCTGTCGAAAATATAAGCAAGTATTTTATTAGAAAAAATAAGGCCAGTGTCCTTATTTTCTCTTCAAACGATAATTTAGACTGTTTTTTGATAGTTGATAGTGTTTACAAATTTATTTAGTCTGTAAGAGTTGAAAGATTGTCTTCATAGTCTCGGTCTGTTTTTTTCTTTTTCCTTTCGGTCGATGTTTGGCAATTAAAATGTGGCCGGTGGGAATTTAGGATAATTGATACCGTTTTGAAATTCGAATGACAACGTGGCGAGACTATTTGTCCAACCACTTATAGCTAGCACGCCAACCCATCCACCGAGCAATGTCTTACTGCCCCGTTGATTCCTAATTACCTATCTGGAGATTTTACCTGCCTTTACAAAAGATTAAAATACCTACCTTGCGATTTACCTACTTTACAAAAAAGAAAAGAAAAATTAAAGTAAAATAAACAAACAAACAAACAAACAAACAAAGACAAATGATTAAAAAATGTTTGCATCGCTTAAAACTCGTGGCATTTCAGAATAACAGAATTTAGAAATACAACTCAAGAGAATTCATTTGTATTTATATTGATCGAAATATAAGTAAAGTCTTGACGATTGTATCGTTTTTTAATTGCTCTGAAGAATGTCAGGGCGTAAATGACATCACATTTTACATTCTAGGCTACAGTGAATATTCAAATTAAGCCTAACACCTTTAGCGCATACGATTTTTTTTTCTCGGTGACGTGTGAAAGCCAACAAAAGAACACTCAGGGTTCCTTAAAGTATCACCAAAGACAAGTGTGAATCACAACAGCTTGTGGAAAAAAAAAATGGATGACTAATGTGCGAATTTCAAAAGAGGAATGTTAATTGATGGCATTTGGCTTTTAACAAATAAAATAGTGAAAATTTTTAACTAGTGTCGTTTGGTGCTGAATAGGTTGAGCTTTTTACTTTCACTATTCATAGTAGTTGACTAATTATTGTACTTATTAGTAGCTTAGTGTTAGAAAAACAAACCAATTTCAACTGAAATTAAAGGTTCATTTTTTTATATTGATATTTACAAAAACTTAGTGTAACTCAAGATAAAAACCGAGTTCGAATTTCAGTTGAATTATTTGCATTCACTTACACACAGATACCTTGGGAAAGGTATTAATCCATCTCTTCTCCCTCCAGCTATGGGTTAAATAGCAGGACAGATAGAGTTCTATAGTCTTGGTTAGCAACCAGTCTACTACAGAAAGTAATGGCAACCTGCTGCGGAAAAATCTGCTTAGTCAGTTATGTTTCTTTCGAGACATGATCACCCGGCCGTATATCACGTACGATACATCAGAGACTGACTGAAAGACCTGATTACCTTGAAAATCAGGATTTGAAATACTAGCTTCCATTTATGCTTAAACACTGACCTCCGTCAACAATGGGAAATATGAAGCTATTTTAAGCAGAACGAATTTTTAAATTGTACTGTTGTGAACATGTTCGTTTTTTTTTTCACGTATATATAAGATACAAGTTAATTTAAAGGCATGAATGTAACATTCCCTGCATTCTATATATGTACTAAACGAAGGTGCAAGATAGCGTTCTGGTAATGTTTTCGTTCAAGTGTGTGAGTCAAGAATAGAACATTAAGTATACTCCAGAGATCAGGTAGCATCGTTAGAAAGCATATAAAATCACAGCAATAGACGGGCAACAAAATGAAGAGCGTTTCCCAAAAAAAACAAAAAAAAAAAAGGAACGTTAATTATTAAAATTGCTTCGTAAAAATTTTGTGTGTAAATAATTTTTCAAAATCAGTAACTTTGTAAACGCTTAAATGCAATATAGTTGTTTGACTTTAAACTTAAATTTAGTTCTTTCAAACAGTACGCCTCCCTCCTTCGAGTCAGTGTGATAGGTAATTTCTGACGCCTACAACATTAGACAGCTAGAACTAAGTAATTTTCTATCTTTGCTATATTAACACACACACACACACACACACACACACACACACACACACACACACACACACACACACACGAGATAACGATATATACTTGATATATACGCTCTATCAGGGAGCGTATGTATTTATAAATGACCTGGCGATTGCCTCTAGCATGAAACAGACTGTCACCTCTTGATTTTGACTTATTATATATATATATATATATATATATATATATATATATATATATATATATATATAACGATGTTTACTCTGTATAATGCCCAAGAGCCACTCGAGGGTTACAGAGTATGAAGAACAGTTTATGTGATATGTAACGAAGATAACGGTTGATTCTAGACATGAACAGGCTAAGATTGTAGTGATCGCGTAAACATTCCTTTGAGAATTGATTTCACAAAGCAGCCATATTAACAACACCTTGTGCCATATGTCATCACTGTAGATTGTTTTAATGCAATGTCCGTTCAGAAAGCACCCCGGCTGTTCATAGTGTTTTTTGTTTTTTTTAATAATCTATGAATTACGATGACTTCTTGAGAATGACAGAGAAATGATTTCCCATTGTCTTCCCCGCAGTATTGAGTTACGAGCTGGCCTTTTCTTATACTGGTGCCACCCAAGACGACAGAACCCAATCTATACTGCTATTTCGTCCAGAAGTGGGGAGAAGGCATGGATTAATGCTTTTCTCAAGGCTAATAATGCGAAAATGAACGGAACAGGCTAGACTCGATTCGAATTCGGTTCGCCGATTCCATTTTTTTGCGGGTAACCATTGTATTACTCTCACTACTAATTAAAAAATCAAATTTTACATCTTCACGGTCATTTTAAAAAAGAATCAAACGATTATCCATTGCAGGCAAAC
>JBBBDQ010001272.1:207500-235000 GCA_037127315.1 Ascarosepion bandense | reverse complement strand
GAAAATTCCTCTATGTGTTTAAATTTTCAAAATGTTGAATTCGATTTTCTACGAATGATCTCCAACCCAACCTTATAAACTGTAGCTGAAAACCTTTACAAAATAATTATACTTTTTGGTAAAAAAGTGAAATTAATATCACAACAAGAGTAGAAGAAATATCCAAATTGCCATATTGTGCCGTCAATGGAATGGTACTAAAGTTGTCCCTGGAGAATGAGAAAGAGTGTTTGTGTATGAAAAATTTGCTGGCAGAAACACTTGTCCATCACTAAGACACCGACAGAGAAAATCTCTGCAAAATGGTGTTAGAGACCAATTCATTTATTTGTAAAGTCCGTATTTGAAGTTTGAAAACAATTTGCTAATATCAGTTCCAAACTACGATGTGGAAAAAGGTAGATTAGACGTAGTTTTATCTTCTCCAGCGCGTAGGATCAGCAAAAGTTAAGCAATGTTAAACCTGGTCTGTACCTAGATGGGTAACCACTTGGGAATATGAGGTTCTGTAAGCTTGGATGAGTAGTTGGTGTAGTGCATAATTGTACGGCATTGTTAATCGAAGAGCTCAGCTCAAAATCTCGTTGGATTTGTTATAATCCCTTACACACAAAATATCCTTGGGAAATGTATGAATCCACCTCTTCTGCCTCCTCTATGGGTTAGTTAGAAAGGCTTATATTTCTAAACTATTATTATCTAAAAAATTCTTAGAATCTAAAAATAGTTTTTGGCTTTAAATAATCTAAAACAGGTTGATAAGCTGTATCAAAGGTTGGTAGGCTTGCAAAGGGTTAGTTAGCCGTATCACAGGTTAGTAGGCTTGCAAAGGGTTGATGAGCCGTATCAGAGGTTGGTAGGCTTGCAAAGGGTTAATAAGCCGTATCAGAGGTTGGTAGGCTTGCAAAGGGTTGATAAGCCGTATCAGAGGTTGGTAGGCTTGCAAAGGGTTGATAAGCCGTATCAGAGGTTGGTAGGCTTGCAAAGGGTTAATAAGCCGTATCAGAGGTTGGTAGGCTTGCAAAGGGTTAATAAGCCGTATCAGAGGTTGGTAGGCTTGCAAAGGGTTGATAAGCCGTATCAGAGGTTGGTAGGCTTGCAAAGGGTTAATAAGCCGTATCAGAGGTTGGTAGGCTTGCAAAGGGTTGATAAGCCGTATCAGAGGTTGGTAGGCTTGCAAAGGGTTAATAAGCCGTATCACAGGTTAGTAGGCTTGCAAAGGGTTAATAAGCCGTATCAGAGGTTGGTAGGCTTGCAAAGGGTTGATAAGCCGCTGATCGAACGAGAACCAGTGTTTCAACCCAGGTAATCATGACTCCACAGATTACTTTTCTTTATTATTGTCATGACTTCTTTGTGAAAAATAATGGAGTGGTTTTATCGTTGCCCTCTCTATGAATCCTTCTCTTAGATTGATTGAAACCCTACCTACTCTGCTGTTTAGCCCAAAGGCAAATGTAGGGAGAAATGGATTCATACCTTTCTAAGGGGCATCTGTGCGAAGTGGATGCAACAAAGGAGTTAAAAGTTCAACTCTGCTCGCTGATTTTCTTTCCCACACACAAATAAACACGTTACTCTAACCAGACTTCTAACTCCTTCTTATTCTTTTACGTGCCGGGTTTCTTTAGGATGTTGGCAATCATTGCCTTCCACAACGTCCTGTTCTTTGTAGATCTTAATAGATTTTGTTTTTTTATCTCTCCTAAAACTTGTTCCGCCATAGATTTAGCTCGCTAATTAACTTACGCCTTATTTTACTCTGTCTCGCTTGTCGAATATGTCCTGTGAATATCAAATTTTCCAAGCCCTCTTTCCTCATTATTTACCCTAGACATTTCAAAAGTCTCTTCCTGATTTTAAGTGTAATTATCTTTTTTGTTTCTATTTTCTCTAAAACCTTGCCGTTTCTCACTTGTATTCATATTCTCAGCACCCTTCATTAAAATTACATTTCTATTGCTTCAAGTGTCTTTTTTTTTCATCTATAAGGAGATTGTCAAGCATTCATTGCCTTTTAGAAAGACCACTATTATATAACAGTCCAGTACTCTTTTCTTTGTATCTAACAAAATTTTCTGTTTTTTAATACTTTGCTTTGCATTTGGAAAGCATCTTTTGCTATCGCAATGCGCCACTAAGAAAAAGTTATTTCAAACAAATTACATTAAAATCAGGACGAAACGTGTGGTGTTTAGTCATATATAATTCATGATAATATCCGTTTTGATTGAAAGAAAAACCCTGTTGTATGTCTTTTTCTTCTTTTATGTATCATTTCTCTTCAGAACGTAGGCGATCATGGCTCTCCACAATTTCTTATACTTTGTCTATCTTAAGAAATGTTGTACTTGTAAAAATTGTATTTTCGTTTCCAATGAATGAACGTTAATAATAACTTGAAAATGGCTTAATAATGAACTTTACTACCAACATAGAGTTACTTATCTAAACAGAGAACACAAGCTTATGCATACGGTATACGTGCAGTGCATATGAAATAATATAGGTTAACAAAATGCTCTTTTCTGAGGTCACCTGGATAAAACACTTGAAAGATATTTTATAGCCTTCAAATAAAAAACACATTTGTATATTTTGGACTATAAATAACCGAGTAATTGTATAAATATAATTTTTCAATGTTTATTATTATTATTATGTCATTTTTCATCATATTTCGATTTCTGCTTTGGTCTCACTACCAACCAAGTCTGCGGGGAGACCTAAGGCAGGTAGTGGCGTGTTGTTATGGCTCCATTTCATGTTTTTCTATCTTCCCTATCATCCCCAGCATTACATAGATAAAGATTTCCTTAGTGTGTGGGCTGTACTTAATAAGACAATTTTTTGTATATCTCTTAAGCTGGGGTTTCCAGGGATTCTTTCAATGTGTTGTTTTGTTCCATTTTTTATCATTCCAAGTGCACCTACTATCACTGGCACAACTCTTGTTTTCAATTTCCACATTTTTTCTATTTCAATTTCCAGGTCTTTATATTTTGACAGTTTTTCAAATTCCTTGATTGCTATGTTACAATCCGCTGGACAAGCCATATCAATTAATAGACAAGTTTTCTCCTTCTGGTTTTTAACAATAATGCCTGGCCTGTTTGCTTTAATTTTTCTGTCTGTGTAGATGGTGTAATCCCATAGAATGGTTACATCTTCTATTTCTGTAACCGGTGCTGGATGATGTTCATACCAGTGTTTGTTTACAGCTTTTCCATAATGTTTGCACATTGCCCAATGTAAATATTGCCCAACTCTATCGTGGCGATTTTTATATTCGTTTGGGGCAAGCACAGAACAGCCTGAGATTAGGTGGTCTATTGTTTCTTGGTGTTTATCACAAAACCTGCATTTTGGATCCATATTATTATGCATAATATTTGCCTGAAAGTTTCTCGTGAAAAGACTTTGGTCTTGTGCTGCAAGTATAAATCCTTCAGTTTCAGACTTTAATCCATATGCACGTAACCATCGATGAGTATAAACTTTATCAACATTGGATTTATTGGCACGTACTGGATATTGGCCATGCAGAGGTTTGTCTTGCCAGCGCTGTTTCAAACCTTTATTATTATTATTATTATATTTCGATCTCTGCTATGATCACACTACTTAGACAAGTCTGCGAGAAGACATAAGGCCATTCGTGGTGTGTTGTCATGGCTACATTGCATGATTTGTTTTACTAACGCCCATAACAACACTAGCGTTACAGGGACAAAATCTTTTTTTGTATTTCTCTTAAGCTGGGATTTCCAGGGATTTTTTACAATGTGTTGTTGTGTTCCTTTTTTATCATTCCAAGCGCCCTTACTATGACTGGTACTATTCTATGTTACAGTCCACTGCACAAGCCATATCAGTTATTATTATTATTATTTTCAGTGTTCCAGGAAGGTAATCCTACGAGATCTAGAAGCCCTATCAAGATTTATTATTAGCGATCACAATCTTAACAATATAAGATATGAAGATAACACCGTATTTATGGTGGACACAGAGAAAACTGCAGGAACTTCTAGACAAAGTAGTAAAAAAGTGAGAAAAAAAAAGACTATCAATTGTAAAAAAAACGGAAAGTTTGGTTGTTAGGAAAAAGAACAGCACAAGATGCAAACTACAAAGTGGAGAGGACAAAAACAAGCAAGTATAGACGTTTCACTTTCTAGGAAAAGTTGTAGCAGACGACAAAGAATGTGACACAGAAACCTGGCGGTGCATTGAAATAGCAAAAGATGCCTTTCAAAAGCTAATCAAAGTAATAACAAAGGAGAAAAGTATTAGAAACAAAGAAAAGAGTGCTGAAATGCTATGCTTCCACATGACAATAAATATTCGGCTTACGGCCATATCACTTTAAAAACACCAGTTCCCGTACGATTGTCGAGATTAAGCTACGTCGAGACAGGCCAATGGCGAGATGATTAACCTTTTATGAATAACAAGTACTGTAACCTTGGATGTGCGGGTGGTATCATGGATAATGGCTCGGAATTGTTAATCAGAGCGCCGAATTCAAATTCCCGTTGGATTCGTTATATTCCTTTACACGTAAATATCAATGGAAATGTATGAATCTACCTCTTCTCTCCTTAGTAAGACGTTTATCATTAAACCATTATTATCGCAAAAAATCCTCATAATCTGAAATATTTTCTGGCTTTAAATAACCTGAAAAGGGATTACAAGTGGTAGAAAATAAAACAATCAATCAATCAAAAAAAGTAAATGTGTGCTTCTACAAAATGATACTGAGAATACCATGGATAGAACATGTGTGCAACGATGAAGTTTTATATAAAGTTAAAACGGGGACGTTTATATCTAGAATCGGAAAGAAACAGTTGACATTTCTGAAGCACATAACGAAGAAAGAGGGCTTGAAGAATTTGACACTCAGAGTGCATATTGAAAGCGAGAGAAGCAAAGGGAAAGATCGAATAAACTTTCTTAACGAGGTTGTATAAATGGGTGACAGAAGAGGGAGTAGAAGGAATAGTAAGGATATAAATATTACATGTAACGAAGGATAGGATGTTGTGGAGAGCCAGGATCGTTCACGTCCTGGAGGGAAAAGTCACGTAAAAGATGAAGATCTAACACGGGATATTGTAGATAGAAATTATTCACTGGAATTATTACATTATAGATGCACAACAATTAGTATATTATAGGGACACAAAATTGTTATATCATAGAGGCAGAACAATTTCTGGCTTGAGTAAGAAAAATAAAACAATAATCAAAGCGAAAAAAGAAATTGGTAAACAGCGAGTAACCTACGTAACGAGCTTGTATAAATGGATAGCAGAACAAGAGCTATGAAAGATGGGAAGTTGTGGAGAGCCATTAGGCCCTACGTTATAAAGGTTATGACACATAGAAGACGTGCCACAGTTACAAATATAGGTCGGAAATATGCAAATATTTATGTAATTAACGAACTAAAAGAATCTATGGAGAGCCATGACTGACAATATCTTGAACTGGCATATCTAGAGAGTGTAGTGAGAAATTTTAGCGCCAGCTAAGATCTGAACCAGGTATACGTTTAGCACCAGCTAAAATTAAACCCGGTATACGTACTAAATGATAATTTTTTTTTTGCTTAAATCTACTTGATAAGGAGGATGTGCGTTGTGGTACAGTGGATATCGGCTCGGAACGAGAAACCGGGTAGCCGATTTCGAATTCCACTTGAATCCATTGTATTCACTTACGCGCAAATACCCTTGGGAAAGGTATTAATCCGTCTCTTCCTTCCAGTTATGGGTTAAATAGCAGGACAGATTGGGTTCTAGAGCCTTGGTCGGCAACCAGTCTACCGCAGAAAGCAATGGCAACCTACTGCGGGATAATCTTCTGCCCAGTCAGTCATGTCTCTTTCGAGACATGATCGCCCAAGCGTGTATCACGTATGGCAGTTAACTGACTGACTTGATAAAATTTAGAAATTCTGCTTGTTGTTGAATGAAAATCAAAAAGAAAACGATTGTTACACGTCAGGAATTATAGTAAGCGTTGCTGACTGTACAAATGATTAATCTGTATAAAGATTATTGATCAATAATCAATAATAATTAATGACTTATATAATGGCTAGACACTCATATCCGAGTATTCCTGTATACTAGGGCGACTAACCTGTTACAGACGCACGCTCAGGCACATTTGTGATTGTTCAACACCCACGTTATTCTCCAACTATGTTGAGCGAACCTTAATAACAGTTTCTGGGAGAGAGCGCATTATCTGGCGTAATCATAAGTCTGAACAAGGCCGGAACGCTCAAACCCTCGGTTACGATGACTTCGTGTTGGCACAACCATCGATGGTTCCCCAAAGAGTTCCGGCTACCAAATTTCACTCACAAGTCAACCCGTGGTATGGTTTTGAGACACTCTCCAAAGGTTCGCTGAGAGCGATAACATCAAGAAGCTACCTCCCTGACAAATCGACCATGGTGAGATTCGAACCCGGGTCAGAAAGTGAACGTTCTAACAACTTGGGCACTTAAGTGTGATACAGATATTAATACGTTAAACAGTAGAATACATTCTGATACTATCGGATTTATATTTCCATTTTTATAATCATAAGGGATAATATTAGCACCACCATCATAATTTGTTTTTCAGGCACTTTCCAAATGTACCGCACTACATAATGACATAATAGTAATTGGATAGACAGAACGTCAACGCATTGCTAATGTTTTACCATATAAAATTTATTTATTATTTTACTATAGAAATGCATTTAAAATCAAGAAAAAGCGTATTAATCCAAAAGTTAATAACATTTAATAAAAGTTAATTACTGGGCTATTATGTGTAACTAATCACCTAATAAATCCCGGGCCTAACTAATAAAACAACAACTTTTAGGGAAAATTCGACTTTATTCATCAACATAGTTTCCTTCTAGGGTGATACACTGATTCCAACACTCCTTTAACAATTCGATGCATTTTTTATAGAACGATTTGTCTTTGGCCTCAAAATATGCCTCAGTCTCCGATATCACTTCTTCATTGGAGCCAAATGTATTTCCCTGGAGCATTCTTTTGGGGTTCGCAAGCAGCTAATAGTCACTGAGTGCCAGATCTGGAGAAGAGGGTGGATGCGGAAGCAATTCGAAGTGCAATTCATGTAGTTTTGCCATCGTTGCGATCGGCTTGTGATACAGTGCATTGTCTTGGTGAAAGATCACTTTTTCTTTTTCATTTGTGGCAGTTTTTTGGCGATTTTTTTCTTTCAAACGCACCAATAATGCTATATAATATTCGCTATTGATGGTTCTTCCTTTCTCAAGGTAATCGATGAATAAAATACCTTGCGCATCCCAAAATATGGAGGCCAAAACCTTTCCTGCTGATATTTGCATCTTTGGTCGCTTTGGATGGCTTTTACATGCTGCTGTCCACTGCTGATTTGACTCCGGATTGAAGTGGTGGATCCATGTTTAATCTATTGTCACATATTTACGCAAAAGCTCTTTGTGTTGAAACACTTGCTAACAACGCTCTGAATCGTTGGCGTTGTTTTTGATCGACTGTGAGCAAAAGCGGCATCCACTTTGAACACAGCTTTCTCATTGACAAATGTTCATGTAAAATGGTGAATGCACCGTCTTCTGATATGTTTAACTCCTCTGTTATTTCACGCTACTTCAATTTACGATCGGCCAAAACGAGTTTTTTTTTTTTTTTTTTTTGGTGTTTTCCGGAACAATTGCCGACTTGGGGCGACCTGAGCGTTCAGCGTCATTTGTATCTGTTCGACCGCGTTTAAAGTCAGCATACCACCTTCTAACCTTCCCCCCCCCCCGACGGAGCAGTGTCCGAATAACACTTATGAAGCCATTGCTTTGCTTGAACAATATTTTCCTATCAAAAAGTTAATGCTTTACCAACACACGAAATTAGATTTGTCCATTGTTTTGAAAATTTGCAACAGTAGCTTCACTTAAATAACTGTAATTTGTAAACTAATAATCCGATTGATCCCAAACTTTGTCACGTGCCATTTGAAGGTTAGTACTTCATAAAAATCACACGGATATTTTTTTTATTAGGGACGCCTTCTATATGTCAGGCCCAGAAGTGATGTGTTATAATATATATGCAATGGTAATAAGTTATAGAGCTATTATTTATTATTTTAATATAGAATGCATTTAAAATCAAGAAAAAGCGTATTAATCCAAAAGTTGATAGCATAACTGAGCTATTATATGTATAATATAAATGCATTGGTAATAATTTCATTATAGAGCTATTATTGATTATTTTACTGTAGAAATGCATTGAAAATCAGGAAGAAACGACTTATTATTGGGTAGAAATTCGTGTAAGTCTTACTATTAATATAGTCCTATAGGCAAGTCAATATTTATAGCTCAGTGGGGAAAGAAAATATTTATATTAAATATACTGAGTTTTAATATAATTAATTTCCTTGTCAATACACTTAATTCAGTGGTGAATAATACCCATATAGAGAGAGCATTATACAGTGAAAATTGCCTATAAAATTTAATCGACTACTTGCTGTTAAGGATTTATTGATCCAGCCTCAAATGCCTCATCTGCTATAACTTTTTTGTAAATCAGAAAGCGTTCATTTTTAAATATTGTATGAGTTTTTAAAATAGGTAGACGATGAGCATGAAACAGATCATTGAAGAAACCCCAACAGTATGAAGATACCTGAACTTCGGATCTGGCAATTATGTAACCGAATCTGGTACCATCTCCATTGTTAACAGGTCGATTAGGAAAGTATTGTATTCAGGAGTTAACAGTGCTGCCTACGTCGTCATGGATACATTTCCTGATATTTGGTGTTAAGTGATGCTTAACCTAGCATTGGTAAGGCAAGCAATGTTTTTGTTTTGATTATTTATAATAGAGTTACCCTTTTATTTTTACAAAAATCAGATATCAATCGTCTATGTCCAGTGGTGGCGATATAGGATGTCAGGGTGTGTTTTAAAGCTATTCTTGATGTTAATCTATTAATCCACCAACGCCGTGGGCAGTCTTAACGATCGCAATCTCTTCCGTCCTTACAAACGCAAATCACCATCTGTCGATATTAAGAGATTTATTACTTAAGTTACTTGGCTTTACAATATATCAGCCCTGGTTATATGAGAAACCCAATGAGGATTGAACTCACTAATAAATAGTAATAGTCAACCAGTTAGTCAGTTAAGTGCCATATGTGATACACGCTTGGGCGATCATGTCTCAAAAGAGACATGGCTGACTGAGCAGAAGATTTTTCCGCAGTAAATTGCTACTATATTTTGCGGTAGGGTATTTGCGCGTAAATGAATGCAACGAATTCAACTGGAATTCGAACTCGACCCTCCGATTTCTCGTTCCGAGCCGATAACCACTGCACTAAAACACACATCCTAAACGAATCTCATTAAGCATTACACCACGCTGGTGTGCCTACAATGGGTAGTTGGTTGATTTTAGAATATATCATCACTTCTTGGGTTATTTAATGCCCAAATGTGATATGGGCTTCCCATTAAGGATTGAACTCGCTACTAAGTAGTATTGGCAACTAGACGAACCTTATTAAGCATTACACCACGCTGGTGTGCCTACAATGGGTAGTTGGTTGATTTTAGAATATATCAGCACTTATTGGGTTATTTAATGCCCAAATGTGATATGGGCTTCCCATTAAGAATTGAACTCGCTACTAAGTAGTATTGGCAACTAGACGAACCTTATTAAGCATTACACCACGCTGGTGTGCCTACAATGGGTAGTTGGTTGATTTTAGAATATATCATCACTTCTTGGGTTATTTAATGCCCAAATGTGATATGGGCTTCCCATTAAGAATTGAACTCGCTACTAAGTAGTATTGGCAACTAGACGAACCTTATTAAGCATTACACCACGCTGGTGTGCCTACAATGGGTAGTTGGTTGATTTTACGATATGCCAGCTCTTGTTGGTTTATTTAATGCCCAGTTGCTCCATGCGATACCCGATGGGGATTGGACTTACTACTAACTACTTTAGTTGGGTTATTTAATGGAGGTTTTTTGTATATGACACCCACTAAAAATCGAACTCAATACTAAGTAGTGGGCGCTTATTTTTGTTAATGAATTTACGTTTATGTATAATTGTAAATTCACTAACAATAATAGGCGCCTACAACTTAGTACGGCTACGGGTGCATTATTCGCAATTTCATGTCATCGTCTAATTCACGGGTGTCCGTAATTTGGTTCTCACATAATTTTTCACTCACATGGAACAATAGCTTCTGCATTAAGAAGCCTAGGGTTAATAAATGCTAAGCATTTCAGTTCACAATGAAGTCGATTGTCTGATAAATTCGGATGTTTTGACGTGCTTAATTCTTTCCAGGCGGAAATTATTTCTAAATTTTATCTGTTTTAAGGTAACTCAAATTTAAATTCATTTTCTGATTTTCTGAGCTATTTACACAACTTATCCACCCGATAATATTTATATTCTGTTAGATCTATTTTCGGGTACCAGACTGGCATTACAAAATTATAAACACCTTCATTAAATAAATAAAAATCTCATTTAAACACTTTCAACAATAGAAATAAAAAGGCGTAGCACCTGTAATAATAAAAGAAAATAATGATATAATCAAGATTCTGGTCTTTCACACTCTCAGAAACACAAAGTTTGGAAGGAAACTCCCATCAGTGCTAGAAAGAGTGTTAATAGTTGACTTAAGAATTCTAATTTCTTTTAAAACTGTTTTAGGAAAAATATCTTATAAATTTCAACTGACAGTAGCACTAACTGACCTGTTAACGAATGCTAAATATTTCCTGTATGAAAACGGCTATTTTTTTTATTTTTTTTTTACTCATGAACATTTGGTTTGAATGCACTTGACCAGCTGTGTCTGAATCATCACTGGAACTAAATGCATCGATTTTCCTCCGCAAAAAATCAAAGTAAAAAATTATCTTAGTCAAGTATTACCTGCCTTACATGTCTGTACTTGGTTGTTATGATATTGAAATTCGATCATCTCTCAATGAAAATTCACAAAATAAATCAATCATGAAATCATAAAAGAGATGACGAAATTCGAAGCACGACACCGCTGCAAGGTAACCGAGCTGATTAAATAGCGTATTCTATTCTACGGCTAATTAAATTGTTAGATTCCATTGCAAACAAACAAATATATTTGATTGACATTAACTAAAAAAGGGGGAAAGAAAGCCATTGCTATTACTGTGAGTTCAATACCCATGTCATCGTAAGACAAGATCAAGTTTACATTATTTATATTGTTGAGGCTATTGTCCACATCTTTATTGCCACGTTTACGACGTTTCGGCCATTGTACGCACAGGCCTTCTTCAGATGATAGAAGTTTCAAATCGAACCCTTTATTTCGATCACTGGGGTATATCATTCTCATCCCATGTACGATGCCATTTCTGGTAGCCATGTAGTTATTTCCCTTTTACCCTAAAATAGGAATGATATATCTCAGTGATTGAACTAAAGGGTTCGGTTCGAAATTTCTCGTACCTGAAGAAGGCCGGTGCGTACAACAGCAGAAGCATTGTAAACATGGCAATAAAGATGAGGACAATAGTCCGAACAATGTAAATAATGTAAATATTACCTCATCTCAGAATTATAGATAAAGCTCAAGTTTTTTTTTTTGTTTGTTTGTTTGTTTGTTTAAACAAGGTTCGGGAGACACTCATGGTAGAATGTTACAGTAATATGCAGTTTATACCAACAGGAGAGGAAGATAACGTATAAACCTAGATTTGAACAGGTTAAGATTGTAGTTATAAGGGAAACGTTCGCTTGGGAGTCGATTCCTCAGAGCAGTTGTTCGCGGGAAGAATCTGTTCGAGTGAAACTTACTTCTCACCAATGAAATATGGATGGAATATGGGTAGTTTGCGACAATGAGAGTAACATGGTGGGTCTGGGTCGTAAAGATTAGGACTGGCGGAACCAAGGAAAACAGTTCGTCCGAGCGCTTTCCATGGAAGTAGCGACACAACCCGTCTGTGAAAGAGAGGTTGAAGGGTGTGAAATAATTTGTCACCCACGAGGTTTCTGAGATGCTTTTGCATTCTCTCGAGAGTGGACAGCCCCCTCCCCCCAATATGACAGCAGTACTCTATTTGAGGCCTGATTTGGCTCTTGTAAAAGTAGAGGATATCACGAGGTGTCAGATACTTACTGAAGCGGTACAGGGAACCGACCAGTTTTCTTGCATCATTAGCGATTGACTGTTTGTACCACTTCTACTTGAGGTCAAGGGTGAAGTAAATATCAAATCGAAAAAAAGACCCTCTAAATAATGTAGAGAAGATGAGGGTTATTGAGTATTTTTTTTTTTTGTTCGCTGTTTTATTTCTCCATTTTTGGGGTTTTGCGAGATTTGGCTCAGTAAAAATTATAAATATTTACTAAGTCTGATAAAAGGACACAAAAATAAGGTTGTCAGTGGGAATCGAACTCATTCGCCTAACCGAGCGTCAATGGCTTGAAAGATGGTCTTGCAGAATATTAATGTTATGTAGTGAGTTCAATCCTGAGTAAAGTGGCAGAAACGTGTATAAAAAAATGTGTAAATAGTTGCTACTGAGAAAAAATGGAAAATTTGTCATTATAAGGAATGTATAGAATACCTAAAACTTATTAAAATTTTACAAAATGATAACATTTCTGACCAATTAAATGATGACATTTCCGAGCTGTCCTTTAGATAACCCAGTTTGTTTGAGGCGCCATTTTTATCAATTTAAATGCATTGTCAATCGTTATCTTCTGTCTTTTTATTTCCGATCTTTTATTGTTCTCTCTCTTTAATAATGTTTTCTTTTTCTTATATTCTCTCACACTCAGTAACCTCTTTTGTCTTAGTGACCTTATTTCCTTGCTTGGAGTGAAATTATGGAAAAAAACACATTTGAACCTGCTACACTGCAGAAAAAGAAATGTTTCTGTGTTAAGAAAAATGTCGTATGCAATTGAGAATTTCATTTCGATTGCTGCAGCAAATAAAAGACAACAATGATGCAAAAAGTGCTTTGTGAAACCAATTCCAAATAGGATGGTTTACCGATCACTACAGTTTTAACCTGTTCGAGTCTTGGGTCGATTACTATCTTCGCCACATATCCTTATAAACTGTGCTTCTTACTCAGTAATCACCGAGTGACTCTTTTTGGCCCTGTACAGTATGGACATCATTGTAAAATATGAACGAAAGCGTACCTAGTTTTATATACTAACTCAGCGTTAATAAAAAAAAGAAAAAGATTCCCATAAACTGTGCCTCTTACTCTGTAAACCTCCACTTCGAGTGACTCTTGGGTCTTGTTCAGAGTGAACACCATTGCAAAAATATATATATTTAGATTACGTTTCAGACAAATGATCAGCTTTGTTTTTCTGTTATATTTTTATATTAAAAATTATTAAATTATATTGTTCAATTAATCTGCGTTTCACAAGAGACAGTTCATTAATAAAATGTTTTCTTTATGTGCCGTGTCTATTCAGAATGTAGGTGATCATTGCTCGCGACAGCTTCCTCTTCTTCGTAGCTCTTAATAAATTTTGTTCTTTAATAAACATTTCCCCTAAACCTTGTTCCCCCATCCATTTACTCATCCTCGCTAAGCATGTTATGTGTTGACATTTTTTCTGACCCTCTTGCTTTTAATCTGTCTTGTGGCTGCCAGATTTCGTAAACTTTATCTTTCGCCCGAGAAATTTCAACTGACTCTTGCTGATGTTAAGTATAAGTTTCCTTTTTTAGTTTCCATTTTCGCTAAAACTTCGCCGTTGCTCACATGTTCGGTTTGTGGCATTCTTAGCATCCCTTTTACAGAAACATATTTCTGTTGCTTCAAGTCTCTTCTTCATCTTTAAAGAGATAATTCAGCATCCAGCCATAAAGGAGGAATGATATTACGTAATAGTTAAGTTCTTTTTATGTTCTTCCAAGATGTAGGCGATCCTGATTATGCCAATACTTGCTTTATTATCTGCGAATTGCCACATCTTGAAAATATTCTTGGAAAAGAGCGAATTCTTGCTGCTTTCACCACGGTATTAAATGCAGAGTTTTGTTTTTCTCAAACTAGTAACCACTCAAGGCTGAACAGCCCATTCTACAATTATTAACCCAGAGCTAAAGGTTGGGGGGTAGAGTTGACACATAACCAGAATAAGAAGGCACTGAACAGAAATGTTTTGTGAAATATCTCGTCAGGTATTTTCAGGACACTCGTTATATTCACTGCGTTCATCAATATTTACGGAATGTCTTATCAATATTTACGGAATGTCTTGAATCATAGGATGTGCGTTGTGGAGCATTGGATATCGGCTCGGAACGAGAAATCGGGGAGCCGAGTTCGAATTCCAGCCGAATTCATTGCATTCACTTACGCGCAAATACCCTTGGGAAAGGTATTAATCCGCCTATTCCTTCCAGTTATGGGTTAAATAACAGGACAGATTGGGTTCTATAGCCTTGGTCGGCAACCAGTCTACCGCAGAAAGCAATGGCAACCTACTGCGGGATAATCTTCTGCCCAGTCAGTCATGTCTCTTTCGAGACATGATCGCCCAAGCGTGTATCACGTATGGCACTTAAACTGACTGACTTGAATCATAAACCGATACACGTACAGAGTAAGAAGACAAAGAATAAACAAGTTTACCGTGAAAAATCTCATCACCTAATTCATGGCAGTCGTTTCTTTTACTGTCTTCGTCGTTATCTCCGTATTGTCTTCATTCAAAAAACGATCCTCTTTCTCTGCAAAATACACAGGATAAAAAATATCTAAAAAATAAACATCTCGTCAGATGTTTCCAAATGGTCAAGTTGTAATGTTCCAAAGGCCATTAGTTCGAAAGTGAACACAGCAGACTAGACTTGGATTTGGATTTGAACTCTGCCCGTCGATATCCGTAAGAGTACCTGCACATCAATACAATATCTTCTTCTTCTTCTTCTTCTTCTTCTTCTTCTTCTTCTTCTTCTTCTTCTTCTTCTTCTTCTTTGTACTGCGTCTTTTTAGGACATGGGCGATCATAGCTCTCCAAAACGTCCTACCCTTTGTGGCCCTTAGTAGATATTATACTTTTGCTAAGACTCCGCTCGTTAGGTTACCTATTCACACAGTTTCGTCAGCTAGGTAGCTCGCTACCTCCTCTCTATCTCTCTTGCTATTATTATGCTCTTTAGATTTCTTCCTTTGGGGTCATCTCAAAAGTAAGGTCTATGCCAACAATTCAACAACTGAAGAATGAGATAATAAGGCATATTGATGAGATCGAGGAGTGACTATGCAGAGACATCATCAAAAATGTTGACCATCGAGTGGAAGTGTGCCGCTGAAGTCTTGGCGAATATTTGGGCGATATTATTTTTCAGACATAATTGCCATGACTCAAATAACATGATTCAATAGTGAAATCAATATTTTTTTTATTTACTGCTAACTTCGACCCGTCTTAATGGAACCTCCCAAAACGTGAAATCGAATACTTAGGTACTCTTTTATTCTTAGGTAAATTATATAAGATTTAAATTAAACAAGCATATTTCATATTCTGCTAAAGAATTCTGGTCATTTTATACAATATCTTAGTTTCACACTTTGTCGGCAACACCTGTAATATTTAAATCTTGATAAGATTCCTTTATATGGTTTCTTAAAAAGTTTTTATTGCTCACATAAAGATCAAAGTAGTGCAGTATATTATTAAAAGTATAATAAACAAAATAAATTCTGAAAATTTTTTAAGTTCATTTTATACTCAAAACATTGGAAAAATCATACATCACCACACCCAGTAGGTTATGTCGAGGATTGTTCCAACTTGTTTCACATTGCCCGCAATGGACAAAATAATTGGATAGTCCTGTCATGTAGTCATTCTAAGAGAAGGCTCATCTGACAATAATAATAATAATAATAATAATAATAATAATAATAATACAGCTTAAGAGATATACAAAAAATTGTCTTGTTAAGGACAGCCCACACACTAAGGAGAACTTTGTCTATGTAACGCTAGGGAGATGTGGAAGATAGAAAAAACATGAAATGGAGCCATAACAACACGCCACGACCTGCCTTAGGTTTTCCCGCAGACTTGGTTGGTAGTGCGACCATAGCAGAAATCAAAATATGGTGAAAAATGACATAATAATAATAACAACAAACTACAACTTAGCACTTGTCTTGGAAATCTCAGCTCGCTGTGCTACCGAAAAAACTGTGACCACTGTGTGCGCAAGCTTTTCTCCAAATGAAACAATCAGCGAAGATAGGGAAAGAGGATGCAGTAGATGGGCAGATCACGCTCCTCTGATTCACAAAAACAAACTAACAAAACAAAAACAAAAACAAAAAATTACAAATTGATCGACAAAATCAAGCTGGTATTTGGAAATAAACCCTCTTATAGTCCTTCTATGGCCGTAAGGGAATGAGACAGTATTGAAAGTTCTAGCACAATATTAAATCCCAGTATGGGGCAGTGGATATCGGATCGGAACGAGAAATCGGGGAGCCGAGTTCGAATCCCAGTTGAATTCTTTGCATTCACTTACGCACAAATACCTTTGGGAAATGTATTAATCCGTTTCTTCCTTCCAGTTATGGGGCTAAATAACAGGACAGATTGGGTTCTATAGCTTTGGCTGGCAACCAGTCTAACACAGAAAATAATGGCAACCTACTGCGGGATAATCTTCTGCCCAGTCAGTAATGTCTCTTTCGAGACATGATCGCCTAAGTGCGTATCACGTATGGCACTTAACTGACTGATATTATAAAAATAATCTTATTAAACACCTCTCCGCTGACCATGCCCTTCCAAACAATTTAAAATTCTTTTAAAACACTGTTATAAAACAATGATTTATATAATAACTTTTTTCTACCAGTAACAGGTGCTTCAATTCTGACCATATTCGCTTTCTGAAATCAAATTTTTTAAATAAATACTAATATATTGGAAGTCAAGTTCCCCAGACGTCAAGCAAAACTCGTACATACGATCCATCGCTTAAACGCTTCGATGTTTCTTTCTTTTATTCATTTATTTTCGCACTGAAAGAAATTAGCGTCTCTGATAAGCGTTTTGTTATTCCACGCAATCAAAACGGAATAGTCCATTATTTACAAATTATTGGCAAGAGATGTTAAACTTTTCTTTTTTCCATTCTTTGTTTTTTCTTTCTTTATTCGTTTATTTTTCTTTCGTTCTTTCTTTCGTTTTCTCACTGAAAGCAAGTAGTGTCTTTTCCCCTCTTTCCACCTCGATAAAAGCAGAATAGTCCATTATTTATGGCGTATTGGCAGGGTGTAACGGTCGTGCGAACTAACGAAGGGAGGGACAAGCACAACTATAATAGGATAATTATATCTTCGTGTATGGGAACAAAAAGGCGTTTGTTTAAACTGACGCTAAATGTATATTGGTCAATTTGACCCAAATTCAACAACTACTGCTCTAAATGTACATTATTTATTACCTTTTAGTATATAAACAAACAAGTACAGTCATGTAGGTAAAAATGATAAAGAAAGGCATACCGTATATAAACATTATGAGAAAACGCGAGAGTTAAATAAGTCGGATGCCCTTTATAAAGAAAAGTTCAGATGAATATAAAAGGTTATGCTAACGAAATACCTACTGTAATTTTTATATAATATTTCTACAATCTGATCTATGCCGAAATCATTACGTGATATCTGTTCTCCAATATGACAGCGAATGCTGGACAATCTCCTTAAAGATGACGAAGAGACTTAAAGTAACAGAAATGTGGTTCTACGGAAGGATACTGAATTGAACAGGTGAAGAGGCTCATCCCTTGTTTCCTGTTTAGGATGCGGTTTCCAGGTTTTTCTCTTTTCCAGTCTTCTCACTTTTTTTTTCAATTGGAGTAGATAGACTAAACTATCGCCCGGTTCACACTCCATCCTCGTCTACTGAACAGGTGAAAAGGCTCATCCCTTGTTCCCTGTTTAGGATGTGGTTTCCGGCTTTCTCTTTTCCAATCTTTTCACTCCTATGTAGCCCCCTGCACATCAGTGGCGTTACCGCCTTGCTCGGGGTGATATGATTAAAAAAAAAATACCATAGACTGAATATATGAGCAAAGACGAAGTTTTAGAGAAAATGGAAACAAAAAGAAAAATTTTACTTAACATCAGGAAGAGATAGTTGAAATTTCTCGGGCAAATAATGGGGAAAGAAGGTTTGAAAAATATAATACGCACCGAACATAATAAAGGCAAGAGGGACAGAGGAAAACGCAAAACATACTTAGTAAACTTGAGAAAATGGATAGTGGAACAAGGTTTAGGAGAAATAACAAAAAGATAAAACTTATTAAGAACTACGTAGGACAGGAAATTGTAGAGGGCTATGATCGCCTACACCCTCAAGGAACACGGCACATAAAGAAAAACGACGAAATACTTCGTTATGCTTATATTCTGCGATATTTGTTGTCAGATATTCATGGCGACAATCTATCAATAGTGATCTTTATCTGACGCATGCGCTCAGCTGATAAATCAAGAGAAGAAGAAGAAATTTCAGCTTTAACTTTTAAAGTTTGTGGTCGATGTGTCAGACCTACATTCCAAAGTGATACGCATACTGAAAGGAATCAAACTCAACCTGAATATTTTAACATCATTCCACGAATTGACATTTTAGATAGGATAGATAGCGGGTGGGTAAATAGGTCGACGACTAGATGAGCCATGAAAATAGGTAGAGACGAACACCTTCTACATATACATGTAGTTGAGTGTAAACTTGTGCGCATGCGTGCTTATGCGTATGTACGAGCGGGCCTTAGATATGTTATTTATATTAGTTTGACAGTATACAGTACTGGTGGATATATCAACCTACATCGATTTATAACAATTTTGCTCAGAAGTAATTTTTTTTACTAACGAAAAGTATTTTTTTGCTAATGCAAAGTAAATTTACATAAATCAAAAGTACATTTTTGTAAATCAAAAGTAAAACAGTTTTCTTTTTCATATGTTAGGGCTTTTAATGCATTTAACAGATATATATATATATATATATATATATATATATATATATATATATATATATACTAGCAGTATAGCCCGGCGTTGCTCGGGTGTAATGAAAGCTTTAAAACTAATCCATGGTCCTGGAGCTCAGACTCTTTGGACGTTGGTACGAAAGACTAAAATGCAATAGTTGTTTCCAGTTAAAGTGAAACCGTAGACTGAAAGAAAAATGAATGAATGTAAGTCAACTTTTGATTTCCTGGCATCAATATCAAATAAGTTTTTTCGTTGTAAACTGAATTTTGAAGGCTAAATAAGTCCTCTGAGTAATGGTATCATGGCTGAGACTAAGAACTACAATTATACCTACTTAGAGCCAAACCCGAAACAAAAACTAAAATAAAAGGGCTGAAAAAATACAGACATACAGGCAGATAAACAGACACACACACACACACACACGCACGCACACACACACACACACACACACACACACACACACACACACACACGAAGATATTGCCTTTTATATATATATATATATATATATATATATATATATATATATTATCGATTTTCTGCACTATTGTAAGAACTGCAACCTTGAAACTTCTGAATATCGTTTCTTATGTCTTTGTCTATGAGTGTATCAAATTTGATTAAGATCGGACCACTCCTTCTATAACCTGCCACTCTTATAGTACGACTGTGTAAATTTTCAAGAAAATCGGTTCAGCCGTTTCGGAGTCTATAGGTAACGGACACACACACACACAAACGCACACACACACAGACAAAGTTCCATTTATAAATAAGTTTGTATATATATATATATATATATATATATATATATTGTGTGTGTGTGTGTGTGTGTGTGTGTGTGTGTGTGTTTAGGCAGCAATCACTCTTTTATGCAAGTTTTGTTCAAAATGACAGACAACCTGCTGTATTTAAATTTTTTAAAATATAATTTTTCATGTGATTTTCTTTTTTTCTTTTCAGCACATAAATTATATAGAAATTGTCCAAATGTTTTATTTATCTAAGCGCTTTCAGCAATACTTTTAGTCATTATGAATGACGAATTTTATTTTACTTTTAACGGAATATATAGATTGTTTTATGTATTTATCTTCAGTTATATGAATGTTTTTTCCAGACACGGTTAACACATTGTGGCCATGTTCGTAGTTGATATTACTGAGTGTTGGCTTTTTTATATTAATAATGCTTCCATTATTTTCACCCTTTTTTACATGTAGATGGTGTTATTATATCTTTATTATCGACAAATATGTTAAAGACAGCGTTTGGTAGCTCTGCAGGGATATTTAAATGAGGTCTGATAGAGCTATGGTCAGAGAGAATTAACGTGAGCCTTCTTGTTAAATATGTTGTAGTATTTTCAATGAAATTATTTACGAACATGGATTGATCAGGAACACATGGAGACATGCAAATTCGTAAATAATATGCAGGTGAAATATTATTTTCGACAATGAGGTTAGCGGTTTTAATTTTTTTTTTTTTTTTTTTGTAATTGATAATTTAATTTTCTTGTCAACCAGAGTTTTATATTTTTTTTTTAATCATTTCACCCCACTCAAGGCATTTTACTGCCACTGTTGCGCAGGGGGTTACACAGGGGAACGTGATGAGAAAGAGGGGTTAGTTATAGGAAATGTCAGGAGGAGGGTAATAGACGGATGAGAATACCGAGAATGGCGGTGGAGTGGATGGAGAAAAGAGCTTGAGAGAATGGATGCGAGTTAGCAAGATAGGAGATGTATATTGACCTTACATTTAAATTCCTGGAGATTGTAGCTGTCGGGGAAGCAAGTATTTCTTTATAAAGTTTCTAAAACTTCAATTCGTCTAAGACCAAGCTGTTGTCTGTCAACCTTTACAGGCAACCTCTCCTACCTCCCATAAGCATGGACCAAGCGATTCTCCCGGAGAGCAATACACTACGCCTCCTCGGACTTACCCTGTCCCCAAACCTCAAATGGAACCACTATATTGAATCCATAGCAAAATCTACTGCTAAGAAGGTTGGGTCACTATGTCGATCCAGGATGTTTTTTCCGCCTGAATCCATCCTGCATATATACAAGTCAACCATCCGTCCGTGCATGGAGTACTGCTGCCATTTATGGTCAGGCGCCCCTGCCGTTCTCCTCAGTGTTCTTGACAGGCTCCAAAGGAGAGTCTGTAATGTGATAGGTACTGATCTGGCGACTCGACTGCAGCCACTTCCCCACCGTCGAAATGTGGCCTCCCTTTGTCTGTTGTATAAATACTTTCATGGCTTCTGCTCGGACGAACTTAAGTCACTGGTGCCTCCTCAACAGGTGTTTACTCGTGCAACCAGACTGGCAACTGGGTCCCACCCATTCACAGTCAGGTTAGCCAAATGCAGACGACAATTCTACTCCTGCAGCTTCTTCTCTCGCACTTCCCGCCTGTGGAACTCGCTCCCGTATTCTTACTTTCCTGACGGCTACAACCTCCAGAAATTTAAATGCAATGTCAATACTCATCTACTAACCACTGGACTCTAGCTCTCTCCCCTCCCCCGTATAACCTTCCCTTTCTCTCCACCTATGTATCTGTCATCGCACCTGCTTTCTCAGCTTTCTATTGCTCCTTTCTAACTAGTTTGTACTCCTCACTCTTTTCTAATTAATCTTTTTACAGTTATGTAGCCCCCTGCACATCCGTGGCATTTTCGCCTTGCTCGGCGTGAGATGATTAAAAAAAAATGAACATTAATTTTGCTTATAGTTACTATGCATTTAATTTTTGTAGAAAGCGTTAATGTTAATTGTTTTTTCTGTATCTTCAGATTTGCTCTTTTCCTTAGAATAAAAGACTAATATGGTAATCTATAAGATGGTTTGAAAAACCGTTATTAACAAACGTTTGTTTCACGCTATTGTGTTCTTTAAAGAAAAGCGGACTAGAGGATGAGCTCCGGTACTCTCTCATAATAATAACACCTATTTTATATCTAAGAGGACATTGAGTAGTAAAATCAATGTGAAAAAAGCTTTTATAAAATTATATTATATATTTTATATTACATATAATGGTAAAAATACATGGTATGATATATTTATGGATAAAAGGGCTCAATATCAGAGATAGGCCTAGGTTATCTATAAGATTGCGTTCAAGCATGAAACGGCTGGTGGTGTTCATTTAAGTGCCCACTTATATATATATATATATATATATATAGAGAGAGAGAGAGAGAGAGAGAGAAAGAGAGAGAGAGACAGAGAGAGAGAGTAGTAATAGTAGTAGTAGTAAGAAATAATGGGATGACATTCCACAGGTGGTAGTATTTACTTTTTAACAGTGCTTGATTCGTTCACCTTAAAGTATTGTTAATTACTTTTTCCGCTATAAAGATAACTACTAAGCCTTTCTTGACCTCTCAATATCTCCCGCCCATTTCTAACTTCTAACTCATTTCCTATACATCACTTAACTTCATGACCTTGTAGTGACCTCTTAAATCTCTCCCATCCACCCTCCATCTTCTTGCCACTATCCATCGTTAACTTAACTTTCCATTGGTATATCTAGCCACACCTACTAGAATAAGGAAACAATAGGTTCTGATCTCTTTATATATCATTCCCTAACTCCTGCAACCATATATCGCCTGATAAGGTGCTGAATATAGCACTGAAACACGACAGCTCTTGTATAGCGAAAAAAAAATGTTTTTATTATAAAGTTCAATAATAAGAATATTCTTTTGTATATACAGTAGCGAGCATAAAGATCAGAACGATGTTAAGAAAAAGGTTAAATGTGAAATAACTTTTTTTATTTTAAAGCTTCATAAAACATTTTATCATGGAAAAATTAGGAAATAAAGATCAATTATATAATTCCAAAATATAAAGCACAATAAACCTTTTTTGATAAAGTTATAAGAATAACTATATAACATTAAAAAAATAGATGATCAAAAACATCAGAACGATTAACAAAATCATGCTATTATAATGGATACTTCATATCCAAATGAAAGTAGCGTTCATAATTCATTAGTATTGATTTGAAAAAACCTTTACTTTCAATAATAGCTTGACATCTTTTGCTACATGAGCGAATTAATGTCTTGCATTCATTAATGGATATTTTCTCCCATTCTCCTTTCAAATTAGTCCATAGTTCTTCGACGTTTGTTGGATTCTTTTCCTTAGCTCTTTCATTTAGCAACTTTCAAACATTCTTAATAGGATTCATGTTTGAGCTTTCAGCAGGTCTCTCCATAACAGTAACATCCTCCTCAGAAAGAAATGTCTTAACAGACTTCGCTGTGTGATATGGCGCATTATCATGCATAAATACAGCTGGTTGATTAATTGCAGTTCTCAAATTAGGTACAACATGTTTCTTCAATATCTCTTTGTATACAGTTGCGTTAATTTTACCGTGTAGCCTAACAAGAGGTCCTGTAAATCATGAAATCATGCCAAACACCATCACACTTCCTCTTCCAAATTTAACGCTACTTTAGTGCACTGAGGCAGATATCGTTCTTTAGGACTGCATCGAACGAAACTTCTCCCGTCACAACCGAACAGGTTGAACTTTGACTTTTCCTAGGCCTGCAAGGTGCTTTCTCGGCTTCACATGACCCAGTTTCCTCAAGATTTCTGATAATACCATGAATAATATTTTTAGATTTCCCCACACTCTTTGAAATATCTCCAATCGAGACTTTATCATTTTTTTTAATCGTATCACTCCGAGCAAGGCGGTAACGCCACTGATGTGCAGGGGGCTACATAAGAGTAAAAAGATTAATTAGAAGAGAGTGAAAAGAAAGACGAACCAGTTAGAAAGGAGCAAGAGAAGGATGGGAATACAGGTGTGATGGCAGTTGCAAAGGTGGAGAGAAAGGAAAGGATATACAGGGTGGTGTAGAAAGAACTAGAGTCAAGTTGTTATGAGATGAGTATTGACATTGCATTTAAATTTCTGGCGGCTGTAGCCGTCAGGAAAGAAAGAATATGGAAGCAAGTTCCACGGGCGGGAAGTGCGAGAGAAGAAGCTGCAGGAGTAGAATTGTCGTCTGCATTTGGTTAATCCAACTGTGAATGGGTGGGACCCAGTTGCCAATCTGGTTGCACGAGTAAATACCTGTTGCAGAGGCACCAGTGACTTAAGTTCGTTGAAGTAGAAGCCATCAAAGTATTTATAAAAACGGACAAAGAGAGGCCACATCTCGTCGATGGGAAAGTGACTGTAGTCGAGCCGCCAAGTCGGTACCTATCACATAACTGATTCTCCTTTGGAGCCTGTCAAGAACACTGAGATGAACAGCAGGGGCGCCTGACCAGATATGGCAGCAATATTCCATGCACGGACGAATGGTTAATTTGTATATATGCAGGATGGATTCAGGCGGGAAAGATATCCTGGCCCGACACAGTGACCTAACCTTCTTAGTAGTGGATTTAGCTATGGACTCGATGTAGTGGTTCCATTTGAGATCAGAGGAGAGGGTAAGGCCGAGGAGGCGCAGTGTATTGCTCTCAGGGAGACTCGCTTCGTCCATGCTTATGGGAGGCAGGAGAGGTTGCCTGTAAAGGTTGACAGCTTGGTCTTAGACACATTGAAATTGACAAGCCACTTCTTACCCCAATTCACCACAGAGTGTAGATCCCTTTCAAGGTCAGCAGCGAGATTATGTTTGTCCGCCACGACGGGTTTTTTGCTGATGCGGGAGTAAATTGTGGTGTCATCTGCGTAGATGCCCACTTGGCTCTTGATCTCGTCTGGGAGGTCATTTCTGAAAATAAGGAAGAGCGTCGGGCCCAGCGTTTGTGTTGTAGGATGTAGAGGCATACCCATTCAAAATGACCTTCATTTTGCGGTTATTTAAAACAGATTGGATTAGATCAAGTAAGCGTCCAGCAATACCGTAACCTCGTAGCTTGCATAGAAAGCCAGAGTACCAAACCTTGTCAAAAGCCTTGGAGATGTCCAGAGCAACAGCACGAGTTTCGCCGGACTTCTCAAGGGCCTGGAACAGATACTCGTAACGGTCGTTAGCATGTCGGCCGTGGACCTGACAAAGCGGAAGCCATACTGCCTATCAGAGTAGAGTTTATGGGCAGTAAGATGTTGAACTATTTCAGCATTAATTATGGCCTCGAACACTTTCCCGAAAATTGGTAGAAGGCTGATAGGGCGATAGTTGGATGGGTCCGAGGGTTCACCACAGTTCTTAAATACAGGAACAACAGAAGAGAACTTCCAGCATGCAGGAAAGCAGGAAGTAGAAAGGCAGTAGTTATACAGTTTAGAGAGGACAGGGGAAAGTTCAGGAGCACATTTCTAAAGGACTATCACCGGGATTCCATCGCCACCACTCGCCTTATGGGGGTCAAGTTTTGAAATTACTCGGGATACTACTGCCGGGGTAATATATACATCATACAGTTTAGCCTCAGTTCTAATAGGGAAGTCAGGTGAGGGTACTCCAGATGAGTCAAATGTGGAGTTGGATGAGAATCTGCGAGCAAAGCACTCAGCTTTGTCCGCAGATGACGTGAGAACCTCAAATTCATTGATTAAAGGAGGGATCGAGGATTTGCTATTGTTCAGCACCCGTTTGGATAACTGCCAATAGTCCTTGCAGCCCAACTTGCGGTCAGATATGCGCTGTCTCATTCTCTCGGCAAACAACCGCTTGGCGTCATTCAGGATTCTCTTGCACTCATTATGAGCAGAGGTGAATAGGGGCCTATTGTGATCAGATGACTGTCTCCGGAATAGTCGGAAGTAGTGGTTCCTGTGGGCAATGGCGACCGAACAGGAAGGAGAGAACCAAGAGGAGGAATGAGTTTTGAGACAATACTTCCTGGTAGGTATGAAGGCATCAATGCCAGCTTTCACCCAGGACGAAATCTCAGAGGCACAGTCATCAACTGGGAGATCAAACACTTTTCCCCAGGGGACGTCGCATAGGAAATCGCGAAAGGCGGCTCAGTCAGCTTTTTGGTAGCAGTAAGAGGTCCTATAGGTAGGAGGCTCCTGGTGGGAGTGAGAGTGGAAAGAAATATTAAGAGAGACAACAGCATGCGAAACTTGACAGGAGTCAGGTGCAGAGGTAAATCAGGTGCAGAGTTAAGTCAGGTGCAGAGATCTCTTCATTACGTAACTTGACTATCAGTTTTCTAAGTATCAATGACGTCGCAGATTTTTTCGCCATGTTTACAGTGCAAGATCCAGTAAAGAGCCGGTGTGATTTAGTAAAATACCCAATTTTATATTCTTACTCTAAAAAAATTTTCAATAATGCAAAATAATTGTTAAATTTTATGGATTTATTTAATCGTTCTGATGTTTTTGATCATCTATTTTTTTAATGTTATATAATTATTCTGATAACTTTAGCAAAATAAGTTTATTGAACTTTATATTTTGGAATTATATAATTTACTTTTATATCCTATATTATACAAGGCACGGTCAATAAATCTGTTCTACAATATATTTCATATAGTACTACATACCATAATATGTAAACCACATTAATAGAAATAAAATGTTTTTAAAAGTTTTTTTAAGCTTTTATTATTAATGGGAGACTTATCCTTGCATGGTCTTAGCCAGTTTCTCAATATCGGCAACAAACTTTGTTACTCTGAGTTTTACACAATTTGCGTGCCATTGTAAATCGCTTGACGTATCACATGCGGTGCGCGGGCAGTAGGTTTTCGACCCCTGAATACGTCATATAAAAATTCATCAAGCAGCCAGCGCCCAACTAGCAAATGTTATCCGTAACAATTCGGCAACTAATTTTACATGTTCTATCTATCAAGGTATATATGAATCTCTCTTAAGCCGTAAAAGTTATTTTCGTAGACATGTCAAATCTTGCCAGCCTTCAGGATATGGTAGATCAAGATTCTCTACTACTACTTTTTTTTTTTGTAGGTTTACACAATATTTGTCATTTTCTTATCCCCTTCCGTCATCCATTTTTGTTCTCATTTTCTTGAAAACTTCGTCGTTGTTTACAGGCTCTATTCATCGTATTCTAGCAGTCTTTCACACACGGCAGCCAGAATGTAAGGTCCACGCATCGAGTCCAGACAGGCTGAGAGTGCCTGACGATATATTAGAATTAATAAATTATGTAACGGATATTCAAGTCTCGTGTTATTGTTTAATCGGCACCCTACCTCATTACAACTTGTAACCTACATATATGATCTCTTGCTAGACTGAACTAAATTTAGTAATAATGAGTGGCCTTCACCGCCGTAGAGTAATTCTTTACGGTCAACATAAGAGAAAACGTTGTTTTGATGCTTACTGGCTTGTCAGAGGCGGCATTTATTGCATAACGA
>JBBBDQ010001272.1:32500-205000 GCA_037127315.1 Ascarosepion bandense | reverse complement strand
CAATGAGAAAGCTGTGTTCAAAGTGGGTGCCGCGTTTGCTCACAGTTATTCAAAAACAACAACGCTTCGACAGTTCAGAGTGTTATCTGCAAGTGTTTCAACGCAATAAAAAGTTTTGCGTAAATATGTGACATTAGATGAAACATAGATCCTCTACTTCACCCCGGAGTTAAATCGGTAGTGAGCTGAGTGGATAGTTAAATCGGTAGTGAGCTGAGTGGATAGCAGCAGGTGAAAGCCGTCTAAAGCGACCAAAGACACTAACATCAGCAAGCAAAGTTTTAGCTTCCGTATTTTGGGATGCGTAATGTATTTTGTTCATCGATTACCTTGAGAAAGGAAGAACCATCATTATTGGTGCGTTTGAAAGAAGAAATCGCTGGAAAAAAAAACGGCCACAAATAAAGAAGAAAAAATGATTTTTCACCATGACGACACACCGTGTCACAAGTCAATTGCAACGATAGCAAAACTACATGAATCGCACTTTGAATTGTTTCCGCATCCACCCTATTATCCAGATTTGTCCCCCGGCAACTACTGGCTGTTTGTTGACCTCAAAAGAATGATCCAGGGAAAGACATTTGGCTTCAATGAAGAAGTGATATCGGAAACTAAAGCGTATTTCGTAGTCAAAGACAAATCGTTCTACAAAAAAACCATCGAAATGTTAGAGAAGCGTTGGAATCAGTGTATAATCCTAGGAAGAGACTATGTTGATGAATAAAATTGAATTTTTCTACAAGTCGTTGTTTTCTTAGTTAGGCCCGGGATTTATTGACTGATGTGCTATATGTGTGTGTGTGTGTGTGCAATATTTATGTGTGCAGAAAACAAAATTAAAAGCTGAGAGGAAAGCTACAAGTGAATTCTGACTCTAGGTCAACATCTCCCCAATGGCCGTGAAACCGACCGTATGTTACATCCTAGCAGTGTGGGAGAAATTAGGATCCGAGTTTATGAATCTGTGCGATTTATATGAGCGTTATATATACATTTAACACACACACACACACACACACACACACACACACACACACACACACACACACAATGAAGTTTTTCATATAAATATATATACGCAAACACAGATAACGATATTAGATGTTCTTTATGTGCTTCTGGTATATCTGGTAAATTGAATAGCAAAAATGTTTTTGTATTTTTCTTATTTCGGCAGCATGAAGGAGCACCAAAAGAAATTTTCAGTTGCTTCTTCAATCTTTGTTTGTACTAAATTCTAATTTTACACTTTTCCTATGAACACACACACACACACACACACACACACACACACACACACACACACATATATATATATGAATAAATATAGTTTTAAGGTGTGCTATATTTATAGAATAAATTGCTCAATATCAGAGATACAGCTTATTTAAATATAAAAGAGTGAACATTGAAGTCAATATAAAAGTAAATATAAAGAGTTCACTCTTATATATATATATATATATATATATATATATATATATATATATATATATACAAACGGAGAGAATAATCCAAAAGGTTTTATCTAGTATAAAATATTAAATAAAATAGAGAGCTCGGTAGATATTATCCAGAGCAGTATTATATATAGAGAAGAATATTCAACACATAAAGCGATTATGCATCTTAAGCGTACGTCTCGTCAGTTTCTCAAAAATCATTTGATTTTTCGCGATATATATATATATATATATATATATATATATATTATTCTTAATTTAAACAGTGGGTATTACGTCTATCGAGCTGTGCACTCTAAAAATCTTAAATAAAAAAAAAATATCTATATATATATATATATATATATATATATATATATTATTCTTAATTTAAACAGTGGGTATTACGTCTATCGAGCTGTGCATTCAAAAAATCTTAGATAAAATATGTCATTCACTGTAATAACGTTTGACATAATATACTT
Source organism: Ascarosepion bandense (assembly GCA_037127315.1). Lineage (NCBI taxonomy): Eukaryota > Metazoa > Mollusca > Cephalopoda > Sepiida > Sepiidae > Ascarosepion > Ascarosepion bandense. The sequence continues at coordinate 203,070 of JBBBDQ010001272.1, read as the reverse complement.
TTTGATTAAAAAGAAATCCATTAATTATTCAGAAGTTGCTTTGTTTTCATTTCGGATATGAAACTTAGCAGTTATGTGTTTTGGAGAAAAATATCTGCATGAGAAAGTGTGCTTTCTATGTAAGGGAATTATAAAGCCTTGTTTAACTGTGATGCAGTCAGTAGCCCAGAAGTAAAGTACGCCGGATCAAACGACGAGAACACATGTCCGATCTTTACCTTAGAGCAATTTCACTTATTTGTATTTGTCAACTAAATGGTTTACAATGCATAAATGTTTACGTGGGAGAGACATCACGTGATCTAAAAACCCACATGTACGAACACAAGAAATATTTACGTGTGAATAAACTTTCTAACTATTGTGTATTATACAGGGACAAATTTGGCTTTAATTTTAATTTTACTAAGGTCATCCTAATTAAGAGAAGATCATAATTATTTGAGGAGAAAATACTTTGAAAGCTTAATATCATTACCAATAATAAACACACGCCTAAAACATTACATACATCGGTAGAATTTTTTTATTCCATTCTTAAAGAATTTAACTTATGTCTAATACAAAGAGTACATACATAAAAACAAGCCAATATTAATATAATACCGCCCCACTACGCCGATTGTCCACACAAAGGTGAAAAATTTAGAACTCCTCTAACTAGACAGACACACATACACAATTACGTATATACAATACCATCCGATGTCCGTTTAGACATATTAGAATTTTTACAAACTGACCTTCATATAGAATTATCTACGGTTGTAAAGCACGTGATACAAGACTGATCAATGAGAGTCAATCTAAGCAAATTGAAAATACCAAAGTTCTGTCTTTTTTATTTCAATCTCTGGCGAAGCTTTAACAAAAGTAAAAGATTTATATACTTTTCCTATTTTTTAGCTTATCATATATATATATATATATATATATATATATATATATATATATATATATATATGTGACGAACGTGGATATAATTTTAAGAAATTATCGCAGTAGATTTTCGGATTACTGAAAAACAAAAATTTATTCACTAGTTTTTTTTCTGGTAGAAGGTGACGAGTGTGGATCGAATTAGATATCAAAGCATTCATTTAGTGTAGCTTATTAAGCATCACTTCACAGCGAAGCACCTTATTGATGTTTGATGTTATTGATACTTACCTAGTATAGCAAAAGATCACAAATACAATGCCCTTAGTGAGGATTGAACTACTACAATAGAAACCAACTGTGAGACTATTGTGCTAAACTCTACTCCACACTCTACAATAATTTCTTTAGCAGTCGGTCGATTGGTTGATTTTGTTTAGCGGTATATCAACACCTATATGGGTTATTTAATACTGGATTTTGAATATTTTGAACACAGTTTTATGCCTTCAACTTCAGATAAAAAGCTATAAAATATATTGTTGATAATTCTACTATAAATTGTCTTGCTAGTCATTTTCTATAAAAATGAACTGGTGGCAGTTTTAATATAAATAGGTATTGTTGGTATTTTTTATATAAAAACGTCATATTTATACTTTCATAGTGTTTTGTTATTGTTTGGGAGTCCACTATTTTCCCATGGCTGGGACCATAACAAGTGCTACGACCCTGGTCTTGGTATACCTGGAAACAACAGCAATTAAAAGGTGGTTCCACGTTCCCCAAAACTTAAAATCTCCCAATCAGAAGCTTTACTGCCGGATGTAGTATATCGTCATACCCAGGGTTCTCCTTTAAACACACACACACACACGCGCGCGTGTGTTGATTTTTCGCGATATATATATATAAAGATTAACATTTCACGGGTTTATATATAATTAAATTCAATTTGATCTAAAAACAATGTACAGAACGTAACTTCTATAAGTTTTATATCAGTCCAGAATCCCCAGATAGTCTAGAAATAAAAATAATAAAAAAAGGTTCTTACCAGTTTGCAGAATACTTTTCTTGGAAATTCCCTGAAAAACAAAACAAAATAAGCATTAATTACAGATAATTGCAAAGCTTGACTAAGTATGGCATGAGTTATCAGGTAAACTTTAGGTAAGCAAAAACAATAATTTTTAAAACTAAAGTTTAAAACAAAAATTAAATTGTTAATTTGGGGAGCTTTTAAAGCACGTAATGTGCGAGGGCGAACAACTGGCGCCTCATAACCAGCTGATTCAAGTAGATTGAGCTCGACAGCCCAAGAAAGTAGCAACCTCTACTATAATTTCAACCTCTACTGCCTTGTAGTCGTATCAAAACACGGAAAATGCTATGGAAGTAATTCCAGATAGAAAACCTGGAATATATCTTTGTGCAAATTAATTGAGATAACTGATTTATTTTCATTTCTTTCTCCCGTTTGGAGTGGCCGGGTTTAATCGCTTTACATTTTTCCCCAGATTAGGCTATTTGCAATGGTTCACAGTAATATGAATCTATTTTCAGGGTGTATGTTGAAATTTGTTTGGCCTTGAAAAATACTGCGTTATCTGTGACACCCAGACACTATTGTCTCGACTGTCAATTAATTGCCCTATGGCTATTGTCTACGATGGACGTTATTCCAAGGAATCATACTAAAATTATAACGCTGTACGAACACATTGGCAATCCTTACAAAGAGATCGCAGATATTCTTTGTGTCAGTCTTTTAACTGTCAGTTGTGTCATCAAAGTAACGAAACAAACTGGAACCATTAGTCCAAAAGGAAAATGCGGTCGGAAGAGAAAAACAACACCAAGAGATGACGTTTACGTAATCAGAAAAAGTGTGAAAGATCACAGGAAGACATTATTCGTTTTGTTTCAAATAATTTGAACAAGGGTGTTGAACCACAAATGTAACGCCCTGTATTCCTTTAAATCTTGTCGGTAATACCGATGGTGCGGTGGGACGTCGTCTGGGTACCGCACGGCCTCCATATACCATCGACCAGGACAACGCTATGGAGTGGTCATTCCAGTCACATTACCAAAGGACTGAATTTTAACAAAAGCCGCTATCTTTATCTCGCAAGAGAAACGGGTGTCTACTGAATCAAGCAATATTAAATATCTTATCTTATAAACTATCTTGTCCAAATCTCCTCAAAAATGAAGGTAAGAATTGTAGCAACCGAAATATGCTTCTACAGAAAGATGCTACGGATAACATGGATCGAGCATGTGAGCAACGATGAGGTTTTGGAGAGGATGGAAATGAAAAGGGAACATCATGAAAACATCATGAAAAGACAGCTGAAGTTCCTGGGACATGTAATCAGATACTCACAAGTCAGACAGGGGGGAAGAAGAACAGGTGGAAAACGACGCGTAACATACTTTACTGGTAAGTGAATGGCGGAGCGGTGTTTGGGTGGAGTAACAGGAGAAAGCATACTAAGGATACTCGGGATCGAGAGATGTGGAAAGTAATGATCGCCTACGTTTCTTTCTAATCGCATTCATAATAATAATAGTAGTAAAGAAAATGATTGACGTAATTCTTTCAGTATTTTGCAACACGCAGAAAAGAGAATGATTTAAGAAAAGAAAAGTCACAGTGTTCAGTAATATTTAACGATATTCCGATAACATCTATCATATTTACATTATGTTTAAAACGTGTATAAAAATGTTAAAAAATTCAAGTCTTTAAACAAATGTGTTGAGAAAAACGTTTATTTTATACTAAACATTGATCGACATACGGAAAATGTTAAGAAGCACACGATCTACCATCGTGTTACTCTGTAATCCTATTTCCAGATGGCTGGTATTTTTTTTTTTTTTTTTTTTGATTTAAAAGATAAGAAGAAATTTCTCTAAAATTGGATAGAATGAGAAAAATACATTTACTTTTGGGAAAAGTAAACGAAATGATTGACTCTATATAATCATCGCTCTGTTCTGACGATTGCATGGCCCCAGATCAAATAGGAATGTGAGAATTTCCTGTTTTCGTCTCCCTGCAATTTTGAGCATGGATAAGCAAGCAATAGAGAAGGGAAGTCTCTCCCCTTTAGCGGTAAAGGGCTGAAGTCCCGGTCGTAATCGACAATTGATATTATTTACATTTCAAGCTGGTAAGACATACACAGAGAGGAATAATCTAATTCCCCATAGCTAAATTTGCCACCCCAGTTTTGAGCCTTTTGAATAAGTGTTAAACAAAATTAGCAGAATTGGGCCCGAGATTTTGAAGAAGAAGGTTAATCTGAAATCGGCAAGCTACAAGCTGGTGAGCAAGTCACAGCTCACGAGAAAGTTACTACTGCGAGTGGTAGTGTGATACTAAAATAGCAGCCAGCTAATTTGTACGTCACCTAGATTTGAACCTGCTTATTATTGTGTACATAAACTGGATATAAATATATATAAATATACAATCGTTGTCGTATTCTACTGGTTATATTCCGTTCGCTGGTTACCGGGAACCGGGGATCATGTTATGTCTGGTGGCAGTGATCAGATCAGTGCCCTGAAGAAGCCAAACGTTTTATCTGGTGGCCCCGACTAAAGGACAAACAATCTGTGAGAATCAGGGATTGTGTTTTAACAATATACCTTCCTCTCGTAAGCCTGGCCTGACCTGGCTAGTCTATAACAGGCAATCCTATTTTGATCAGTCCGAGATCAATCAAACACTACGTGGACGGATTGGTCGAGGTTCAGGAAGGGTTGGCTCTGCTGCGCCCGGGGATTGAAACTCAGGTTTCAGTTACATTTCATTGACGTTGGCTACATTTTATTAATTTTTTCGAAGGGACCCCAATACGTGTCCCTGCTATTTACCTTGTGCTCCTTGATAAAATTTAAAGAAGAATTAGCAATTCTAGCTGGTGGCTCGGCTTCAATCGCTTACCCATTGCCGTAATATTGGCTTTCTGTGTCTTTTCTATAAATTCTTTCATTGTTCAGATCTTCACTATGTTACCTAGACTTTTTAAATATAAGCGGAGTACTAGAGTAGCGTCGAGATCTCATTAATTTATAGTTGAGCTGCCAAGCTGTAAATAGCGATTTACATTGCATTTAATTTTTTTCAAATTAAAGTTGGCTGTAAAGCATGAAGCCGGAAGGAAATTCCATAAGCGAGAAGTGTAAGAAAAGAAACTGTTAGCATAGAATTTACGGTTGCATCCAGGCAGCTCAACTATAAATTGATGAGATCTCGATTAAGTGATCTTTTCTTTTCTCGGTCATTATTAATAGTTCTGTTACTAATTCTTCCACATCCAGTAACCTCGTATGTCTTAGTGACTTCACTGCCTTGTATGGGGTGAAACCGATTTAAAAATAAAATAAAACAACCGTTTTTCTTATGACAAGCGTCATTTGTACAAATAATTGAATCTCTTTATAAATAGTGTTTATACTTATATGCAATTTTTAAACACTATTTGAAAACTGACATAATGTCGAAACATTAACATTGTTAATAATTTCTTTCTTTTAATAATAATAAAGCCAAGAGAATAGAATGTGCTTTCTTATTGACCTGGCGGTCTCTGTAGATTATTGCGTATCTTTGAAGATCATCAAGAAACTATCAAAATAAATGTGGTGCTTGTTAACCATTACACCACGTTATGGCGCCCTTGTTTGACTCTTGTAGGAAACACAGTCAGTTGTTTCATTATACCACAAGATCCTGATTTTTGAGTTTCTTTCTTTGTTTCTAAATTATAAATCTAAATCTTGTTTATAAATTCTTAATAGTATTTATAAATTACGTATTTACTCATGAATGTGTCTTACTTAGGCTGCCTCCCTGTCGGTGGAATTTAAAATACGCTGACTGCATATCCTGTAAGAGATAAGACTACTTCCCCACCAACGGACACACAAAACTAGCAATCTTGCTAGTAGATACTTGTACACTCAAGTATAAACCCGACCAATATCTACGTTTGTACTCTCATGTAAACAGCACCTATGTCTACCTATCATTGGCTATCATAATGAATTAATATCTATTAATTCATTTTGATTTATGTCCTATAACATTTATATTCGACGTTGAATAACACAACCTGGGCTGATATGTTTACGTTTGGCTTCTTCAGGGCACCAAATATAACACTGATCTGATCACTGCCACCAGATATAACATGATCCCCGGTTCCCGGTAACCAGCGAACGGAATATAACCAGTAGAACACGACAACAACATGATTGTATATTTATATATATTTATATCCAGTTTATGTACTCAATTATAAGCAGGTTCGTTAATTAACAAACGTAGCCTAACTGACCTTACCAGAAACTTAATACACGAGGAATGTTGAAAAGTTTTCGGCCCAACCCACTTTTTAAAAATATGAGGAAATGACAAGACATCAAATTTCACACTGCTTCGTAATATGATATAATGTATACGATATGATATTATATATATTATAAAACATCATTATAATATGATATGATATAATATAATATACGACATAATATGATATAATATAACATCACATAATATAACGATATAAGTTTGTTTGTCTTGTTTGTTATACGGCATATCAACCCATTGGATCATTTAATGCCTAAATCTAATGTTTTTTTTCCTAAATAAAACCTTCTATAATTATTTTATTGGACTAGTTTTAATTTCTGTAAAACTGTAATATGTAAAGTGGATCAGTATTTTGAAAAAGTTCTTTCAAGTTTACTCTTTGGTAGTATTTTAAGTGTAAAATAATATTGCTGCCGTTTGTTAGCAAGTGTTTTATGGTGAATGGTTCTTGGCATGCCACACATACAGAAGGTTTTTCCTTTTTTAGGATTTAAGAATAGGTTATAGTAGTACGTCCAATATGGAACCGGGACATAATCATTTCTCTTCTAGTTTGGGGTTCTGATGCTATGGGTTTAATTTTAAATAGTTTATTTTTTGCACAGGGGTTGCATAGTTTCTGCTACTTCCCCCTAATATATTTATTGATTGTTAGTTTCAGATCTGTCTATGAGATTTCGGTTTTTAAAAGGTCGGGCGTATGTGTTTTGTTATATAGTAAATGCCTTTACTCGCTGCTGAATCCGCTCTATCTTTCCTTGAGATGCCAATATGGCTTGATATCCAGCAGAAGACAATATCCATATTTAGGCTATTGATCCTGATGAGTAATTTAATGATGAGTGGGTTTGACATGCATGATTTTTTTCAATGGTGTGATAACTGTCATGGAGTCTATAATATAATGTGACAATATATATATAATCATCCGCATACAAGCCTGTTTCGCAGTATCACAGCTCATCAGTGTGGCTAGACATCTGCTTACTTCCAGCCGAGATCGAAACTCGACCGATTTGGTATCAGTCGGAGAGTCTACCCCTAGGCTATCGGAAATTTTAACGTGTATATATACGCAGTGTATACGCACGCCAGCAGCCCAGAGAACTCAATTCAAGACTGAGGAATAATGCGTAAATCGCAACAGTGGTTACTGTTTTAAAATGTTCTATTCCAGAGAGCTCAACATGCGATATAATGTCTTAGAATACATAATATGATATAATGCAACTGTATAAAGATATAATATCCCTATATAATACATGTGAACCTGTGACTGCAAATATTTATATCGATATGCTGTTTATGATGACGGCAACATATATATACTGATATACCTACTATTGAGTATATTACATGAAAAAAAAATAATAATGAAAACCCCTGAGCGTCACAAAGATAATTATCTATCTATTTATCTAACTATATATATATATATATACAAGTATTGTTGGAATTTTTTTTATATTGAAAGATTGCTCCTTCAAGATTATAAGCTAATACTCAATAAAAGGCCTAAAAGTCATTCAAGATAGAACATTACTGAATAAGGTTGTCGGTGATAAGTGCAGATTATCAGAATATGTAAGGTAGATAATGGTTGAAGCTAGATTTGAAGAGGCTAATATCGTAATGATCGAGGAAGTATCTCCAAAGAAATCTGTTCGATAAAGTATCCGACTCTGAAATCTATCTGATTTTTCTGAGATAGATAGATAGATAGATAGATAGATAGATAGATAGATAGATAGATAGATAGATAGATATGTTTTAAAGATTTGGTAAAAAAAAACAAAAAAAACAACGTTTTTGTGTATTAAACCCCACCCAAAATAAATAATGGGTTCTTTATTGTAGATCACGAAAAGAAGAAAACATATAATCTATTATCTTTCTCGTGATATGCGTGACTCATTTGTTTCATGATAATCGAGATTTCAGTAAAAAAAAAACAAAAAGCAATTTTGTCTTACGTTTTTAGTTCATATCTTTTAATAATCTTATAAGCTTGCCTTACTAATCAGTTGATTGTGGTTACTTTTCTAAACGAGTTTTTTACAAACTGAGTACACTTTCAACTCCTCAACAGACCACAAAGAAGAAAAGATTTTTCGGTATAGTTTGAAACTGTCCTTTCCTTTTTTTTTTTTTTTTACTAAATGTTCACCTAAGAGCCACTCAAGATAGAGCTTTACTGAATCAGGTTGTTGACGTTAACTGCAGATTACCAGAATGTAGGATAGATAATGATCGAAATTGAAGAAACTAATATCATATCGATAGAAACATCTCACATGGAATCTGTTCCATATAGTAAAACTTCTCTGAAAGCTCTCTGAGTTGATCTTTCTTTTTACTCACTGAATACGAAAAGACTAAGCAGTAAGACTTTTATCTAGAAAAATCACTGTTATTCTAAAAAAGAATTATCAAAAGAAAATTGTTAATGCAATATTCACCCTCTCTCTCTCTCTCTCTCTCTCTCTCTCTCTCTCTCTCTCTCTCTCTAAAAAAAAAAATTGCTACAATCCAAAATAGGTTTTGGCTTTAAATAACCCATAAAGCAGTGATAACCCGTAAAAAAGAAAATCACCCAATCAATATGGATCCTGCAAATAGCAGAACAATACACACTTAAAAAATCAAGATAAGAAATAACTATCATGCTTTTTGTCTTACAAAAGTTGTATTTTTATTATATTTTTACATTTATTTAATGCTATCTTCCCCCGCTAATAAAGCTCGTTGGTTTATTTTTTTATAAGTGCTTCTTTACAGTTTTAAAGATTTGCCACTCATTTTGAATAATTTACATTGCTACTGTTTATCAAGTACGCAAGAGACGTTCGTATCCCTAAAACAGTAGAAAATAACATTCTGGCGGTATAAACAATTATAAGTTTAATCTTTTCAGAACACGAGTTTCCCAAAATTGCTTCCATTTTGTTATCGTTTTCTTTAATTTCTCCTTCTTTAAATACTGTGCTAGATAGAGATTTCAGGGGAAGAAAATTGTGCTTCAAAGCTCATCACTTCATAGATGTTTGAATATAAACACTATCAGAACAAAACACCAAAACAAACCATCATCTTAGAGACCCTTCCCTGCCTTCCATCAGCATGGCTGATGCTAACCTCCTTGCGCCTTCTCAGCTGATATAAAGTAGGAAGACTAAATTGAATCTATTGCCAGGTCAGCTGCTAAGAAAGTTGGGTCGCTCTGTCGAGCGAGATAAGTTTTCTCTCCAGAATCAATCTTACATATCAATAAGTCTACCATTTGTCAATGGTTAGAATATTGCTAACACATACAGTATGGCGACCCTTCTAGAGCTCCTTGTTAAATTCCAAGGTTTCAGTGACTTTCCCACCGCCGTAAGGTGGCCTCCCTTTGCCGTTTCTATAAATACTTTCACGGTATTTGTTCGGTTGAGCTCTTCGCTATGTTACCTAGATTTTATTAATTTAATAGCAGTACCAGATTGGCGGTAAGGTCTCATCAATTTATATTAAAGTTGGCTAGATGTAACCGTATGTTCTATGCTAACAGTTTCTTTCCTCGCATTTCTCGCTTGTGGAGCTCTTTTCCAGCTCTATGCTTTTTAGCCAATTTTAATCTTTAAAAATTTAAATGCAATGTCAGTCGCTGTATACTATCCTCCTTAGTAATGTTTCTGTTTCTAATTCTTTCACACTCAGTAACCCCATGTGTCCTAGTGGCTAACATAATGCACTGACTTGACCCAACAACTGTTTTTCCTTCGTAGTGATATCTAAGGAATCAGGTGCAAATGAATGCAACTCCATCTGACAAACAGCTAAATAAGCCGCATTACCAACTTAATGTTCCGATTCGGTTGAATAGAGCGCGAAGCAGAATTAGACCGGAAAAACACTCAAGAACAGCGCTGTTTTGTCAAGGACACTGGAACAAGAAATGCAACATTTATTACCTGAATGACATAGAAGAGAGCAATTCAAATGCAGCAGTATGTATATTAACATTTTCCACATTGCGCAAAAGTATTAAACTTTTAGGAAAACAGAGTATATTTGGGAAGCATGAACTTGTACTGGGAGAAAATCACCTGCATACGGACAGAAAATGAATTGAATAGGTACACGATAATAGAAAGGGGCGTAAGACAGGGATGTGTGATCCCACCGAATTTATTCAACCTCTACAGCGAGGTTATCTGCTGGGAGTCGGAGTATATATTACAGATAGGCGTAGTCTTAAAAATATAAAATACGCAGATGACTATGTGTTGATGGCAGACTCATAAGTAAAACTATAGAACCTCCGAGACAAGGTAGTAAAGAAAAGTTAGAAGTAAGGACTAACAGAAAAAGTTGTGGTGTATGGTAGTCAACAAGACGAGAACCAAGATACAAACTATGAATTGGAGATGTCAAAAACAAATAAGCACAGAAGTTTGGATGTTTGAGATGTGTTTTAACAAAGGACGAAAAATGTGACACCGAAATCCAAAGTCGCATTGGAATAAAGAAAGAGGCCTTTCATAAGCTATGCAAAGTATTAAGAAAGAGAAAAATCTCGTTAGAAACAATGAAATAGTGTTAAACTGCTATCGAATATAAATTCTCCTGTAAGTAAAAGCTGAACAATCGCTTCACAGATGAAGACCGGAAGCATCAGAAATGTAGTTCTAAACAAGGATGTTGAAAGTACCATAGAACAGCCTAAACAATAAAGAAATCTGTCTATCTTTCTGAGATGAGGTATTTACATTATTTACTTTGTTCCGACTGTTGTCTTCACCTTTATGGGCCTATTCACGACGTTTCGACCGGTGTACGCACCGATTTTCTAGTGTTAAACTGCTATTGAATATAAATTCTCATACATGTAAGACATCTATGACATATCTCAGTGGATAAAAGCGTTGGTTAGATTCAGTGACTTGACCCAAAGAATTGTGAGTTCAATACCTGGCGACAACAGTGGCGAACAAAAAAAAAAAAATTAGAAATAAAGAGTTGAGGTAGTGGCATGACTCATGGAACGATAACAATATTTCCAAGTGATCAAAATAAAGGGTTTGGTTAAAAATTCCAGCCTATAGCATCATGAATATGACAATAAAGATGAGGACCACAGTCCGAAAAATGTAAATTATGAAGAAAACTTTAAGAAAAATGGAATATTCAGAATCAGAAACCCCCCCACCAAAAAAAAAAAACAGTTGATATTTGTTGGACAGATAATCTAGAAGAAGAGCTTAGAGAATTTGACACTCACAGAATACATTAAGGCGAAGGTACAGGAGGAGGCAGGACAGTTACTAAATTTCAACTAAATAAGGTTATCGTTATTATTGTTGAATACAGTGTTCAGTACCCTGAGGATAGAGCCACATATAGTATAATGTTATGTTTGTTTTAGATCTTGTTGTTTATGATAAAAATACGCGTAGCTAGAAGTTTCATAGTAGTCGAACCCGTGTTATAGACGTGCTTCGACAAAACCGGCCACCAAACCTTTAAGATGAAGTCATTTTGATTTTTCCGCCCGTGTTCGATTACCATAAAACTTTATTAGAAGTGTCCTTGTGATCCCCCAAAATATAGCTTTCCATATATATAGTAGCAGTATAGTCCGGCGTTGCTCGGGTGTAATGAAAGCTTTAAAACTAATCCATGGTCCTGGAGATCAGACTCTTTCGACGTTGGCACGAAAGACTAAAAAATAATAGTTGTTTCCAGTTAAAGCGAAACCGTAGACTGAAAGAAAAATGAATGGATGTAAGTCAAATTTTGATTTCCTGGTATCGATATCAAATAAGTTTTTTCGTCATAAACTGAATTTTGAAGGCTAAATAAGTCATCTGAGTAAATGGTATCAAGGCTGAGACTAAGAACTACAATTTTACCTACTTAGAACCAAACCTGAAGCAAAAACTAAAATAAAAGGGCTGAAAAAAATACAGACATACAGGCAGATAAACAGACACACACACACAAACATCTTGCTTTATATATATATATATATTATCGATTTTCTGCACTATTATAAGAACTGCAACCTTGAAACTTCTGAATATCGTTTCTTATGTCTTTGTCTAAAAATCTTATGTCTTTGATTAAAATCGGACCACTCCTTCTATAACCCGATTTTTCGATTATCGATTTTCGATATTTATTGGCGGTACCTCGACACAAAACATAGCTAAAAACACTCGCAGACGCTTATAGTACAACTGTGTAAATTTTCATGAAAATTGGTTCAGCCGTTTCAGAGTCTTTAGTTAACGGACACACACACATACACACACACACAGAGACAAAGTTCCATTTATAAATAAGTTTAGATATATCGGGCTCGGGAAACTATAACAGCATAAGGCAGTCTTGAAAATTGCCTGAAAACCATACAATGGGTTGACACAAGCTTTAAGAGTAAACTTTGTGTTCAAGAAACTGTTTGCTAGTCGTCACGTGACTGAGGGTTTGAGCGTACTGGCTTTATTCAAAATGTTGATTATACCACATTGTGTGGTCTTTCCCAAATATTGTAACTATGAGTTGTTAAAAATGAGTTTTTGAGAGGCTTGGCTTCGAGAAACAACCCTAACATGTTGTAGCGTTGGGAATTGCCTACAAATGGCTTGATACGGTTTGACCCATGCCTTATGAGTGAAATCGAGCTATACTCAGTATAGTTACAATACAAACCGCTGGTTAGCTTTATGGGTGTTAAAAAACACAAATGTACCTGAACAGGTGATGCAAGGCAGAAGTGATGGTAAGCGACACTTTGATCCTCTTTATTTCCTTTAAGTGAAGTGTCTTCAAAATCATATGTTTTTCAGCGAAAACTAAAGTTTTTACTACCGTCTTGTAAGCATACATTTTTTATAATCATTTCACCCCAAGCAAGACAGAAAATCCACTGGTGCTTAGGGGGTTGCAGTGAGAGAATAAAAAAGGTACTGGGAATGTCGAAGAAAAGATAAGATATGGATAAAAATCAAGTAGATAAAAAATGGAAATTGACGTTGCATTTAAACTTTTGGAGATTGTAGCTATCAGAGAAGCAAATAAATGGAAGTGAGTTCCACAAATGGGAAGTGGGAGAAAAGAAACTGTTAGAGTAAAAGAGGACGTTACATTTAACTCGTTTGACGGTAAAAGGGTGGGACCTTGATGCCAATCTAGTAGCACGAGTAAATACATGTGGTCGCGGTACCAGAGAAAAAACTCATCAGAGCAGGAGCATCCGACCAGATATAGCAACAACATTCAGTGCACGGACAAATGGTAGATTTATAAATGTGTATAATTGATTCCGACGAGAAAATATGACCGTGATAGTTACACGTATTTTTGCAGTGATATGCAGGACCTTATGGAAACATTCACCAGAGCAATGCCCTACTTTGGAACTTATTATCAGCCCCAAGAAGACTTTAGTTGCATATCAACCTGGCCTTGGCAGATAGTATATCGAAACCAACATCTACGTGTGTGACATAGTTGAAGAGTTTAAATATCTTGCCAGTAAATTTAACTGTCGTTGCAATCTTGACAGTGAAATACCATCGCAAATGATGCTGGAAAAATAATCGCTGTCCTGTAGCGCTCCAGTAAGTACTTGACTTCCCCTGCTTTGCTTTCCTTACAACAGCAAAATTAGACCAAATATTATGTTCTGCTACTTGCTTTATATTGGTTGGAGCTGCCCAGTTCTCACTTTCCAGTCTTGATAAGGTTCAGAAGCGTCTTCACAGCTTTATGTGAAAAGAATGATATTCTATCTGAAAACTTCTATCCAAAGACGAAGCGTTATAACGTTCTTGTTACACTATCGCTGTTTTTATGACAAATGTTTCGACGAACTACATTCTTTCGTTCTTCCAATTCTGACGTTCAAAATTAAGACGCTACGTACACTGGAGTGAACCATCCCTTCGTATTCCATTAGTAAGGAGGAAGTTTAATTCAGACAGCTTCTTCCGCTACTTTATAGGACAAACTCCCAAATAACTACAATCTTAACATCTTCAAATCTTGGGTTAACTGCTATCTTTCTTACATATAAACTTTACTCCTTACCTCTTCCTCCTCCTCTTCCTTTCTTTGTTGTTGCTTTGAAACAGTTGCAAAAAACGCTCTGAATCGTCAAGGTGTTGTTTTTGATCGACTGTGAGCAAACACGGCCCCCACTTTAAACACAGCTTTCTCATTGACAAATGTTCATGCAAAAGGGTAAATACACTGCCTTTTGATATGTTCAATTTCTCTGCTATTTCACGTAACTTTAATTTATGATCTACCTAAACGAGTTTGTGGATTTTTTGTGTTTTCCTGAACAACTGTCGATTTGGGACTGTACGACCGCGTTTAAAGTCAACATTCTACCACTTAACCGTTGAGCAGAGTCCGAATAACGCTTATCAAGACATTGCTTTGCTTGAACAGTATTTTTTTCATCATAAAGCAATGCCTTATCAGCTCACGAAATTAAGATTTTTCCATTGTTTTGAAAATTTGCAACAGTAGCTTCACTTAAATAACAGTAATTTGTAAGCTAATAATCCGACTGGGCCCAAATTGTCTCACGTTCCATTTGAAGGTTAGCACTTCATCAAAATCATCAGGACTTTTTATTAGTGAGCCAACTATATGTCAGGCCTAGGAATTATTGAATGATGTGTTAAACAAAATCCTACAGAAATGAGTTATTTCTGTACATTTGCAAGACCATATTTAAAGCTAAATGCTCAGAAATTAATGAAAGCTATTAATCTTAATTTTGAAGTCAATACTTACCACTTCAAACCTCAGCGTTTACATTGAGTGCAATATTGATTTTCTTAAAATGTGTAAAATCAACTTACCCTAAATTAAGGCTTGTAGTAAACGATATAAATCATTAGCTAGATCATATTCGATCGTAACACTGTTAAAAATACTTGATTAATCTCGTGAAATGGCCGTACTCGATTGCGAAGAGCAGCCATCTTGTATGGATGGTGATTTTCTAAGCGTAGCTTAGAAATGATACCCGACCGAAAGTATGGGACCCTCAGTGGGGTTTGAAATCACTATTTAGTAGTAACGGATCTACCGAGACAAAGTACACCTTGAAGTGCCTCAGCCTACATGTATGCATGCATTGGTAAATGAAAGACAAAGTGGAAAAATCTGTGTTACGTGTTTTGTCCCCCAGAAGGACTTCATCAGACTAAAGTAATGTTTTTGTTTATGGAATTATATATGTATAGGAAGGGGAGATGTTTTTGTTTATGGAATTATATATGTATAGGAAGGGGAGATGTTTTTGTTTATGGAATTATATATGTATAGGAAGGGGAGATGTTTTTGTTTATGGAATTATATATGTATAGGAAGGGGAGATGTTTTTGTTTATGGAATTATATATGTATAGGAAGGGGAGATGTTTTTGTTTATGGAATTATATATGTATAGGAAGGGGAGATGTTTTTGTTTATGGAATTATATATGTATAGGAAGGGGAGATGTTTTTGTTTATGGAATTATATATGTATAGGAAGGGGAGATGTTTTTGTTTATGGAATTGTATATGTATAGGAAGGGGAGATGTTTTTGTTTATGGAATTATATATGTATAGGAAGGGGAGATGTTTTTGTTTATGGAATTATATATGTATAGGAAGGGGAGATGTTTTTGTTTATGGAATTATATATGTATAGGAAGGGGAGATGTTTTTGTTTATGGAATTGTATATGTATAGGAAGGGGAGATGTTTTTGTTTATGGAATTGTATATGCATAGGAAGGGGAGATGTTTTTGTTTATGGAATTATATATGTATAGGAAGGGGAGATGTTTTTGTTTATGGAATTATATATGTATAGGAAGGGGAGATGTTTTTGTTTATGGAATTGTATATGCATAGGAAGGGGAGATGTTTTTGTTTATGGAATTGTATATGCATAGGAAGGGGAGATGTTTTTGTTTATGGAATTATATATGCATAGGAAGGGGAGATGTTTTTGTTTATGGAATTATATATGTATAGGAAGGGGAGATGTTTTTGTTTATGGAATTATATATGTATAGGAAGGGGAGATGTTTTTGTTTATGGAATTATATATGTATAGGAAGGGGAGATGTTTTTGTTTATGGAATTATATATGTATAGGAAGGGGAGGGGATATACAAACGCAAGCAGTGGTCATAATTATGCACCGACAAGAAACGCTGAAGATGTTGGAACGCTGAAATTTTAAATTTTAAAATTAATTTGTTGTTTTTTAAAATACGTATGTAGTCTAACCGATTTCATCCTGTTCTCGACTTTTTCGTTCGCCTTTTATTTTTCATTTATTTACTTTTTGTTTTTTGCACTTTTTTGTTAACTATTCCTCATCTATTAACCACTTCACTCTAGTTCTTTCACCACCCCGTATATCCTTGCAACTGACATCACACCTGTCTTCCCATCCTTCTCTTGCTCCTTTCTAACTGGTTCGTCTTCCTCTTCACTCTATTCTACTTAATCTTTTTACTCTTATGTAGCCACCTGCACATCAGTGGCATTACCGCCTTGTTCGGGGTGATACGATTAAAAAAAAAAGTAAGATAATAAAAGATCTGTCAAAAAAGAATAAATGTCATAAGAGCCTCGGTGTAAATTTATGATGGATGATCTAGCGATCAAAGCACTTTCTATACATTTCGCCTTAGCAAATTACATTCTCTTTTAATTAAAACTGCATTTTTAATATATGTATGTATATGCCATAATATATGTATGTATCTATCCATGTATAAATAGATATGAACTGAAATAATCCATGAACCTTGTAAACATCAGTAAAACATGACTTGGAGTTCGATACAAATGACCGGGCCACCTAGTGGGGGAACGTTCACGATGGAAAAGTAACTTTTGAGAGTTTCGAATTGCAAAATAAAAGCTGAGGTATCCGAAAAGTTCATGATGTGGAAATTCCGGACCCTACAGATAACAGGCATGACCATCATCCGTGATATTTAATGCAGATTTTGCACGAGTAAAAGAGGAAAAAGAGTCATATGCAAAGTTATCGTACATCAGCACCGACCAAGTAAGAAATGGCATTAAATACTAAAAATTAATGTCACATTTCTGGACAAGTTTGCAAGACATTTTGAGCTAGAAAGATACGCATGCAATCATTAAAAATATAAAAAATATTTGTCCAGTTTAAAGAGCCATATTCGTTTGAAGCACAGCCAAATCTTACAATGATATCATGAAATCGTCATACTCGGCAACAAGATGGTAGCCATAGATAGATAGATAGATATGAACAGACTGAGATAGATAGATAGATAGATAGATAGATAGATAGATAGATAGATAGATAGATAGATAGATAGATAGAAAGAATTTACAATACGTAGAAAGTGTCTGGCATTCGATTAAAGGAATTGATACAAATTTTGCGTCAGATGAAAAAATTATTTTAGACTAAATAGATTTCAGCATTCGGAAAAGCGTACTTAAAAGGACTCTTAGGCGTTTAATGCGGGCAGTTTGTGTTCGGTAGTAAACTAAATTAAAAGTAACAACAGAAAAAAACAATGTGGACACTTAGCAAGTGAAATCAAATCCTAGATAGATGGAAATATAAACAAACAACCGAGGTTGAAGGTTATGAATAAGTGAATAAAAACGTATGTAATATTTTTCATTGACATTAATCATTTGTAAGGAAGCCAGTAATCAGCAAACGTCAAACAAATAAATTACAAGAAATGAATAAGTTAGTCGAAACAAAAAAAAAACGTTTTATTTTTTTTGCCTTTATTTCGCCATCTTTATGCGGCGTTTTGTTGCTACATTTTCGATATTCACACATTCACATTATATTTTGTCTCTGTAATCTTCTTTAATTAAACTTGTTACTAAATCATTGGCTTCACGGTCCCCTTCTTTGTTTGTTTGTTTGTTTGTTTCTTTCTTTCTTTATTTATTTATTTATTTATTTATTATTTCCTCCTTCTTTCTCTCTCTTTCTCTCTTTCTTTATTTCTTCTTATTCTGTCTTTTTTATTTCTTTCTCTCTTTCTTATTTATCTCCCGCTTTCTTTATTCTTTTCCTCTCTTTCATTTCTTCTTTTTTCTTTCTTTCTTCTTTCTTTCTTTCTTTCTCTCTCTTTCTCTCTCTCTCTCTCTCTCTCTCTCTCTCTCTCTCTCTCTCTCTCTCTCTTCTTCTTCCTAGGTGCTGCAAGTTTGGATGTGCGAGTAGTATGATTGATAATCGAACAGCCGTGTTCCAATTCTAGTCGGGTTCATTATATTCACTTATGCGCAAATACTGTTGGGAAATTTATGAATTTGCATCTCTCTCCAGGTATGGGTTAATTAGTAATTAGTAAACGTGTATCACTAAACCATTATTATCTCCAAAAGATTAATACAATCTAAAAATATTTTCTGGCTTTAAGTAAACTTGAAAAAGTTTGACAAGCCGTAAAAACCAATCAACCACTTCACTTTAAGGTATACAAAATCTCCGCCATCTTGCTTGAATTCAAAAGTGTTTCTGTATGTGAACAATCAGATCATAATGAGAGTAAAACCAAAATTGTCTTATCAAACCTTTTTAAATCAAGACATTTTTGGCTTTTTTTTTTTTTTGGTATTATTTATATATCAAACATTTCTGAAGTGACGAGCTTCATTACAGTCTAAATATATTTTCTGGCTTTGAATAATCGCCCACATCTAAGTTATGTTTAGAAAATTACCATGAGACATGCAACTGAAGACGTTACGCCAATCTTCTATGGTAAGAGAACCTATCTGCTTTGAAAAACAAGCACTTAAAATTTAATCTTTTATCTAGGACCACTAGCGCGAGTAAGATATCCCCCAACTATCTCAGCCACCATAGCATGCCTTTGTGCATTATATAAGTATTGCACTGTCAACAAATTTCTGTTGGTATTCATTAATACAGCACAGTGTCAGTGAGGATCGAAACCAACATTTACAGAGATGGTCTACAAATATACACTCCGTTCTACTTATTAATCTTGGCATATTACGAAGTTTAAATATGTTACACTCGGTGAGGATCGAATTAATAATAGTTTTTGAGAATTTCTCGCTACCTACGGCTTCCCAGTGAATCGTCCAACAGTTTTTTTTATAATCGCTACTGCGAGCTTTTACTTTGTTTTGTCTTTGTCCTAAAATAAAAAATGCATCTTCTCCTAGGGGGCAAATATGTGACCCTTTGAACCATGTGACTTCAAGAACGTGCCTCGTAAATCCGCCTTGAACCAAGTTGATGTTTGATGCTCTAAGTCTGACCTGTTCTATTTCTGCTTACTTCCGAGCCCATTTTAATAACGTCTTTTCAAGGAAGTTACAATTTAGAGCAGGGCGGAAATGCTTTATGACCCTTACGGATTTGCAACTACTGTACAAAAAGATAGTCATATGAATTAAAAATTAAATTAACCATTTATTATTAGTAGTAGCAGTATTGTTAATTCCTTAGCACGACCGTTACGCTCTGTCAATACACCCTAAATACTGTTTTGATTGCGTGTAAAGACGGAAAGGATATACAAGAAACGTTATATCGTTTCTGTAAGGAAAAGAAGTGCTTACCGTCTGTTTCAATAAACTAGAAAACGTTTTCAATTTCAAGTATTTTCATTTGTATCTCTTTACTTCTTAAAATAACGGCCAGCATTCATAATTATGATTGTTGTTGCAATATTTTGTTAAAATTGTTAAGCTCAAATATTTAACGATGTGATGGGAATTTCTACGGATATTTTATTGTTGTATAATTCATTAACTGAAGAATTCAGATTTATCCAAATTTCCAAATAGGAAAGTCGTGAAATTTTCACAGGGATTTATCATCATCATCATCATCATCATCATTATTATTATTATTATTATTATTAATATCAACATCAACGTTTATAAGAATCAAATTTCTTATGTGAATGAATATGTATCTTCAAAGACAGTCTAGGTCTCAAAATATTTGTTGCCAGAAAACAAAGGGATTCCACTCACAACTACAATGCTATCATTTAATTTTCACAACGAATAAATAACATTTTCAAAAAATACTGTATTTCCTATAAATATTTTCATGCATCTGCTCTGACGAGCATTTTTCCTGGTACCCCGACCATGTGAATTTAAGCTTGCTACTAGATCCCCCTCCCATTGAAATGCTTAAATGTAACTGACTCTTTAACCTCAACGGTTTCTTTTCTCGCACTTCTCGCTTGTGGAACTCCCTTCCGTTTACTTGTTTCCCTGATAGCTACAATCTCCCAAAATTTAAATGTAACGTCAATTGACATCTTCTATCTTCTTGAATCCCGTTCATCTTTTTCATTTCTGCAATACCCCCTGCATCCAGTCTTTACTCTCATTGTAACCCCTTAAGCACTAGTGGCGGTACTGCTTTTGTTTCGGGTGAAATGATTCAAAAAACATATAAAAGAGGGTACAATAAATTTTTTGTGTGAAAATGTGTATTTCTTAGTACAATGTACATATATTGTACATATTACTGGCAGTAGATACCAAGCGTAAATAAAGAATATCATAATTGAATGTTTAATTTTGTGTGTAATTTTAACTAATTAGTTGATATTTTTAATTAGTTAACTGAAGAATTAAGATTAATCAGAAAGTCGTGAAATTTACATATTAACAAAATGTTCTAAAGTACAATAGAGCATTAATACCAATCCTTTGTGTTCACAAGATGATTGTTCAAATTTGCCAATAATTGCTTCTACATCCATTTTATCTAACAAATCCTTTTCATTGGATGGCAATATGTATGATTCCAAATCCTCCTCGGACTGCGAATTACTTATATTTGTTTTTGTGATCTCTAGCTTTGAAAATGTCCTCTCACATTGGAGTCGAAGAACTGTTAAGTGTGCAGATGACTTTATAAAGTTCTTATTACGGCAACAGTTGTCTACGTTTGTTTCGTTATTGCATTTTTTTATATAGTGAATCTAATCCATGAAGAGACCACTTGCCATCGAACAACCTGACACCCTGACCAATCAGCCAATGAAACCGCTCATATTCATGCTTGAAGTACACAGAATTATCAAATATAAATGAAAATAATGTAAACAAATCCACTGGCACGTGAAACTGGTGTAAAGACTCATATTTAAACGAACATATATAAGCGAATAGCAACATGAATTATTCTGTGGAGAGGCTATAGACCAGATACCTCGACTCATTTTTGATAACTAACTTTTAAATTGAATTTCTAAAAATAAATAAAAAAATTCTTCAAAATTTTATTTTAGTTTTAATTGAAAGCTAAATGATTAAATTTACTATTTCCAGTAAGCAAAATACTCGGTTGTAATTCAAACAGAAATTATATTGACTGGAATCTAAAATTTTGAGATTTTTGGGGTTTTTTTTTTCAAATTTCCGGTCATTTTTGAGTGATCGACACATTTGTAAACAAGTTAATTCTCGCTTTTAAAAATCTTGCAAAAATAAAATAAACATCTGTGACATTATTTTTGGAATATTAGATAATTTAACGTTAAATTAATCTGATTTACACAAGTATTACTTATTTATAGCATGAAATTTAGAATAAAACTATTTCTTAAGCACAAAGCTCATCTTTCTGACCTTTCCATCGTATGTGTTGACAGATTTATGGATGTCAGATAAGATAAGATAAAAGTGTATGGTGATCACAAGTGACATAATTGTACAACTTTTTTCCTGTAAGGAGAAGAAACTCTGACACACATGACCTTTTAATTTACACATAAAAATTACCATGCAAAAAAAAAAAAACTTCAAATACGAAAAAAAAAAAAATAACTAAAAATTATTTTTGAAATGGGGGAAAAACGATTTGTATTAAACTTTTTAATTTTTGATTAGTAAATACAATCTTAATAGTTTTATAAACTAACCCCAACAAATATTTGAAGTACATTTAAAATATTTTTGAAACATTATAAATTATTATAATTAAAAAAAATTAAAACAATTCTTTTAACATTTCATTATTAATCGAAATATTTTTCTCAATTACAATGTCCTTAATTTATATTATTTATTCAACCAATTAAAAGTGAATCAAATTAAATAATGTTATAGTCAGATTGCATTTTTAATTTACTATTGAGAGCAGATTTTGTAATTATGTAACGCCAGTCCACAATGTTAAAAGGAAAATGATATTTGCCAAAACCCTCAGGTTTCATTCGCTCAATGCATAGGATGGTGCATACTGTTCGAAATCTACCCTGGATAAAAACAACATACAAAAAACAGCTCTCAGGTCATCTACCACCCATCTAACAGGTCATTCAAAAAAAAAGAACACGATTTGCAGGGAATTCTTGGAGAAATAAGGAGGAACTGGTCAGTAATGGAATTTTGGGGACAAAAACGGTTGCGTTAAGTGAAAACAAACCTGACGACCTGAATGTCAGAGGTTTGAAGAACTTCCCATACTAGCTCCATGTTTGTTGAGTGAATTTGCATATCTGCAATATAAGCATAGACATTGTTATGCAGCAAAATCACTGATTGATTTCCTTGCTTACAAATAAATCTTTTCTATTCCAAACGAGCTAATTTATATATTGTTTGTAATAAGAGTTTGTAGTGTCTAAAAAGCATAGACAGGAATTCCCAAGAGATTTTATAGTTTCCAGAAATTAATACTACAGACTTCTTAAGAGATTTTATAGTTTCCAGAAATTAATACTACAGACTTCTTAAGAGATTTTATAATTTCCAGAAATTAATACTACAGACTTCTTAAGAGATTTTATACTTTCCAGAAATTCCTGCAAAAAATTATTTTTGTATCCCACCGGATATAAAGAATCTGGTTTTTACTCCAATGAATTCCATGTGAGATGTTAAAGACTGATCTGCATCTTGTCACAGTTTCTTAATAGTTTTGAATTTTCTATAATAAACGTTTTTATTTACATTAGTGATTTGTTCCAGAATTGTTCTGTATCAAGTAAGAAGCAAAAGACAATTGCTCAAATTTTGATATGTGTTTGTGTTTTTAAGTCTCTGTAGAATTATTTTTCCTTTCTTAAGAATTATCCCTAAACTTTTTAAAACAATGTACTACATTTGATTGATTGCAGCACAAAGACGTATAAGCTCTAAAGAGAGTTGTAAGGTTTCCCATATATTGAGTAAAAGATAACAGTTGGAACTGTTTTATCAGCATAATGTCTACCTTTCAAAAAATAGTTTCCAAATTCCTCTTCATATAAAGCTTCGAGAACGCTTCTAAGATTTCTTAACACAGGAAAAATTCGGATGTTAGGAATTTTTAGATTAATCTTAATAAAATAATTTAATACCGAATGTTATGAATTAGATGAATTGTATTCAGAAGCAATTATAGTGGATTGGATACTATTGCGCTTTTGAAATATCTGTTAATAGGTAAAATGTGCAGTAAACGATTTAAAATATCAACCAATTACTTTAAATTTTAAAAAATAAATAAATTTTCACTGATAACATTTAGTATTTACTGCCAGTAACATGTACAGTATATGTAAGTCAAGTGGTTGACGATAGAATAATCTGGCAGTAAGGCCTTTGATAGGGAGATTGGAGGTTTTGAGGAGCGTCGGACCACCTTTTGATTTTTTTTTGTTCCCAGGTCCACCATGATCCGGGGGCGTACCACCTGTTAAGATCCCAGCTATTAAAAATAGTGAACTCTCAAGCAAAAACACTATAAAAGTATCAAAATATGTTTCAATAGTAAGAACACCAGCAATATATTTTTTTATTTAAAAAAAGCTGAACAATACATATGGTAAAAAAAAGTCCTGAGAACATCGACGTACTGTAATGCCTACCAAGCTTGACTTACTAAAACAATTACACCTGAATAGTGAGTTCAATCCTCACTGATTGCCCCATACTTACGGCTTTGTGTAACTTAGAAAATCGACATAGTAAAATGAACAGCGCTACATTTTATTTGTAGTTAAAATCGCACAATTACGTTTAAAATATATTAAGTTGAAGCTATAAAATTGTTCAAAATATTTAGATTTCGGAGTTATAAGGACTGATGTGCCGCTAGAAAAGAAATAAAACAGTATAAGTACATTGTAATTAAGAAGAAATACACATTTTTCTAAAAATGAAATAATTGCTTTGTAATAGTGGGTGGGCCCTCTTTGTCTTCTGGCAAGCAATATTGTCCTGTCACTAGCTATTCTTGTACGTTTGAAGCGCTATTTCTGGTTAAGACTTTTTAGGACGGCACGTGGGAAATGAAGCCTCTCAGTAATTCAAAAGAGCGACACAAAGAAAACAATTGAAGGTTCTCTCACATGTCGAGTGTAAATGATACTGACCAGTAGGCACATTCTCAATTAATGTGTGATTAACTCCGACTCTGCATGTAGATGTGTTGGAAAGTTCTCCGCCAAACTCCAAAACACCAGTAGAATGATTTCAAGAAATCTCTCTTGCAAAAAACTTTTCA
The DNA here is from genome assembly GCA_037127315.1 of Ascarosepion bandense. Lineage (NCBI taxonomy): Eukaryota > Metazoa > Mollusca > Cephalopoda > Sepiida > Sepiidae > Ascarosepion > Ascarosepion bandense. The sequence goes on along the minus strand of JBBBDQ010001272.1, from coordinate 178,278 downwards.
GCACCTCTCCAGTCTCTCTAGTATTTAATGTCAGGGGAGCTCTCACCTTCCCAAATTCAGAGCACTGCTCCACTGGGCTGACCGTTAAAAGAAAGGAAGCAGAGAAAATAATGACGTCACACAGTGGCCATGAAATGAGACGGCGGGAGGTATGTGGTCATGTGACGACTTAGAAGGTATTAGCTTAACTGTTTCACTGGCATGACAGCGACCGAGGAATGTTTTGCGTTAGCCTTATATATATATATATATATATATATGTGTGTGTGTGTGTGTGTGTGTGTGTGTGTGTGTGTGTGTGTGTGTGTGTGTGTGTTAACACTAGATTTGTTGCACTTGAAAGGCAGTTGACAGCTTTATTATCTGACTGAGAGGACAAAAGCTGGTTTCTAACAAGAAATGACACCAAGGACCACAAAAATGAATAAAGAAAAACAAAAAAAAAAAATGATGAGTTTAGATATATAGATATTATTTACCAGAGAGTTTTTCTATTGCACTTCTTCATTAATTCAGGTTAAAACATGTTGCTCAGTCTACGGTAGCTATAGATATTGTCATAAAAGTTTCATCTGAAGAAAAATTTAAACCCTCTACTTTGAGTGGCTCTTGGGCCTTGTATTAGGTGAACTTAAGTAAAATTAAATTCAGAGAAATAAAATAACTTGAAAACTTTGTTTCTGCATTAATTGCATTTTTATGCGAGTTATACAAAATATTTGCTTATATTAATAGTATATCCATAACAGGTCTATTCATTCAGTAATACATTATTTCCTGACCCCGGACTATAATTGGGTGTTTTGTTTAGCGGCATATCGAACTGTATGGGTTATTTATTACCAAAATCTAAATATTTTGCACACAATCTTCTTCTTCTTCTACTTATTATTATTGTTATTATTATTTTGGAGGTAATAATGTTTTCGGTGATACAATCCTTGTTAATTAATCCATAGTTTGGGGAAGAAGAGATGGATGCGTACTTTTCCCAAGGGTATTTGCACTTGTGAATATAACAAACCTAACTGGAACTGAAACTCTCCGATTAACAATTACGAGCCATTATCCATTACACCAACCCGACATCGAAGCTTACAACACCTAGTATTCCCAAATGGTCACCTATCTAGGTACTGACCAGGCTCAACTTTGTTCAACCATTGTTTCAACGTGATGTGGCCGAAATAAATCATTAGAAATGCATTAACATTATACCTCTTATACCCCATTTTTCTGAAAGTACATTTCTAAAATAAAAACACTGATATATATATATATATATATATATATATATATATATATATATATATATATGGGTTATTTTTTGAAGGCTGTCACAATGCGTTGAGTAAAATAAAGGAAGGTAAACATGTGTTTGGCTATTACCTATTTATTAAACATTAATATTTCGAGATTAAAATCTCATGTTCAGAATGGCAGAGAAGCTTTTGTCTGGATTTCTTCACGGCCTCTCTATGACCTCTTCATTGTGTAACTATTTTACACAATGCTTCAAGCAAGCAAATTACAAAACTTTACTATATATATATATATATATATATAGAGAGAGAGAGAGAGAAAGGTTACAGGTAATGGCTATTATCACGGCTTGGTTTCGTAAACGAAGGTTTAGGAGGGTTTTTTCACATTTGTTTTTGCCCTTCTGTTAACCAACAAAGCCCATTCAGAAAATGCAGTTATGTCTATATCGGCTACAGGCGAAGGTCTATCAGTCGGAAGGAAGCCCCGTTTTGCAATACCGCTACCTCTTCCTCTGCTTTAAAAAGGGGTTTTTCTTGGCAGGACATTTGCATGCATGTCTGCCTTCTAGTCACCACTGGTTAACGGTAGTTTTTGATGACACAGATGACGATGGCCATTTTTTATAAAAGTTAATTGTATCTCCATTAATATGTTCCCTTTCTCCTTTTCTAAAAACCAAGTTCTCCAAACAAGAAGATCTGCTATTTAGCAAAGATAGAAGATGACTGTCGTCTTCTATCCTTACTCAGTGGTCTGTAGAATGTATAATATAAATTCACTGCTAATAATTTTATAACGGGAAAGCGTTCTAAATATATTTATAATAGGAATGGATTGAAAAGTCAACAAGTCATAGGTAGTAATTAATGCAATATTTACATAAAAGAAGAAGGTTATTTTATGTGCAACAAAAATGCATTAGTAATTAGTTTACAATAGGATTTTTTTAAACAATTGTATTATAAAGTTTATTATAAATTATATTATAGTAATGCATTGTAAATGACTTCAATATATCAATTTAATATTTCAAGATATTTTTCTATATATTTAGTAAATATATCTGTTAAAATGAAATGCCAGTGTTATTTTCATTTTTGCGTAATTTAGACGACAGTTTATTCCACGCACCTTGTATATGTAATATTATCTATCTATCTATCTATCTATCTATCTATCTATTATATATATATATATATATATATATATATATAAACGTTATTTTTATTGGATACACACATTTTAGTAGACGTTCCGTCTACTTTTTTAAACAATATTTTCGTCTACCGGCTTGAAGGATGTGCGTTAATATCGGCTCGGAATGAGAGATCGGGGAACCGAGTTCGAATTCCAGTTGAATTCATTGTATTCACTTACGCGCAAATACCCTTGGAAAAGGTATTAATTCGTTTCTTCCTTCCGGTTATGGGTTAAATAACAGCACAAATTGGGTTCTATAGCCTTGGATGGCAACCAGTCTCCCGCAGAAAGCAATGGCAACCTACTGCGGGATAATCTTCTGCCCAGTCAGTCATATCTCTTTCGAGACATGATCGCCCAAGCGTGTTTCACGTATGGCACTTAACTGACTGACCGGCTTGAAATGTTTAAAAATAAACGGGCATCAAATATGGGTATCCGCTAAAAATAACGTTTAAAGTCATAAAAACGTGTCGGATTAATAAATAAAAATACACTACTTCTTATATATATATATATATAATTTTCATAAGTAAAGGTGAGATTGGGAAAAATCCGGGGCGCAAATTGATGTTTTGGTAGTACTGGATAGCGGCGTTCTTGAGAACTTTTCTTCTGAATAAATTGTTTACTCTTTTTATTAGTGTGGCATTTTTAAAATCGAAATTGTGGTTGAATTTATTTCTTGAAAAAGAGTAAACAATTTATTCAGAAGAAAAGTTCTCGAGAGCGCCGCCATCCAGTACTACCAAAACATCAATTTGCGCCCCGGATTTTTCCCAATCTCGCCTTTACTAATGGAAATTATACTAAAACAGACTAACATACATAATATATATAATGTAAACAGATGGTTTATTATAGAAATGCACTGAAATCTGTAATTAAGTCAGCACTTGTCAAAATGGAGAGGAACAAAGTTGCCGGATAAGATGGGATTGTAATAGGGATATTTGCAGCTTTAGCTAATCTAGGGTCGATAAGTCTACTGAAGTAATAAACGAAATATAAGACAACAGCGGAATACCAGACGACCTCATTCAATCAATCTTCTTAACGCTGTCAAAGAAATCATGTCCGAATGAATGTGAACTTCAACGAGCATTCAGTTTGATGATTCTAATGAACAGATATTGTATCAATATTATGCAGTACATAAGACAATATAAATATGACTTTGTTCAAAACACTGGATCAAGAAATGCAATTTTCATGGTCATAAATGTATCTGAGCACAGAAAGATATATATCCATGTTTTATAGATTGTTCACAAACATTCAATCAAGTAAAACATGAAGAAACTAGATATATTTATTATAAGATTGCATTGAAAATAAAAAAGAAAGAAAATTTTAGTGGTCATGAATTAATGCAACAAATACTGACAACATTTGGCTAATATTATTATAATATAGATATATTGACTGGAAAATCAGCAAAATGAATTTGCACGCAATTGTAAAAGCAGGTATGTATTACTGACAGGACAGATTTTTTGTAAGTATAATACTAATAATAAATGAAAAAAAACGTTCAATTCTAACTATTGTGTTTTTCTTTTCTAGAATCCACACTTCACATTGGTTAACACGAAAATAACACCTAAATAATGATCAACTAGAAACGCAAGATGGTGTTCAGTTTAATTGACGAAAATGTCTGAATTGCTTGACAAACGTCTCTAAAGACAATCTATTCTACATGTCAACTGCACACACACGCACACATACACACATTCTCTCTCTCTCTCTCTCTCTCTCTCTCTCTCTCTCAAACACACACACACACACACACACACATTTGACCTCTACCTCTCCGTCTTTCTCTTCCATTTAGTTAAATTTTATTTTTCCATTATTTTAAGTAAAGTGTCAGCTTACACTTCCCATGTTTTTCCACGTATCCAAGCGTCCATATTGCACATACACACACACGCACGCACACACACACACTTTCTCTATTTCTTTCCACCTTTCTCTCTTTTCACCACACTCACTCTCTCTCTCTCTCTTTCTCTCTGTTTCTCTCTCCCATTTAGTTAAATTTTCTATTTCCACTTTTTTAAAGAAAAGTGTCAGCTTACACTGCCCATGTTTTCCCATGTATTCAAGCGGCCATATTGAATACTGTAAGATAATTAGCTAACAGGTAGTCAGCAATCACTCACAAAGCCGGCGGTTTCTTTAAGTTTCCACTTTTAAAAAATGGTGAAGTATTTTGTTGCACCGACAATTTCACTGAAAGGCACTGTTGGTGCTCCTTTGTGTCAATGATGGATCGCATAGTCACAACACCTTTTATACTTGTTGATTTTTTTTCTCTTTTAATAAGAACTTTCAGGCTGACTTTCGAAAATTATAATACTGGTTATTTTCGATTTTCAATTCAAACCTCGTTCTTCTTATAAACGTTGCATCTTGTCCGTTTACGAATTTCTCAATCAATGAATTTCTTCATGAACTTAAACGGCAACTAAAGAGGTAAGCGTCAGTAAGAGGTGTAGAGTCAGTAACACTATTCTCTAATTTCTATGTGAATTTCTGAAATGAGGGTTTATCATTACTTATATGTTTAGATCATTTACATTTGGAATAATGAATAAGTAAGGGTCAGATAGGAAAACGTTTATAAATTTGACAAGTTTCGCTTTAATTTAGCTTCATCAAAATTTGGGGGAAAACGAATAATTGAAGGGAATGTTTCACTATTTCGAATGTTTGTGTTGTTTGTTTACATTGGCCGAAACATTTTCTTGCATAATTCGTTTCCCCACAAATTCCGATGAAGCTAAAATAAACACGAAACATGTCAAATTTATAAACGTTTTCCTATTTACTTCTTATTTAATTATTCTGTGGGACTTAACACTTTTCTTTAAAAAATTAATTTGGAATAATGTTCTTATCTTTGTTGTCACTATCAGGATGTTTCGGACGTTGTGTCCGCTGACCTTCTTCCGATGTTGTCTATCCAGTTAACTTATAGTAAACTGTTTTCATCCTGCTCTTCATATTTAGTAATATTTCGTATTGTTCTTATCTAGTAGTGCTTAGTTATTGCTCTCGCTGTTTCTACTAAGTCTGTACTCTCCGGTCCATGGATCGAAATCACAATAACTAATCACACCAAACTCACAGACAAACGCTTTAATCCAATAGACTATTCTTCCGTAGATTAAATAGAGTTCAGCTCTGAATTCATTGAAGGTTATCTCGATTGACAGACGCATGAAGAAAACGACTGTGTTCAATGTCCGAAACGTTGTGATAATGACAACAAAGATTATATGAATAATATTCTTTGCTTAGTTTCTGAGAGTCTTGCAATTGATAAAGTCAGATTATCAGTAACTATGAGCGTAGAATGATTAAACAATTGTCTAGGTTTCCTCATTGAAGTTAGCAACAAGATTTGGCATTATTTTAAATAGCATAGTACCTATAAAAATAAATGGCTTATTTATGAAATTTGGTTCTCTGCAACGTCTAACCTTTTCCAAGTTTTCGTGCACTTGAAAGAGCTATGAGGCAGCAGATGGCGCCCAAAAAAAAAAAAAAAAATTTTGCTGACTCATATAACTGTGAAATTCCAAGGCGAGTATTTTGCTGACATTGCCCCCAAGAGGCTATATTTTTGTTAATATATGGTTGGATATTTTTTGCAAAGAGCTTATATCTTCACACAGCTTTTTATTACCACATTATTTAACCCATAGCTAGAGGAGGATAGGATTTGTATCTTTTTCCAAGGTCCCTAGTGCAAAATGAATTAAATGAACTCAATCTGAATTTGAACATAGTTTTAAATTCCTTCGTGGATGTGTCATAGATAACACATTTTCGCTTAAGAATTTGCCATCATGTCATGGTTTATGGGATTTACAAGTCTGGATTTGTGGAACTAAGGAATGCATTTCGCCTGATCAGATCTGTTTCGTTCATGAAAAAACATTCTCCGTCTCCCTTCAGCTATGGGTTAAATAGTACAACAGGCTGATTTCTTCAGCATTTCACAGAGCAATCAGTCGAGGACAACTTTGAGTTCAGAATCAGCTGGAAAAAGGATGGGATGTGTTTATCAGGTTATCGTGTCCTAGACACGCCACAGCTCCAAATACATGTGATATCCCACCGGTCGGGATCGTGATCGCCTGGATTGTTCACTCGGGAGGTGATACCTATGAATTATAGGTATCGCTAGCTATATTTCCTCAGATAGATAACTTAACGAACAGTAGCCAGTAAGCCTAGTTTAGTACGGCACAAAGCCATATGCCAGAGCACCCAGTGAGAACTGAACTCATTTAGTCGAACGAATTGATCTACGAGAGAAGATTGCTAATCGCCTTGTTACGGTAGGCGCTCTAAATCGAATCATTTATTTTCACTAGATAAAGGCTGGTGTATCAGCTCTTTCTTAATTTCTCAAAAGCAATACAATTAAAGAACTTATTTTTTGACAATACGTACCACATATTTCCAAGTATAAGACGACATTTAGATAAGACAAGGTAAAAAATATTGAAGATTTTCATTAATTTATTTTATACCAGTAGTATAGAATGACTGCTTATTCAGATGATATTGGAAATCTTGGTAATTAGAAATTCAAAATAATCGAAATAATAAAACCGATTCCATATTATGTTTTTTTTTGTTTTGTTTTTTTGTTTTGTTTTTTACACACGTCCCCTAAACGGGAAACTATTGTTTTGTTTACGTTTCATGTCATGATCTCTGGCGAATACTGATTCTTCTTTTCCTATATCCAAACGGTTACAAACAGCCTGGTGTGCTAATGGCCATTTACTTATGCTTCATCGACAATCACAAAATACAGCTAATAACAGTACGATAATGTACGATAATACTACATTCCACTTTCAACCTTTTTTATATTCACAATCATAACTCGATGCTTACGTTAGCTCAGCTGAGCTTGCATAGTTAAAAGTTGATTTCATTGATATGGACTTATTTATTAAATAGGCAATTTATTATAACGTTATGCCAGCAATATATAAGGTAGAAATGGTTTTATTACTTTCATCATTAGTTTATTTGATAATGTGAATCTTTTCAGATATGTTATTAGTTATCGCACCGAGGCCGAGGTTAGCCGACTGACAAATATCACTCAAAATTTAAGGTTTCGTTTTTAGAATTGTAGCATAAGTCGACCCACAATTTTTAAGGGTGATTTTTTTAATTTAAAGGTCGTCTTATACGTTGAAATATACGAAAAAGTACGAAAAAGGAAACATCAATAGCACATCTTTTGAGTATTTATTTATTTTTCATACGATTCTTCTTCTTTATGTCGTATTACATGGAGACGTTGGTGATCATGGTCCCCTTCCTTCCCTTTGTAGCTCTTAGTAAGATTTATATCTTAACTATCCTTCCCCCAACATTTCACCAAGCTTGTCAGATCGGTGGCCTGCTGCTTCCCCTTTGTCCCGTGGGTATCAAAATCTTTCAAGCCCCACCCTGTTGCTTCATTATGTGTCCAAGAAATTCCACCTGTCTCTATCTGATTCTGAGTATAAATGTTCTTTTTGTTTTTATCTTCTTGAAAACATCCTCGTTGCTTACGCGCTCCGTCCATGGAATTCTCAGCATCTTTCTGTAGGACTATATTTTTTGTTGGCTTCAGCCTTTCCAAGATCTACGGGGAAACTGTTCGTCATTCTTTGCCATATACGAGGAGTGGTATTACGTAGCAGTTCAGCAATCTTTTCTTTACTTTTTTGTTCAGGACTTTTTCTGATACTTAGTACTTACCTTCCCGGGCGAGGGACATATTTTGTTGCTAACAGTCGCCGGACACAGAGATCCGAAGGCGAATTGGCATGGCTAAGGAAGCATTCCAGAAGTTGAGTAAGGTATTAAAAAACAGGACAATTTCGCTAGAAACTAGGAAGAGAGTACTGGATTGCTACCTAATGCCCGTCCTTAAATATGGCAGTGAATGCTGGACAATACCATCAAAGATAAAGAAAAAACTTCAAGCAACTGAAATGTGGTTCTACAGAAGGATGCTGCGAATCTCATGGATCGAGCATGTGAGCAATGATGAGGTCTTGGAAGTGATGGAAACAAAAAGGAAATTAATACTGAGCATCAGGAAGAGACAGCTTAAGTTCCTGGGACATGCAATGAGGAAGAAGGGCTTGGAGAACCTGACACTAACAGGCCAGATAGAGGGAAAAAGAGACAGGGGAAAGCAACGGATAACATATTTGAAGGACCTAATCAGGTGGATGACAGAACGAGGATTGCACGGTGTAACAGGAAAAGGCGTGCTCAGAGCCACCAGCGATAGGGAAACGTGGAAAGCCATGATCGCCTACGTCCTGAAGGGACAGGGCACATAAAGAAGAAGTACTTAGCTTTCTTTTTGGAATGCATCTTTTGCTATTCCAATGCTTCTTCATATTTCAGTGCCACAGTTTCCATCCTCTGTTAAAACACTTCCAAGATATTTAACCTTCCGTATTTGGTCAATGTTGACATCTCCAATACGTATTTCGCTTCTTAGGTGTTTTTTCTTGCTGAACACCGGTTATTAGAATGATCAAATTCGTTGATCATTTCGTTGAATACCAGAAGGATTCAAGCGATCTAGAATTTTTTAATTTTACTTTTTATCCCATTTACCTCACTAAGCATATTGTAAATAAAGCAAAAACGAATGAAAACGTTCTCTAAGAACAATTGCCCGTATCGATGTCTTCATTATATTTACTTATGAAAAATAGATGTGATAATATATACATAGGTAAATTGACACTCGACCCATAATGGGGCCTTATCAAAAATATAGATAAGTCTATTGCTGTTAGTCACTCAAGGTTAGATAGATCCGAAAAAGTCGGCTGAAATGGTACTACCTCTTTTAACGTTGGAGTAAAACTGCCTCTTTTTGTGGTGGGGATAAAACTACCTCTTAATTTTTCTTTTTATGAAAAACACTTCGAAACATTTAAAAAAAAAAAAAGAGAGTAAACTTTATGCCTACGGCTAATAATTTGCACCACCATTCTAATCTAGCAAACAGAAAAAATGCCTTCAGACATTAAGCTGAACACAGTAGGAGTGGGGTTCAAGGTATGTCAGAATATAACAATGGTCCATCTATGCCGATAAAAACATTATTGTTATTTATATTCTGGCCACTGCACGACTTTCAGGTTTATATTTCACATGCGACTGTTCTTGATTTAACATAATAGACAGAGGAAAGATTTTTTCGTAACAGTTGACCAGGTGACGAATAACAATCATGGCTACCTTCTTATCCATGCCGTTTCCTTGTCTCGTCATAAAATAGCTGTGATTTTTACATTTCCATCTTTATTCACATTGTTTATTATTCATCTCTTCTTCCTTTCAATCAAAACCTTTAGCGCTTCAGAGTTTAGGGATTTTTTTTTCTTTTTTGCTGACGAACTGTTTATTCAAACCTATGACATCACGGGTAGGATTTAATAAACAGGTAGGTTCAAGTTCCAATTTCCGCTGAGTAACCAAACATCTAACACATTTTGGTGGTATGGAGATAAATCAAGTCATTTTTGCAATTTAGCGCCAACTGCGTTTGTAACCGTTAGATTAAGGCTTTTCGTAACATTGCCTACTGACTTTACAACTACTCCAACAATCCTCCATCTTTAAATTAACAGTTATTTTCTGTGTAAAATGAACATTTCTGGTGATTAAGAAAATTTATAATTAAGCATCGAAATTTGCAATTTTTTAACGAAAAATAGGTTTAGAAAGTTTAAGTCTGTATACTACGTTTTAAAATCATAGTAAAGCAATTTTCATTGGTCAGAAGTTTTCATCAGTCAGAAATTAAGGCAAGAGTCCATGATCAAAATAGGGAGATCGTATAAGCAAACGCACTGGTACTGCAATTTATTTGACTATAAAAAGGTATTGCTAATAATCCCGCTAGCCCAAGGTGTTTTTACCTTGTAAGTGATTAAATTATTAAAAAATCATTGTAACTGATTTTACAATATAAATACATTTGAATTATTTTACCGCAAAAATACAGTGAAAAGAAAAACAAATTGATATTGTTCTCGAATAGAGACAAACATTAATGACTCATAGAATTGTTTTAACAGCATATCACTTCAGGAAGTAGACGGTTATAGCTCTCCACGGATTCCTTTTCTTTATTATCTGTGAACTGTTATGACTGACTGCGAAAGACAGTGAAGTTATCTCGTTATCTTCTCTGTTTTGACGTTCACACTTTTTTCCTCTTAAACTCTGTTAAAGAACTTCATTTATTCGGTTAATTAACTTCTTAGTGAGTGGGGGTGGTGAGAAATGGATTCATACCTTTCTCGAGGGTGTGTTAGTGCTTAAGTAAAAGTGAAAGTTGTGGGTGACAAGTTATTTTCCACACTACACCCCATTTTCCCTCAGACAAAACGTGGCAAGTTTCTCGCTTCTCTGTCGCTATTTCCAAAGAAAGTACTCAGAAAAAATATTCCTTATTTCTAACAAATCTAACTTTCACGGCTCATAATGCATTGTAGCGAACAACCTTCATTACTCAAGCAGCTTCTTCCCATGAACCACTCTTTTGTGTAATCGAGTCCCAAGAGAATGCTTCCTCTATTACTACAGGGTGTTGCAGCAAAATCCGACACTTGACAAAAAGAAAACGAAATAGGCAATAACAAAAGTTGTATATGCAGAGACTCGACAGTTTACTTAGCAACAGTTAGAGTTACATACTACATAATTTTCCATGCAAAGGTCCAAGAAGAAATAATCAAGAGGTTTTTGCTGAACAAGCTCAAGCAAGGGTCCGCCCGAATGCTGAGGTTCTTGTCTGATGAAAAGAATTTCATCCAGAACCAAACGAACAGCAGGCAAAAAAATAGGTGGATGTGCGAAGATACCGAGGAGGTGCCCGTCGTGAAGCATACGAAGTTATCCCTCCTCCGTCATGGTCCTTGGCGTCATCTCCAGCGAGGGGGTGTTCTTCTTTCAAAATGGCCTGAGAGTCCCAGCTAATATCTACCAGGAGGTGGTGAAGCCCTGGATGAACGAGATCGCCGCTAGACACCCCTACGTCTTCCAGCAGAACACCGCTCCTGCACACAAAGCCAAGACGACCCTGGCGTGGCTTCTCAACAATGTTCCTCACCACTGGTTGCGCGACTTGTGGACGCCCTCTTCACCCGACTGCAACCCCCTTGACTATTTTTTCTGGGGCATGATCGAGACCAAGACCAACAAGCACGCCCACAACACGGTCGACCGTCTGGAAGCTGCCATTTTGAAGGCGTGAGATACTTGATGTACCTGAGATGGTGGAGAAGAGATTGACTTGAATAACATAAGAAGGGGTATTAAGACCGATAAGTGATAGAAGTGGAGGGCCATGATCGCCTAAGTTCTGAAGGGACAGGGCACAGAGAAGTATATATATATATATATATATATATATATACCAAGCTCATTCAGAGAAAGAGAGACAATAGCAAGGCAGCGTCGGCTCAGGACCTTCTCTTTACTACCAGTGATTAAACTTTATTACCAGTTATGAAAGGTCATGCAGTGTGTTTGCATGAAAATATGAAAACATCATTTCTGCATATACATATTTCTACCAATATATATATATATATATATATATATATATATATATATATATATATATATATATATATATTTTTAATTCAGATACTTCAATCCAAGGGAAAAAAGCAGGAAGGTAAATTCCAAAAAACCCGATCCTAATTAATATTAAAAATTTATTTTAATATTAAAAAATGATACAGGAAGAGAGCTCCATGTAATAAAATATTACAGAGCAAATATATATTAAAAAAGGATTAATTCAAAGATGTTGAATCTTAAAAAGGAAAAGTAGACTAATTTTTCTCCAGTTTCTGAAAGGTTTTTTCTGTTGCTGAGGTGATGTGTCGTCCCCCGTGGGGATCTTCATATCGAAATGGCCATTCAACATCTTTGAATTAATCCTTTTTTAATATATATATATATATATATATATATATATATATATATATATATACATTTCTACATATATAGATATATATATATACATTTCTACAAATATATAAATAAATGTATATATTTCTACATATATATATATATACATGTATACACACACACACACACACACACACACACATAGTCATCCGCAGACAGATCTGCTTCGCTGTATCACAGCTCATCAGTATGGTTAGACATCCGATTGCTTTTTACTCAGGATTGAAACTCGACCGAATTGGCGTCAGTCGGCGATCCTACCTCTGAACTATGGGCGCTCGGTAGAAGGAGGCAGATTTTTTAGCGTGTACATTATCATTATAACGTTGTTAAAAAAATAATGCCCGCTCGAAGCCACTTTAACATAGTATTCACGATTTATATTAAGTGAATTTCGGTATGCATAATAATTAATGTTTGTTGTTTAATAATTTTGAATTTATTTTCAAACAGAAATATTCTTGAAGTATAGAAGCCCTCAATTATGAACATGACCAAAAATGATTTTCGTTTACTTTTCTTACATGACTTCAAGATTGGGTACAGTGCTTCCCAAACTTCTGCCAATATCAACAGAGCATAGGGAGATGGGTCTACAAGTGGTCGGACAGTATGAAGGTGGTTCCAGACATTCTGTACTGATGATGAGTCTTGAAGATGAAGAAAGTAGAGGACGGTCATGCAGTTTTGAGAACGAACAATTTTAAGCAGCTGCTGAGCAAAAATCACATCAAAGTGTGAGAGAAATGTCTATGAGGCTTGATGTCTGCACTGCAACAGTACAGGGTGTAAATGACAAATTGGTAGTTTGACATCTCAGACTTTAAACCTTGATAAAGAAGGGACATTTAAAGACATTTAACATTTGTGTATGTTTATTTAACTGTTTTATTAAATACAAACATTTTATTCTATGCGTCCACCTTCTGCGTCCACAACTTGCTGAATGCGAGCCCTAAAAGCACAAGAGGCCTTGACAGCTGACTTTTTCTTGATAGCGCGGAATGCTCGCCTTATGGGGGTCTTCAGGGAGGCCACACTGTTATGGGGGCGAGCATTAGAGACTTTCTCAACATCTCACCATAACCAATAGTCGCAGGTGTTCAAATCTGGCGAACTAGAGGGCCAGATATTTGAGAGCACAAAAAGCGGCAACTCTCTCTTCAAGAAGATCTGCTCTGTTTTTGACCCATGAGCAGGTGCAGAGTCCTGGATGACCATCACTTTGTTGGAATCATAGTTCTTCTTAATCCAGGGTAAGAGAACTTCCTCCAGAATCTTCAGATATTCCGCTGTATTGATCTTCAGGCTCACTTCAATGAAGTGAGGGGGCATGACTTTCTCATCGCTGGCAACAGCTCCAAACACCATGACAGAGGCAGGGTGTTTACTCTGCATGACTGGAGGAACACAAGAAGGGCCAATGGCGATAACTCTCGAGTTTCTGCGGCTGGCGACTTCGTCTATCACGAACTTTTTCTCATCCACAAAAATGCGAACAGTATCACCATGGTGTTTCAGGTGATTGAGTAGCAAGGGGCTTCTCTCTTTACGAATGGTCTTAGATTTCGCTGTAAGAATGTTACAACGTCGTCTGCAATATGACTTCATCCCAAGATCTTTCCGTACTGCATTAGAAATTGGTATTTTGGTCCCATTCCGCTTTTTCGCCAGGTCAGCCATTGACTGCAATGGATCATTTCAAGCCACTGAGAAACCTTCTGTTGCGGATTTTATCACTTCTCGGACTGTGAGTCTTCCTTTGCACGTCTTTACCTTCCCTTAAGTGTGCTACAACACGATAAACAGTCCTAGGACCATAGCCAGTGTCTCTGCTAATGTCAGACGTCTTACGCCCGGCGCAGAACAATTCAGCAATAACCATTCTATGGTTAAATTCTACACTGGCACTCATTTTGTTAGTATTTTTAGGTGGCTAATCTGGACTTCAGACTCTAAAGAGTACAACAACTAACATTTTAAAAAACCTAAATTGCGGATTGAAATTACTGCCAATTTATCGTTTACACCCTGTATAGGCAAGGTGAGAAATCTCGATAAATGGGTTCTTCATGATCTCAGTGAAAATCAAAAACTTTGGCGTTTTGAAGTGTGTCCGATGCTCTTTCTGCGTAATACCAACGATACCTTTCTTGACCGAATATTCATGAGTGATGAAAAGTGGATTCTTTATGATAACCGTAAATGATCAAGTCAATGCCTTGATCGTGATTCCCTCAAACATTTTCTTAAGCTAAAGTTGCATCAGCAAAAAACTATGGTTACTGCCTGGTGGTCTGCAATTAATGCTATGCACCACAGCTTTTTGGAAGCCAATCAGAGCATTAATGCAGAGCTTAACTGGAATGAACTTGTTGAAGGGCTTGCACGCCTGCAAAAAAATAATACCTTCATTGGTGAATCGACACAGTCCAATTTTGCTTCACGATAATCTGCGGCCACATGTTGCGAAAATGACGTTGCAAAAACTTATAGACTTAGGATGCAAGAGTTTACCACATCCTCCATGTTCTCCTTATTTTTAAACCAAGTAATAATCATTTTTTAAGCACATAAGGACATTTTGAAATGGTAAAACTTTTAGAGATGAAATCAGCTTTCAAAGATTTCGTTGCTTCACAGCCAATTACGTTTTATGAACGAGGAATATATAATCTTATCGATCGATCGATGGCAGAGATGCATAGATGCTCAAGGCTTGTATTTTAAATATTTCTACAGTTAATTTTTCAAGAATAAAATTATGTTTATAAGATTATTTTTGTAACAACCTAATAATTCAAACGCATCAAGACATGTTAAGATTTAAGAAAGAAAAAACGTAATTTAATTATTATCGTCTGCTTCTTGTGTCGTGTCTCGTAGACGATCATGAACTTCCACTTGCCCCTGTCTCTCGGCGCTCTTAATATTTTTCCTCTTGGTATCTCTCCCAAACCCTGCTCCACCATCCATTTGCTCAAGCCGATCAAATATGTCTCGTGCTGCTTTCCCTTGTCTTTTATAATATCAATTCGTTTTATGAGTATTAGATTCTCCAAACCTTCCTTCCTTATCACGTGTCCCAGGAACCTCAGCTGTCTCTTTCTGGTGTTAAGTAGAAGTTTCTTTACGTTTGCGTCCTCTTCAACAGTTCACCGTTGCTCACGTGTTCGGTCCATGTTGTCCTCAGCATCCTTCTGTAGAACTACATTTCTGCTGCCTCGATCCTCTCCTTCATCCGTGAAGAGGTCGTTCAAAATTCGCTGCCGTACACAAGGACATATATCACATAGCCTTTCGGCACTTTTTCTTTGTGTCCAATGAAATTTTCTGTCTCTCAGTACTCTGGTTAACTTCTGAAGTGCGTCCTTGGCCATGCCAATCCGTTTCGGATCTCATTGTCGCACTTTTCATCTTCTGTCAAAAATCTTCCCAGGTATTTAAATTTCTTTACTTGTAATCTTTTAGTTTCCTCCCCGAACTTGAATTTTATGCCCAGTCCTTTCTTCTCGCATTCTCTTGATGCCTTCAGTAGGAGGTCCTGCATTTTCCTTTCTGTGTCTTCTTTAAGCATTGTGTCTTCCGCGTATCTTATATTGTTGAGTTTGTAGCCGCCAACAACGAATACCACGCTTAAGCGTGCAAATCTGACAAAATATCTGATTATAACATTGTAAAATTCTGTATTCGACTAAAGTTTCTAACATACGATGCCACGTTACGTGACATAAATGACAATTCCTTATACTTCTTCTTAAGACAGGCATATTTTACAGTCGACGGGAGCAAATGTTTTTAAACATGAGACTTACAAAGAAACTTTTTAAAAACAAGCTGAGATTACAGTAGTTCATTCTGAATGACGTGTCACGTTTTAGAGACAGGTTTAAAATACTTTCAATAATAACTAAAATTCAAGAACAGAGAGGGTGCGTAAAATTGTCGCCATTTTATATTTTAAATATATTTCATATTTTTTAAATATCGCGCATGCGTGATTATTTTTATTTTGTACTGTACTTCTTGGCATCGCACCGGAAGCTCGAATACGAACATTTCAAAATATTTGGGTGTCAATCCAAGGAGAGTACAGAGGTTTCGGAAAGAGTTGCATGAGTCTAATGGTGATTACGAAGGTACCGCAGCTTAAAAAACTCACTCTAATCATTCCGATAGGAAAAGAACTCCTGGATTTGTTAGTGAGGGCCTTAGAATCAACAGCAGCACTACCTACATCAATGCCCTGGGTCAAGAGGATGGCTGATGGAAGACCCTATCTCAAGCAACAGGTCTCTGCATCATGCCGCACAAGCAGGAGTATCCAGTCATGGCTTTCAGACAATTTCTACAACTACACCACTCCTTACATCTGGCCACCTAACTCCCCACATTCCAACCTCCTTGATTATTATGTGTGGGGAGTAGTTAGGCGAGTGACCAACAAAACTCTTTGTAACACCAAAGATGAACCCAAGACAAGGATTACGGCATTATTCACCAACTTAAACAAGAAGAGATGCATGTGATTGTGAAGTTGTCTAGAGGCCATGGTTGAATTCAATGTTGATTTTATTAAATAAATTTACTCTTTAGTATTTCAAGATGTTTTTGTGTCATTTTGGTGAATATATCTGTTAAAATGAGTTGCCAGTGTTATTTATATTTTTGTGCAATTTATACGATAATTTATGCATCACACCCTGTACTCATAATTAGTTGCAACCTGTTTAAAGACCAAAGAAAACGGTCATTAAGTGTAATAGCGATTTACTCCTTATAAATCAGTTTCTTTTTAGTTTCTATTTTGCTTAAGATTTCCTCATTTTTCTGATCATGTTATTCTTAGCATACATGTCAGTAAAACCACATCTCTGTCAGATTATCTTTTTTCATCGGTGAACGTGTTGTCCGGTATTCATGGGTATGTCAGAGATTATATATTACATAGCAGTTCAGCACAATTTTCTTTCTTTCTAACTAAATTTTTCCGTTTTTGAAAATTCTTTTTGTAGACCCCCAAATAAGTTTTCTTTGTTCAGCCGTATCATGTACCTCTGCTCTGGAAATAACCCCTTCTGTTTTACAAAGTCTGTCAAGTGGTCAAGTGATGTTATGTTGCACGTTATTATTTAGGTTTCTAGCGTTTTGTTTTGTTTTTATATAATTTTCGAAATTACTATTACAGCTATAACTTAATTTGACTAAATTCATATTGAAAATTTTATTTAATTTTAATTTTTTAGGGAAGCGTTTATTAATTTAAAAAATATTTGCCCTTTTTTGGATTTTAATTCTAAGTTAAACGCGGAGTTGAACCAAATGATGTTTCTATTTCTAGTATTATTTTTCGTTTGTTTGTTTAACTGAGGTTTGTATTCTAATTTATTTTTATGACCAGTTTCATTTAAGATCCTTTCATAATCTTTTTTCTTTACATCGAAGATTGTTTTGTGAGAAGAAGTTTTTGATAGTCTGCGTTCTATTCTTTAAGGGATGTGTTTCATTATGCTGGTCGGATATTTAGATCCAGTATTTACGTTTGGGTTTGTTTTCATATACGGAGAGACACTGCCGGTTTTCAGAATTCTTCATTGAAATATTAGACAACTTTCTTATTTGTTTAGACTGCTATTTTAAAATCGAGTTTTGGTGAGATTTTAACCCAGGTCTCATGATAAGAAACCAAACGTTTTAACCAATCGGCGATATGTTATCATTATGTACACATGTTTTGGAATGATGACAATTTTGACACATTCTATTAAACTGGGCTACAAAATCGCTAAGTCTACGGATAAAATTCGAGAAGTTTAAAGAAATGAAATAACATCTGCCAGTACTTTACCAAAATTAATTGACAAATCTTTAGGTTTCAGGTGAACTGCTGTTTGAAATAAAGCTCACAATTGGACAGCTATCCGTTATCAATTATGATACTTTCAAACGCAATTTAAAGATCAAACATACAATCATTAGAGTTCCGATGATCGAAGAGGGGCCGATAAAGAACAATGCGCCATTTTTCTTTTCTTTTCTTTTCTTTTTCTTTTATTTATTTATTTATTTTTGTAATAAAGAATCGACGGAAGAAACGAAAATGATTTTGATACACCACAACAGCACAAAACACAATTCAAAAGCATTACAAATGTTTGCCAGTGAGCCTTTAAAATCAATAGAAATCGACAAAGCCTATTGATTAAAAAGAGGGGAAGAAATCACAAGGTCATATCGATTGAAGATATAAATATTTCAAACAGGTGTTAGCACGCCATAGAAATTGTACTAATTTTAATCGAAGGGGCGTTTTTTTTTTCCTGACTAATACTCAAGTTAAAAGAAAGAAAGAAATATCTAAAAACGTCACTTCCTGTTTTGGAGATTGAATATCGTTAAGCTACATTATAACAAAGGCACGAATTACGGCCTTATCACATTGAAACACCGGTTCCCGTATGATCACAGTAGTTATGCAACGTCTAACCTGGTCATTACCCAGACAGGTGAGGGCTTGGTAAGTTTGGACTTGTGGGTGGTGTAATGGATAACGGCTCGGAATTAGAAATCGGAGAGTCGAGTTCCAGTTCCAGTCGTAGATGACACCTTTTGTCTCTTTAACGATGAAATTAAAGCGGACCAATTTCTTTTGTCCCATAATAATATGCACCCAGCTTTAAAATTTACACAAGAGAAGGAGATTAATTCTTTCCCTCTATTTCTTGATGTTTTGGTGAGCAGATATTCCTCTGGTTTTCTAACTTCAGTTTATTGAAAACCAACATTTACTGTTTTATATAACAGGTGGAACTCTTTTTGTCCTCCAAAACGTAAAATTAATTTAATTAAGATCCTTATCCATAGGATCTTGATGATCTACTCTAAAACTAAGTTTGATGACGAACTCAAGTTTATTACTACCACTCTCTGTAATAATGCCTATCCACTAGACGTTGTCCAATCAGTGGTTAGGAATAAAGTATTGGAATTCAATAGGGTTAAACCAGTAACAGTACCAAACTGTCCCGTGTACCTGCGCCTTCCTTGGCGAGGTTCTGTTAGTGATAGATTTCGTAAGTGGGTTTCAGTTGCAGTTCAACAATGTTACTTTGCTGCCAATACTCATGTGGTTTTTTCTTCTAAATCTGTCTTTCCTTCTATACGGAAGGATGTTCCCCTCCCAAACCATAATAGCTCATTGATTTATATGTTTAAATGTAGTTGTGGATCGAACTACATAGGGAGAACTACACAAAGACTAGAGTCTAGAATTAAACAGTACGTTTCCACAAAAATCCTGAATTTGGACTATTCATTACCTGATAGGCTGACCAATACATATGGGTCTTCGATTGCGAAGAAACATAATTAATGACCATAATTGTACCGCTAGCTTCAGTGTGGATACATTTTCAATCTTAAGCAGGTTCCACTCAAGTTACCACCTCAAAGTTTTGAGGCCATCTACATTAAATCTTTAAAGCCCTCTCTGTGCAAACAGAGAAAGCTTATATTTGCCTCAAACTCATATCCATTTAAGTTTTTTCCCTCTCTACATCGCCATTTTTAAAAAACGCTAATTACTTTACTCAACTCGATTTAGCTCTGTTGAGCGAGGTGCGAAACCGGTTGGCTACTCGGTTTTTCAATTAAAAAAAAATCCCATCATTATGGATGGTAACAAAATGTATTTTTGTTTATAACGGTAATTATGTTTTATAACACTAAACATATTTTCATATATATATATATATATATATATATATATATATATATATATATATATATATATATATATATTGTATAATGTATTCTTTAATAAAAAAAATGTGAACGCTATAAAAACAGTACTTAGTGTAAAATATACAAAACCCACCCGATATAAAATATAGACTATAGTCATATTTTAATGCTATCAGCGACTAAAGGATTTCAAAACAACAGCATCAACAACAAAGTACCCGCATAAAACTTTTAGTCGAAAACAGCAGTAATAAATGAGCATTGCTTTATTTATATTTTATATATACAGGGTGTATCAAAAATACTTTTACATAGTTTGTGGACAGGTTCCTCACACCAAAACATGACAAAAACCCATATAAACATATGTCCGCAAATCCTTCATTTTTTAGTTATTAAGTTTAAAATTTATGGCAGACGATATTAAATGTACTGTCCAAGATACAATCCAAAAATACTTACACTACTTACATTATTCGGACTATTGTCGTCATCTTGCCATTTGTCCGACGTTTTGGCCGTTGTATGCTCCGGCCTTCTTCAGGTGCTAGTAATTTCGAACCGAACCCTTTATTACAATCACTAGGGTATATCATTCTCATTCCTTAAGGACACATGGCCCAGTGGATATAGACGTTGATTAGTTCCAGTGACTTGACCCAAAGAGTTGTGAGTTCAATACCAGGCTACAGCAGTGGTGAACAAGTAACTTAGAGAGTTCGGTGAGAGGGAAATAATTCATGGCTACCAAAAGAGGCTTCGTGCAAGGAATAAGAATGATATATCCCAGTGATTGTAATAAAGGGTTAGGGTCGAAATTTAGTTGCTAGGTGAGACTCTGTTTCTTTCATTTTCACCCAGTGATCCGCTTGTATAGCCTCGTATAGGATATGACAGGCGTTCTTTTTCTTCTTGACGACGATTTCATAAAATCTTGCTTGGATTAGAGCTCAACATTTCAAGTTAAAATTCTTTTTCTTTGCATTTGGTTACCTTTTCCGAACGAGGTACATTTTAAAATTATATATGCTCCAGTGCAACGGCTGAACTTTACCCCAGCATCTAGTTACAGATTTATTAGTGTCTTAAATAGCAGCTGCTGCCCGTTTTACTTGTTTTGAATAAAAACAATGAGTCAAAAGAAGGAAATACGATCCGTATCCATGTATAAACGGCAAGCCAGGTTTTATGATAATACTCCCCGGTCCCCCAAAATAATTGTTTTTATTTTGTATAAAAATAGTGTTTTTATTATCATTTTATTTTTATGATAAAACAACGACGAGAGTAGTATTACTTTTCAAACTGTGTGGTTATCAAGGATTTTACAAGCAACGGATCATCCGGATATTTGAAAATACTTTTTCATTATTATTACTTTTAAAATTACAGCTACGCTCTTCCAAGGTGAACACACCTGGTAGCAACTGAGTATTACAAATCAAGTACAAGTCCCAAATGTAGATTCCTCAAACTATTTATGACTAGCAGTATAGCCTG
Organism: Ascarosepion bandense; assembly: GCA_037127315.1. Lineage (NCBI taxonomy): Eukaryota > Metazoa > Mollusca > Cephalopoda > Sepiida > Sepiidae > Ascarosepion > Ascarosepion bandense. The sequence continues at coordinate 156,528 of JBBBDQ010001272.1, read as the reverse complement.
GCGTTGCTGGGGTGTAATGAAAGCTTTAAAACTAATCCAGGATCCTGGAGCTCAGAATCTTTGGACGTTGGCACGAAAGACTAAAAAGCAATAGTTGTTTCCAGTTAAAGCGAAACCGTAGACTGAAAGAAAAATGAATTGATGTAAGTCAAATTTTGACTTCCTGGTATCAATATCAAATAAGTTTTTTCATTGCAAACTGAATTTTGAAGGCTAAATAAGTCCTCTGAGTAAATAGTATCATGGCTGAGACTAAGAACTGCAATTATATCTACTTAGAGCCAAACCCGAAGTAAAAACTAAAATAAAAGGGCTGAAAAAATACAGACATACAGGCAGATAAACAGACACACACCCAAACATCTTGCCTTTTATATATATATATATTATCGATTTTCTGCACCATTGTAAGAACTGCAACCTTGAAACTTCTGAATATCGTTTCTTATGTCTTTGTCTATGAGTATATCAAATTTGATTAAAATTGGACCACTCCTTCTATAACCTGATTTTTTCGATTATCGATTTTCAATATTTATCGGAAATACCTCGACACAAAACCTAGCGAAGAACACTCGCAGACGCTTATAGTACAACAGTGTAAATTTTCAAGAAAATCGGTTCAGCCGTTTCGTAGTCTATAGGTAACGGACACACACACAGAGACACACACACACACAGACAAAGTTCCATTTATAAATCAGTTTAGATGTGCGTTGTGGTGCTCTGGGTATCGATTCGGAACGAGAAATCGGAGAATCGTGTTCGAATTCCATTTAAATTCGTTGCATTCACTTACGCGTAAATACCCTTGAGAAAGATATGAATCCGTCGCTTCTCCCTCCAACTATGGGTTAAATAGCAGGACAGAGTAAATTCTATAGACTTGTTTAGCAACCAGTCTACTGCAGGAAGTAATGGCAACCTACTGCGGGAAAATCTTCTGCCCAGTCTCTCATGTCTCTTTCGAGACATGATCGCTCAAGTGGGTATCACACACGGCACTTAACTGGCTGACTGATTTGCGAAATATATTGGATACACTAAGCAACAGAGCTATGGACATTGCCTTTTAACTCAATATTTTATTCGTTTTATACGCAGATAATGCTTTCTCAGTAATATCTATTTAGGGTCATTTCTGCCTTCCATGTGATCATTTTCCCCCATGACCCCAGCCGAGTGCGATTATTTCTCGACTAGCATTTTGGCACAGCTTCCGCTTAATTGCAAGAATTGCAAACAAAATTTGTGCCTATGCAAATGAGATCTTTTTATTCAATTTTACATAAGAAGTCTGACTATTCAATTTTTCTTCCGACTATTAGTGTTTTTTGGCCAATTCTATTAGTGGATTGCGTATTGCTTTTAACCGTTATTCGAATTATTTACGTGTTTTTCTATATATTTTTATAGAGGAGATCAGTGCCATGATTGGGAGTGGTCGTAGAGTCACCCGATCAGCTCTGCACTTGACTATTTACCTCCACATATCTGTAACGAGTCTTGAGTAACTATGCCCGGGGAAATCCACATCTCTCAATGTCAAACCACAGCTGATGCCTTCAGCTTAAAGTCTCCCCTTGGTTATGGCTAAAGTTGTTGATTTTTTCGGGGTAGCCCTCCGTCAACTACAGTCAAGTTAGCCCTCCGCTCAGCAATGCCGTGTAATCACGGCAAGGACGGTTCCCCCTAGGTAATTCACGTCCACATGTGAGCAAAGCAAGCCTTGACACTGGAGGACCGGGAAAGAGATAGATTCCACCAAGTCTACTTGCCAAAGACTTGTTACGCATTAATATCTTTCCGGCTTTCAACCTAGTTATGTGGAGGCAATAGGTCAGGTGCTCATCATGTATTAGAGATAGTTTCGCACAACACCACGAGTTGCTAAAAAAAACATAACCTAAAAAAAAAACAACTCGTGTCATACTTTTTTTAAAAAAATCATATCACCCAGAGCAAGGCGGTAACGCCACTGATGTGCAGGGGGCTACGTAAGAGTGAAAATATTTGGAAAAGAGAAAACCGGAAACCACATCCTAAACAGGGAACAAGGGATGAGCCTCTACACCTGTACAATAGACGTGGAGTGTGAACCGGGCGATAGTTTAGTCTATCTACTCCAATTTTGCAATGAAAAGATAAAATTCTAATTCATTAAATGATAAAATAAAATTCAGTGTTACAAAAATAGTACTGTTATATATTCTAATTGTTCAAAGAGTATGTATGAGTGTTTGTTCCTAGGAATGTCTTTTAATGGAGAAGAAGTAGAATGAATCAGCACACGAGAAAGAAGGAGAAAGAGAACAAGGGCCTACTTAAAGTTAAGTTACATTTTAGTTTTGTGTTTCCCGCTGCTCCCATCTGACTGACTGACTGGCGCCGAGAGCCTTTTATTGTAATTAGATTTTTCGCACTGGATCGAGAAAGTCCATTTAGTCTTGCAATTCACTTTCATTGGTCAGAAAGTCAGTTTAACATCTACTTGTGAAATCCAGTTTCGACTTTTTCATGGTCAATCTTTTTTCTATTTGGGCAAAACCAGGACTTCACACGTTATTGTCAATTTTTGTAAAAGTGAAGAAGAGGGTTGATTTTAATTCTTAATTTCCTATCGCACAATACTTCTCAGAATCTTTATTTGAGGAATATTAGCCGATTTATAGTTTAATTAATCCGATTTGAAACAAATATTTCTTACTTTTATTTTTAAATATCGCAGAAATGCATTTTTTAACACAACAGTAGCTGTTTATAAGGTGTTGATAAGTTGATAGCTTGACAGACACCTGAAAGGGGAAGAAATTTTTTTTGCTTGAAGAACCTTTTTGCTGATACAAGTTAAATCTGAAGCATTTCGTATTGTTGAAATTATTGCGAGCATTTTTGGGTGAGACTTACAATCTCTACATTTCATTCAATATTGCAAAGTGCAAACTAATCAATGACGTTTGAATAAGAAGCTGATTTGCTTGGAAAAATACTTTCAAAAAACCCTACTTCGTGGTTTAATAATTTGGCGGACCTGAAGGAGACTATCACCACCTTTAAATTTATTGTTTTTAATTTTAATTTTTTTTTTTTTTACGTTTTTCAGCGCAGTCCTATTGATTACACCCTATACTTTCCGATTGACAAAAACATTAGGAAAAATTTCAATATTAAAAACCAGTTTAAGGGTGGCTTAGTTTTTCATACATCCTTAAATTGATCCTCCATTTTGGAGCCAATTGTTGGTACGACAACGACATTAACATCACCTGTAAAGATTTCAACATTTAGACAATTTGGTGGGGGGGGGGGGGGAATCAGTTTTTCATACAACCCTATAATAAATCGATCCTGTGCAATTAACTTTTTTGCTTGCGCATATTCAGCAACTGAATCCTTTGCGAAATTTTTGAATAAAGCCATTCTTGGAGTTTCTGAGGAAGATGCCATCGTAAGAACTGAAGAAAACTTGAGAAAAGCAAAAACAAGAAGAGCAACAACTCGTCCCCATCAAAAATAAAAAAAAATAAATAAAGCGACCCCAACTCGAGTGGTTCCAAAATTAAGGATCGATTTACTGTAACGTTGTATGAGAAACTAAACCCCCACTTTAAATTGTTTAAATATTGAAATCTTTTCAGATGTTTTTTGATAATCGGAAACCTTATTTGATAACCGACAGGACTGCGCTGAAAAAGTAAAAAGTCAAAAACAAGAAATTTAATTTTACGGCGGTAGTCTCCTTCAGGTCTGCCAATAATTTTTTTAATTTAAATAGGATTTCATAATAAACAATATTTATTAAGAAAATGTATTGCATAATTTTGTTTTTACTCATCAGAGAATTTTCTTCATATGACTAAGTAAAAAAAAAATAAGATAATTGAACGAACACACCTTCAATTAAGTCAGGGCCTCATCTATCGAAAGTGGGCGGTGAGATGAAACTCCCGTTGAACGTTATTTCCACAAAGTTTTTTTAAGTTATTAGTCAAAAACTTTGAGAAAGAAAAAAAATTCTTATGCAATTCAGTCATTAATGAATAAGTACTAAACATTTCGATGTTTTTTTAGCAAATATTTTAAAATAGGGGGTAGTGATTATTTACTTTATTTCTAAAAAAAACAAAAAACTTAACGTATTTTGGTGGTACCTCTTCTACTCTTCTCTCTAGTCTCTAAAAATTATTAACCAAAAATATTTGTTTAATTCATTCCTTTTTTTTAACCATTTGTCAATGCTACTGATTTTTTTTTACGCCGATTCTCATTACGGGTTTTTCTTTTTTTAAATAATTTATTCAATAATGGACAACAAACGGACGTCTGTTAGAATTCATTTTAAAATAAAAGTAAAACAGTAAACTTTTTTTACTGTAGTTAGATTTTTTTTTTTTTTTACAATGATGGTCACCCGGTACAAGACACAAGAGCCACTCATGGTAGAGTAAGCGGTGAGCCAAAAAGTTTTTTTAAGCAACATGGGGAAAGACAGAGGATGCTGACCCTTTTACACGAATATAAAATTCACTTTAAAAGAGAACAGATAATTAAGAAATAACTAATTTAAAATAAAATAGTGTGCTTTAACATTCGGGCGGACCTGTACGTAAAATTTAAATTGTTGACCTATTTTTAAAACTCTCCTTTCTTTAACCACCAAACAAAGGAATACGATTTTTGGCGGACATGTACGACCAGCACCCCCCTCTGTAATTTTTTGCGAGTGTTTCCAATATGGGGGATCAGTTTACTAGAAGAACGTTGTATGCTTCCAATATGGGGGACCGATTTACTAGAACGTTGTATGAAAAACTGAGCACCTCCTAAAAATCTTTAAATATTGAATTTTTTCCAGATATTTTTGCTAAAGTCTAATTGATAAGAATAAACTGAAAAAATAGGAAAAATGAAAAGCAAAAAAAAAAAAATACAGGGGGTTGCGGTCGTACAAGTAGGCCCAAATTTTTACTGACAAAAAACAAAGTAGAAAATTATTGTTAAAATTAAATGAAATGTTAATAATACAGATTCTACTGGTACGACTAAGTACAAATAAAAGAGATTTTCGTAATCAAGACAATTTTAAAGAATTGGTAATAAAGTTTTTTGTCTTCGTCACTTAAACACTTATTAGATCAACACTTCGAAATGGCTTAGAACGATTGAAGCCTGTAGAAATGTATCAGATAACAGAAACTACATCAGTTAATGACTTTCAACAACAGCAATAATTAAAATGGGTAACATATGAAACTCGAAAAGAAAATAATAGCATTCCACATTATTTCAAACAAAATGTTAGGAAGGGAACCTCTATCAATACTTGAAAGAACGATAACAACTACTGGACTTGAGAAACCTATTTTTCTGAAAAAATGTTTTAAAAGAAAGATTTTATAAATTTCAATCGATATCAGCACTGGCTGCTCGGTCAATGAATACCAAATTACTTCTTATAAGAAAACCATTACCATTACTTAATTTCTGCGAGTAGCAATCGCAGTAGAAGCTGTAAAACTTGGCATGGTTGAATCAAAGCACCTTTTGTCTGTCTGTATTCTTGAGTTATCATTATTTACATTGTACACACGGACTAATGTCCGCATCATTGTTGCTATTATCCCAACGTTTCATTTTTTTTTTGTACCATCTAGCCTTCTTCAGGTGCTTTTTGATCTCGGTAACCTTCAGAGTGGTTTGAACTAAACCCTTCATTTACTCTAAAGGGGTAGATTGTCCCTGTCTAAAAATATCTCATCTCCTTTTCATTACTTCTCTATTGTTTTTCCTCTTCCCCACCGAATTTTGAGTGTGTAATACTCAAGTTGTATTTATAATTACTATGTCACCAAATGCACGAACTAACGCTGTAATCTGCTAGGTGGGTCAATCGCGAACCTAGAGCTTGGAGCCTTAAAACTAGGGATTTTTCCCCCCGCCTGATGTTGAATAAGTCGCTGTTTTCATGCTTGACTTCATTCAAAGCCGCTTTTATTTTTACTGCTGCTACGTTGCTGCCTTGCTATTATGTCTCATTTTTATTTCTTGTGTTGTGTTAGTTTAATAGAAAAGAAATGCATACAAGAGTTTCTGCTGAAATTCGTTCAAATACAACCATCTTCGTTGAAATCAGTACTGACATGTCCATCATTAGCACAACGTCTTACGCTAAAATTAAGATAAAGCATCTCTCAAGGTGTTGCAACATTTTTTAAATATTAATTTCCAAGATGGCGCAATTTTCCGTTTTGTCTGTTTAATTATATTTAAAAAAGCGGAAAAAATCTATAGAGATGAACGTTACAAAGTACATATAGTCCTGGAAAACGAGTTCAATTTAAGATAAAGCATCTCTCATGGTGTTACAACATTTTTTAAATATTAATTTCCAAGATGGCGCAATTTTCTGTCTTGTCTGTTTAACTATATTTAAAAAAGCGGGAAAAACTTATAGAGATGAACGTTACGAAATACACACAGTCCTGGAAAACGAGTTCAGTTTTTTCTTTGGTGATATTTATAGGAAGGTTTGCAATAACGATGAATTATTGTCGTCAGGGCCAAATGGCAAGTTATTCTTAAGAAGGAACCTACCCTTAACTGAATGGCTTAGTATTGCTTCCATGAAGGGTAACCTGCATAATGACTGGCGGGCTGTAATACTAGATGTTTTTCTCAAATGGGTGCTACCCTTGAAAGCAAATTCTCGGCATTGTATCTTTTGACAGCAAACAAGCAGTCAGGTCACTGCAAAGATGTGCTTCTCCATTAGTTAATATTGTGCATGCTCGTGAAGGATTGTCGTCGTAGATGACCTTTGTCTTCCTGTGGAGAATTTTTTTTTTCATTTCAGTCTCTCATTTATTTTTTTAATGTCGATTACTCTTTCAAAATGGCACGTTCGCGAACAAAAGATACAGTATTTTACCCGATTTAATTGACATCTGTAGGTCAACATCGATCAAAAGTTTGAACCATCGAGTAAAATAGTTGATGTTTTTGGTGGAGAGGGTGAGTTAGAAAACAACTACAAGCGTGAAAAACAAGATATTTTTTTAGTATATATATATATATATATATATATATATATATATATATATATATATATATATATTTAATCATATCACCCCAAGCAAGGCGGTGACGCCACTGATGCGCATAGGGCTACTACTTAAGAGTAGAATGATTGGAAAAAAGAAAGCCGGGAACCACATCCTAAACAGGAAACAAGGGATGAGCCTCTTCACCTGTTCAAAAGACTTGGGTGGAAATTCAAATTTTCTTAAATCGGCTGGCCATTTCAACGGGTAAATTTAACACCCATCTTATCAGCGAAAACAAAATTTATTTGTGGGGGGGGTGTAAAAACCAGAAGTAAGTGTACGTAAGAGGCAGATCATTGCTACTGGAACATGTCAGATCTACCACGTGGATGACAGTAACGAAAAGAGATACAATAAAAAAATAAAAAATAAAAATAAGGAAGAAATAGATCAGACGAAATTATGGCTTGTCAACGCCACTTTTAAAGGGCCACGAATAATATATATGTGTCTCTGTGTGTGGTTCACGCGTGTGTTCGTGCGTGTTTTCCCTAAAGGACACAAGTTCGAATCATGCCGGAGGACGCATATTTTTCTAACAAGGTTTCTCCAAAGACCCCGTTATGGGTAAATAAATAGATATCCTGCTTAATAATAAAAACAGAGCATCTGATCAAATATTAGTATCCGTTAAAAATAACGTTTAAGAAAATAAATTAAAAATCTGTCGGATTTTATCCAGTTCCTAAAAAAATATATATGTATGTATTCTTATATAATTAATTAGTTGTTGGTCATAATTAAATTACACCGGTACGCAGCTGTATTAAAAATGTTCAATACAATTATATTTTGAATATTTTTCATTTGCAAACGAGTTATTTCGCGACCCAGGTTTCTACCTTTCGGTGTCTTCAGGTGATTTACAATAACTGATTTATCATTTTTTTGTTGTTTTTTTTTTGTTTGTTGTTGTTGTTTTTTTAACGCTCACGTAACAGAGATCTTTTATGAACGCGCAATTTTCAAAATTAGGAGAAATTACTTAAGGGTCTTAGAACGCTTTCATTGCATGATCCTGGTAGGTATTCGTTGGTATGTTTACACTTGGACATAATTTCTGTTCTTTCATTTAGTAATTCATTTTTGTTTAGGAAGAACATAATAGCCAACATTTCCTCCTGTCACAATCTGCATATTTTACCACCGTTGTGAGGTTTGGTTGTTGTTATGATACTTCAAGTTATATCGGAATCTTTTCCATATCTTATTTTGGAATTATTTAAATTACTTGAAACCCAAATGTTTTCTAAGCCGGCGATGAAATAAATTGAATGATACTTTATCATGATATGGTAGCAATTAACAAGCCTGAAAAGTTATTGGGTTTCCTCGTGAAACAGTTACAGGATTTTCTTTAAGTTATTTTTCACTTAATGTAGCAAGCAAGTGACAAAGACAAGAAACGTGTTTTTAATACAGTGCACGTCAAACATACACAGTTGACTTTTAAAACCTACCATTATTTGCAAACCTTATCTTTTAATATTAAGATTTCCAGCAATATCAACTCACTTTCTACTTATTATTGGCAATTAAAAAACACCAACCAAACCTCTACCGTAACAAAAAAAAAAAAAAAAAAAAAACAGAAGTTGTAAATCTTTATATAAGCCATGTTTTCTGTTTGCAATTTGATAATTACAAATTATCAAATTTCTAAAACTAAACTTGCTGAATAAACATAGCGAAGTAACTTCCATCTGTTATTGTCTAAAATGTACTCCAAATTATAATTAATATTACCTAATATAATATAACTAGACATCTATAATCTATCCACTAGCATAAATTGGTTGATTCTCTCATCTTCTAACAATTACTTTATTTCTGCTTAACGAATAGATCACCCACTAAGTCAACTACATATCTTTGACGTGTAGTGTATTTAAAAACAAAAAAAAAAACTTTCCTGTCTTTGTCATTTGCTCAGTATTTTAAGTGAAAAATAAAGAAAATCCTGTAACCGTTTTACGATGACACACGATAACTTTTCAGGCTTGCTAAATGCTACTTATGTATCATTCAATTTATTTCATCACTGGCATAGAAAACGTCTGGCTTTTAAGTCATTTCAAGTCTCTACTTCGCTTTACTCTTACAATCAAATTTCTCCTATTTCATCTCGAATAACCGATTGAACAATGTCCGAATTGTTCACAAAGATACTAGTTATACAACTAATTTCATCTTTCAAGGTGCCATCTGAACAAATCATTAGCGCTCTGTGGGTCAAAGTTTTAATCAGATTAGTCTTTTGTTGTTTCGGACAAAATGATTCCCATCGAGTTTAGAGACTCATAAAGGACTTAGATGTTCTGGTTCATAGAACACCTTCCTCTTTTATTACTTCGGTTTATAGGAAGCCTACTTTTACGAGTCTCTATACTCAATGGGATTCTTTTTGTTCTAAACAACAAAAGATCATTTTGATCAAGACTTTGACCCATAGAGCGCTAATGATTTGTTCAGATGACACCTTGAAAGATGAAATTAGTTGTATTTTTGTGAACAATGGCTAGCCTTCGGACATTGTTCAATCGGTTATTCGAGATGAGATTGTTGAGTTTAACAAACCTGCAACGGTTAGAAAATGTCCAGTCTATCTCCGAAGACAGTGGTTGGGTGAGACCTTTGCTAAGTTGGTTTCATTAATTCCAGTTGAATCCCTTACATTCACTTGCGCACATATACCCATTGGGAAAAGTATTAATCCGTCTTTTCCCTCTAGTTATGGATTAAATAACAGGACAGATTGGGTTCTATAGCCTTGGCTGGCAAACGGTCTATTGCAGAAAACAATGGCAACCTACTGCGGGATAATCTTCTGTCCAGTCAGTCATGTCTCATTTGAGACATGATCGCCCAAAGGTTGTATCATATATGGCACTCAACTGACTGAGTGTTATTATGCAGCTAATGTACGTTGGGCTGAAAACTAGATCTGTCCTTCCATCTATATGTAATGACGTTCTACCCCGCCCCATATTAATTCTGTTATTTACCATTTTAAATGTATATGTGGAGTCGACTACATCGGTAGAACAATGCAGCATTTGGATGTTAGGATCAAACAACATGTGCCTGCTAAAATACTCAATAAGAATTTTTCGTCTGGTGATACCATTCGAAATACATACAGGTCTTCCATTGCGGATCATTTGATAAATAATCCGAGTTGCGCTGCAGATTTTAGTGTCAACTGGTTCTCTGTTTTGGCCAGCTCACATTCGTTGTTCCATCTGAAGGTGCTGGAGGACGCTGTTTATCAAGTTTAGGTGACCCGTTCTTTGTAAACAAAGAGAGTGTTTGGTTGGGCTTGCTCTGCTGTGTTTCTAGCATCTTCAGATATAATAACTCATAATAAAATCAAAATTCTCCTCTTCCGTTCATTTATGTTACCCATAACAGATTTGTTTTTCTTATTTTCTTTCCCTGTTGACAGTTCTGAGGAGAGGGGACGTAACCGGTCGTTTTAAAATTTGTCTTAAAATTTGGCATGGCCGATCATAATAAAAAAGTTCTTGTCTTTAACGCTATATATATATATATATATATATATATATATATATATATAGAGAGAGAGAGAGAGAGAGAGAGAGAGAAAGAGAAAGAGAGAGAAACAAAGTAGAAAAGCTTTTTATTAACAAAGCATCTCGCCTTGGTTATGTAGTTAGAGGGGCGTGTTCAGGCCAGAATGAAAGAGAAATTTGTGTGTTAGTTTTTTAATATTAAAATCACCATTGTCAGTTTGCTCGGTTGGCGTCTTTCGGTTGAAATCAAAGAATAAAACTGCTTATTTTTATTGATTTTTTTTCTTTTATTATAATTCTTTTAATATAAAAACTCGCTTTGCGAATAACATTTTCCACGCTGATAACTTCACAACAAGCATTTCCTTTTTTTTTTTTTTTTTTTTTTTTTGTCTTGAACTGTACTATATTGACGACAGTAAATCCAAATGAAATCACGCTATGGCTTGGATCAGATGTGTTTTATCTGAGGAAAAAGACATGGCATAAATGAAGAGAGCCAAGTCTTGGAAATTCTAGCTCCGAAGCAGCACCTCCCAATGGTACTAAATAAAAAGTAAAACAAATCATATCGCTACTGAATTTAGAATTTTGCTACTTGTGACCTTAAGGACCAAATTATAAATTAGACTGGTATAACTTGGGCCGGAAATGGTGGTTTTCAAGCGTAGCTTAGATGTGGTACTAGAGCGAAAAGTATGGAACTTGGTCAGCGATGAAAATAGGAGACAATTCAAAATTGAGTAGCAACTTCAAGTATCGTCTAATTCGCATGGTATAGCTCATTATGGCGGCCTTTTAAGTAATTCTATAGAATAACGAATGCTGCAGTGCACAGTGAAGAAAATGCTGTAAAAAATAGACGGGGATACTGTTCTATATGAATATTAAGAAATTATGATATTCTAGCCTTAACAAAACAGAAAAACAGTTTCCGCGGGCATATGTTGGCTACAGCTGCCCAAATCTTACTTCATGGCCTTAACAGAACAGAAAACAGTTAACGCTGGGAATATGTAGGCTAATGCTGGCCAATCTTTACTTTGTAGCCTTAATAGAACACGAAAACAGTTTACACGGACATATGTGGGCTAAAGTTGCCCAATCATTACTTTCTAACCTTAACAGAACAGAAAAAGTTGACGCGGGCATATGTGGGCTACAGCTTAACAATCGTTATATTCTATACTTCTTCTTCTTCTTCTTCTTCTTCTTCTTCTTCTTCTTCTTCTATGTGCCCTGTACCTTCAGGACGTAGGCGATCATGGTTCCCCACGTCTCCCTATCCCTTGTGGCTCTTAGTATGTTTACTCCTGTTGCTCCTGGCAACCCCCGTTCCGTCATCCACCTGATCAGACCCTGCAAATATGTTATCCGCTGCCTTCCCCTGCCTCTCCTTCCTTCTATGTGACCAGTCAGTATCAGGTTCTCCAGGCTCTCCTTCCTCATTGCATGTCCCAGGAACTTCAGTTGTCTCTTCCTGATGCTCAGCATCAATTTCCTTTTTGTTGCCATTCTTTCCAACACCTCATCGTTGCTTGCATGCTCAGTCAACGATATCCGTAGCATCCTTCTGTAGAATCACATTTCGGCCGCTTCCAGTTTTGTCCTCATTGTCGATGATATTGTCCAGCATTCACTGCCGTATTGAAGAACTGACATCACGTAGCTGTCTAACACTCTTTTCTTCGTTTCTATTGAGCTTTTCCTGTGTATTAGTATTTTGCTAATCTTCTGGAACGCGTCCTTTGCCATGCCAATTCGCCTTCGGATCTCCTTGTCGCACTTTCCATCTTCTGTTAGAACACTTCCTAGGTACTTAAATTTTTGTACTTGCTTGATTCTGTTATCCCCCACCTGTATTTGGCATTTTGGGTTGTAACTTTTGCTGATGACCAAACACTCAGTTTTCTTAAAGTTTATTTGTAGTCCCTTCTTGTCACTCTCCACTGCTACTTTCTGTATGAAGTCTTGTAGTTTCCTTTCCATGTCCGCAATCATTACCTGAACATAAAACAATTTATACGGGCATATGTGGGATAAAAGTACCCAATCTTTACTTTCTAGATTTAACAGAAGACAAAAACAGTTTCCACGTGCACGTGTGGGCCTTAGCATGCCTAATCCTTACATTCTAGCCTTAACAGAACACAAAAACAATTTATGCGGGCACACGTAGACTAGTGCTGCCCAATTATTATTTTCTAGCCTTAACAGAAAAAACAGTTTACGCGGGCATATGTGGGCTACAGCTGCCTAATTCATACTTTCTAGCCTTAACTCGCGCTTTCCGCCTGTGGAACTCCCTTCCACAACTCTGCTTTCCCGACAGTTACAATCTCCAGGTGTTTAGATGTAGGGTCAATAGACACCTCCTATCACACTAACTCCCAACTATTCTCAGAACACTCTCATCTACCCAACCCTCATTCTCGGTATCCTTACCCGCCTATCACCCACCCTCTGACATTTCCTATATTTAATCATCCTTTCTCCACTCTACGTAGCCCCCTGCGCAGTAGTGGCAGTGACATGCCTTGCTCGGGGTGAAACGCTTATAAAAAAAAAAAAAAAAAAAAAAAAAAAAAACAGAACACAAAAACAGTTTACGCGGGAATATATGCTCCCCAATCCTTACGTTCTAGCCTGAACAGAGTTCAAAAATATTTAGCCAGGCATATGTGGACTCGTGCCACCTATATCGTTACTTATTAGCCTTAACAGAAAGCAAAAAAAAAAAAAAAAAAAAGAACAGTATTACTTTGTCATATGTGGACTAGAGTTGCTTAATCTTTACTTTTGTAGCCTTAACAGAAGAGAAAAACAGTTTACGCGTGATCGTGTGGGCTACAGCTGCCCAGTTCTTATTATTTAGCCTTAACAGAAGAGAAAAACAGTTTACGCGTGATCGTGTGGGCTACAGCTGCCCAGTTCTTATTATTTAGCCTTAACAGAAGAGAAAAACAGTTTACGCGTGATCGTGTGGGCTACAACTGCCCAGTTCTTATTATTTAGCCTTAACAGAAGAGAAAATCAGTTTACGCGTGATGCTAATCCTTACATTCTAGACATTAACAGAACACAAAGTGTCTTGACTTGGCCATTTGTGAGACGAGCTGTCTAATCCTTACATTTTAGACTTTATATGATTCAAAAAAGAGTTTATGCGGCTACATATGTACTAGAGATGTCGAATCGTTACCTTCTAGCCTTAACAGCACACAAAATGTGTTTACGTGGCCACATGTAGGTTAGAGCTGCCCAAATTCTTACTTTCTAACCTTAACAGTACTCAAAAAGTGTTTCCGCGAACATATGTCGTGTAGAGTTGCAATGCTCAAAACGAGTTCACGCGGCCATACATTAACCAGAGCTGTGCTATTTCTAACTTTCCAGCCTTAATAGAACTCAAAAAGTGTTTCAGTTAATCCCCATACATGATACACGCGTGGGCGATAATGTCTCGAAAGAGACATGACTGGCTAGGCAGAACATTTTTTCCACAGTAGGCTGCTGTTACTTTCTGCGGTAGACCTGTTGCCAACCACAGCTATAGAACCCAATCTATACGGTTATTCAACCCATAGCTGGAGGAAGAAAAGATGGATTATGACCCTCACCAATGGCACTTGTGTGTAAGTGAATGCAACGAATTTAACTAGAATTCGAACTCGATTCTCCGACTTTTCATTCCGAGACGATACCCATTGCATCACAACACACATATCCAAAAATAATTTACGCTGCCATATGTAGGCTAAGTGTGCCCAATCGTTACTTTCTTGCCATAACATAGTTTACGCAGCGATATATGGCCTAGAGATGCCCAATCATTACTTTCAGCCTTAACTGGACCCATAAAAAGTTTACGCGGCCACGTATAGGATTCCCAACCCTTATTTTTTTTTAGCCATAACAGAGCTTAAAAACGTTTACCCGTCCTCATCGGTAATGGATTATTTTTCAACCTACAACCCGCAGACGAAACGTCGCTTGCCACTCGTTACTCTGTCGCTATTTCTATGGCAAATGTTCAGATGCTCCCTATTGTTGAGTTTCAACAGTTCACACAGCTGGGACACGCCATGCTACTTTCATGGCGAATGTTCAGACGATCTACATTCTTAACACCAGTTCAGAATCTCACAGCTAGGACTCACCAGGCAACGTTCAAGGTCAACCAATAGTGATTTTCTTCGTATTCCATTGATAATGAGGAAGTTCTATTCAAATAGTTTATTCTGAAGAGCTGTTACTTTGCGTAATAGACTTCCAGTTGGATTTTTTCCGATTATTACGATCTTAACCGCTCGAAGTCTAGTGCTCACTATTTTGTATCCAACAAATCATCATAACCTGCACGTATTATAGTAAACCTCTATCTTAAGTGGCTCTTGGACGCTTTATTGTTTGAACAACAGTATAATAACAATAATAATAATAATAATAACTAGCATCACCCGTAAACTCTTCACGGTTTTCCTATCTGACTTTTTTGGTGAATCTTATTTCATAATTTAACAGTTGAACAATCTCTGTTACTAATTCCTTGACCAAAAAAAGCGATACGAATTCCCCTATTACATCATTAAATATTTGAGCTTTAACAAAATATTACAACAATAACCCTAAGTATCAATGCAGGTCATTATTGAAAGAAGTAAGAGGGTAAAAATGAAAAGATTAAAAATTGAAAAAGTTTTACATTTTGCTGAAGTAGATTTTAAATGTATGGAAGCGTTATCGCCTCCTTGATATCCCATTTCTTTCTTGTTCTTGTATTTAATATGCTTTATAATATGTTCTTTCGTCTTTACACGCAATCAAAACGGAATGGTCTCTTATTTATCTGTGGTAATGGCAGAACGTAACGCACATAACCAACTTACGAGATTTCTATTTAATGGAGCAACAAACAGAACTGCAATAATAATAATAATAACACGATAAAATTGTATTGACACCGAATGCAGATTCTGGGATAAAATACAGAAACCTTTGACCATTTTGTATCAGGTGACACAGTGTTAGCACCAACTGAATATAAAACTCGGAATGATAGAGTGGGCCTATATCTTCCCTATAAAATATGCAACTTTTATGGGAAGGAAACTTCAAGAAATTGGTATGAACATCACCCAGACCCGGTTACAGAGATAGGATGTTTAAAAATTTTATGGGAATTTACAATACACACAGATAGAACAAAGCTAATTGGCTAGACATAGTAATCAAAGACCACAAATGCAGACAGAATGACATGGCAGTGCCTGTAGACTGTAATGCATCTTTGAAGATCTAACTAATCTTGAGGAGGAAGTCTAAAAAATGTGTCACATGAAGACATCAATAATTCCAGTTGTAGCTGAAACCATCGGATTGACTGGAAAGAGTTTCTATAGACTCATTAAAGGATTCCTTGTAGCCCACGTCTTAAAGAAACACAAACAATTGTACTCATAAGCACTGCTCACACATTACTAAGAGCTTTATTCATAAAAAAAAGTGTGGGGTTTTTTTCTTCTATCAATCGAAGATGCCATGAAACCATTTCTGGTTTTTAGGTCTCTGAGAACCGAAAGTAAATGTGTATGCAACAGAAATCCCACGAAATAATGATAATAAATTTAAAATAGAGTGATTTCGACATTGAATAAACCAACAAGGATGATATAAAGTAAAAACCAACCAGCCTAACCAAATGTACTGTATTGTGTTCGTTTCTCACATAATGCCTAACACATGTGACTGTGTCGTCGTAATTATCAATAAAAGCGTCTTGCCGTAGAACAGCGGTTAGTCAAGTATCACTGTAATGAGTGAAAGAAGTCCGCATAAAATGTTATAGACGGGATTGTTTGAGTACCTTTTACATTTTTATTCATAACTGACATTTTTTTCAATAGGTTCATCTCCACAAAATAAATGAAAATACATGCGCCATAATTTCCATGACTCGCACAAAATCCAGTAGACATGACAATTTCATGAAAGCGTAAATAATATCTATTGTTCAGCAACCTCACTTTGTCTATTTAATATACGGTAAAGAACAACAAAAAAAAAGGGCGCCACTCTGACAGATTTTGTGTTAAAAAAGAGACAATTTAGAAATTTAAGGTGTAACTTATGTATCATTAGATATGTGAGGCGTGTTCAAACTCCAAAATGTCAGGGTAATGTTCCCACTAATGTGTAGACAGACGAAACTGGATACCATTTGATCATTTCCACAAATAAACGGTCACCTGAATGTGTCATGGTTATATGAATTTATATTGAATTGACCAAAAGGTTTGTTCCATTTTTTCATTAGACTACATCAGGAGTATTGAGTAACTTAATTTCAGAATGTTGTTTTTTATTGTATTTTAGCAGCTGCCATATCAATGTGTATTTATTGTATTTACTAAAGAAAAGAGGCATTGTTATGTAATCTCAATACATCTATATGGCACTGAATACTGAAAAATTCCGGGATATATAAATAAATAAAAAATGGGTGTAACAGAAATGTATTGGTTGGTTGGCTTGTTAGTTGATTTTGCGTAGCGGCATATCAGCCTCTATTTTGTACGTAATTATATGTTTGAGGTATAACGTTATATATATATATATATATATATATATATATATATATATTGTCGATCATAAAATGTATTGTTAATTTTACTATAAAAATGTATTATATTTTTTAGTGCTGCATTGATTGTCATTATGCTATAAAAAATTTATTTTTGCTCATTTTACAAGAATGTGCTGTTTGCTTTCTAGGGGTCACTATTTGCTTTTAGGAGGTCACTATTTTTTCATAGCTAGGCCCTAAACACGTGTTACCACCCCAGGTCAGGGCAGACCTGGTAACAACAGCAATTAAGAGGTGGTTCCACGCGCCTCAAAACATCTAATCTCCTGATCAAGAGGTCTTGCTTCGGATCTCAGTGTCGCACTTTCCGTCCTCTACTTAATAGAATTAATGATATACATATATGTTTATCATCATACCCAGGGTGACAGAAATATGGTTCTCCAGAAGGATGATGAGAATGTCATGGACGGAGCGCGTAAGTAACGAAAAACTATTAAGAAAGATAGAAACAAAAAAGGCACATACATAGAACACATAATGGGGAAAGGCCTATTAGAGAATTTCACGCTCACGGGAGAGTTTTTTTTAAATCATTTCATCTCAAGTAAGGTGATAATGCTACTAAGACGCAAGAGGTTACTGGAAGTGAAAAATAATGAGAAGATTTCAGAAACCAACTGGAAATCCAATCATAAACAGAAAATAAAGGATAAACCTATACTCCTATTCAAATGACGTAGGAATGTAAACGGGGCGATTTCCTTTATAGATACACTATCTGAAAATTATTTACACACACACACACACACACACACACACACACACGTCTAGCTGGGTTAAGTTCTTGCTGAATATGTTGACAAAGCCATTAGCATCCTTTACGACACGATTCTGCAATTGGTAGCTATGAGGGCATCATCTAGGTCAATCTTTTGAGGAACCTAGCTCTTCTGGTGTTCTGAAGTGACATCGAGTGCAAATTTTACTATAGTATCTCTTATTGTGAGCCGGGTACATATTAGGGTCATCAAAGACCAACTCATTTTGCTTCAAAGTTCTACGATTGATATTGGATTTAATTAAGACCTCTGATATTTCCTAGCGTGAACCACATACTACAAAGATAATACCACATGTGTGGAAATCATTTTGGCTCATATTTTTCTTGCCTTATAAAACATACTGTCAGCACTGATTCTCGTACAATGACCGAAGTTAAGTAACATCAACCTTAGTCAGTACCTAGATGAGTGACAGCTTGGGATACGAGGTTCTATAAGCTTGTATATGGAGGTGGTGTAATGAATAACGACTCGTAATTGGAAATTGGAGAGCCGAGTTCAAATTCCAGTTGGGTTCGTTATACTCAGTTCAGCACAAATACTTTTGGGAAAGGTATGAATCTACCTCGTCTCTCCCAAGCTATGTGTTAATTAATAAAATTTGTATCAGT
The DNA here is from genome assembly GCA_037127315.1 of Ascarosepion bandense. Taxonomy (NCBI): domain Eukaryota; kingdom Metazoa; phylum Mollusca; class Cephalopoda; order Sepiida; family Sepiidae; genus Ascarosepion; species Ascarosepion bandense. Next base: position 137,850 of record JBBBDQ010001272.1, on the reverse strand, counting down.
AAATCATCATTATTTCCAACATATTCTTACAATCTAAAACATTTTTCAAACTTTAAATAGCCTACAAAAGGTTATAAGCCGTAAAAAACAAATCAATCAATAAAACAAATGTCTGACTGATTTAAATATATTTAAATATTTAAGTTTGCTAAATAAATTTCGAACTTAACATCAAATGTATCATTTTAAACTCTTATTTTTTTAATGAGACTCAGTAACCTTGACAATGTTGCCAGATTGGGCTACAAGTAACCAATTAGCTTACATTTAAAAGCCAAACGCTACTTTATATTGAATTGACTACTCTGTCTTTAGTAACCCAAGTTAGTCCTGTTTCTTTTAAGATAAATAGTAATGAGTAGTAATTAGTAGTAATTAATGATAATGGGTTTTCAGAAGTAGTTCAAATATGCCGCTAGAAACACAAATAAAAATTCAATAGTACTGGGCTTTCAAAACTAACTACAAATGTAGCAAGTACTGAAGTTCAAAACTTGGTAGCACTGGATTTTTCCAAGATTTCTCCCAAATTTTTCCCGTGGGTAAATAGAAAACTTAATAGTGCTGAATTTTCAAAAGTAGCCACAACCCTGGCAAGAAGAAAAATTGAAAACTTAATAGTAATGGCTTTTCAAATTAGTCCAGTCAGTCAATGAATGCTGGCTTTGGCGGAAGCTCTAACCTTTCGTTCCACACCTTATGAGTATGCAATATAATCAAAATATCCGAATCAAGCATTTTGCTCGAATTGCCCTCTACGTAAAACTACGTGATATAAAGCATTAGTTATTAGAAGAAAATATTTTGTCTTGCTAGATACCCAGTGGCGCAACGCTCAGTAACACGGAATATGAAATCAGCTTACAAAATTACTCGTTCCTAGCTTGTAACAATGGTTGACTGGAAAGAATGAACGCTTGGGCAAACAAATATCCCTTAACCGACATGTCAATCAACAAACCATGCAATCAACGCTGACACAATCCAATGTTTCTTGATTAGAAAGTAGTTCTTATCTCTTTAAGTCATTAATTACTTCATACGAGGGTTAAAGATCTAATCTCTAAGCGAAAAAACAATCTTATAAGAAACTTTTTATATTCTAACTAATAAATTGTAATAACATCACATTTTCGTAATTCTGTTAACCTAAATGTTAATCCCAAAAATGTCGCTAACATGTGAAATACATTGTGTTTACTGGAAAATGTCGTACTTAGCCACAGACAAAGAGACAGTCGACACGCAAGTGTACGCAAGCATCGGATGAAATTTGTTCAGACAAGTAATTTAATCTGTCTTGAATTGCAATGTAGACAACTTTTCATTTGAGGGCTTCCTGATAAGATATCAACTTTATAAAAAAAAGTTCCTTTTCATTTTATGACATTTGCAATGAAAGGATCTACTTATCTATCTGGCCCACACTGCTGACAGGGCTCAAAAAACGCCGAAGACACCTACAGGTGGGTAAGATTCCCAAAAGAGACCACCTGCCGGGTGGATGCTTGCAGATTTGGGTATGAACAACTAATGTTTACCGATAGACACAACTATAAATATGACCAGTGTTTACATATAGACTCAACTATAAAACCCTACTAATATTCACGCTTAGACCCAATCAATGTTTACTTACAGACACATAAAACATTATTAATATTCACCTAGAGTCTAGAGTGTTAAAAACGACCAATATTCAACTGTATGCTCAAGTGTAAAACTCAATCAAAATTAATTTTCGACTCAAGTATAAAATCCACACAACGTTAACTCATAAAAAATGACTGTTATTTATTTATAAGCTCAAGTATTAAAAACAACCAATGTTCACCTGTAGGCCAAAGTATATAACCCGATCAATATTCACCTATAAACTCAATTAAAAAACTCGACAATTATTTATATATAGACCAATGTTTACTTATAGACTTACATATACTAAAAACAGATTTCGACATTAAATAATCTGTTGTGGATTCCGGGTGAGGAACCGCACAAATTAATAGGCAACAAAACTGATATGGAGATAGAAAAGTAGGTTATATTGAACGTAATATACAAACTTGAACGCAGGTTAGTAAATCCAGGAATACTACTAATAATTAGAAATAAATATATACAAGTCTTGAATTGAAGTCGTTAGAAATAGTATATCCGTGTATATTATTCAAGCTGAGTGGAACTCAGAGCTAGTCTGACTTCTGACGAGGTAGTCTTTGGGTTAGTTCGGTATCTCTCCAATAACTGTAACGGATCTCTAAGAATATTCTCCACTGCCAACTCCAACGGTATTTATCCACCTTCGCACGTAAGGCGAGATGTGACACAAGGTCTTTTTAATGTTTAATATCTGTCTATCTTTCTCCAGTCGTGATTCTATCCTTCGGCGGAACCACCACTAGGTTAGTGCTCTCTGCTCGAAAGCAGAGAGTGCTCTCCACCCGAAGGCAGATAACTGACAGTGTCAATAGTAGCAAAGGCAAATGCCGACTGCAACGGTATTTACCCACCTTCCCACTTAAGGCGAGGTGTGACACAAGGTCTTTTTAATGTGGGTCTTCCCGGTCATATAGCTAGGCCAAAAATATCTGTCTATCTTTCTCCAGTCGTGATTCTACCCTTCGGCGGAACCACGACTGGGTTAGTGCTCTCTGACTTCGAGCAGAGAGCGCTCTCCACCCAAAGGCAGGGAGTTGACAGTGTCATAGTAGCAGAGGCAAATGCCGACTGCAACTACTGTTCTCTCTATGACAGGAGTATATGTACACTCAGTCGAGTCCATTATCATATACAAAAGAAATCCCACAACATAATCCAACAAAGGTTTGATATTATTTACACCCTAGAGCGCCGCACCTTTAGAAAGTGCCGGAAAACCATACCCCGAATTGACGCAAGCCTTGGGTAAATGGAGCTGTTTGAGAGCCGTTGATGGTTACGCTAGCACAAAGTCATAAGTCATCGTGACTGAGGAGTTTAGCGAGCTGGTTTTTGTTCAGACTGCCAGATAACTAAGCATAGTTGCAGTATAAACCATAGGTTGAACAAACACAAATGGGCCTGAGAAGATGTCTGCAACAGCGATTGGCTAGCCGCCCTAGTAGACGTTCATCCTCGGATACGAGTGGCTAGCTATTTATTTTTTGCTGGTCAGTTACAGTTCGCCACTAAATTCAAGCACACACTGCCAAGCCCATGATTGGTTCACTCCATCGTCACAGAATGTATTTGAATCATTCTGCAATCTTTAAAAACAGTGAGACTAAAAATTAAAGTATTGCAGTCATAAATTACGGCGACAAAGTTCAAAATAAGAAATATAATGATTGTATTCGCTAATACTCAAAATGGAATGGTTCTGCCTGTCTACTTTATATACAACATTCGAAATCTTAACTGTTACCTAAACTCGATCCTCTGCTGCCAGTGAAAAAAATGTAATTATGTCATCCATAAAGTTACTCGATAGTTTTACATTGAACCAGAAATACCAGATTAGATTACTCTTGCAAACCCCGCAAAAAAGGCGACTAAGTTTTGAATTTTCCAGCTTTTAAAATAAACAGAACTGAAGGAACTACAAGTGAAAAACCTAATCAATTCGCAATTTAATAACTCAGGGTTTTCAAATAGGTTTCAATAGACTACTTGCCATCCAAACTGAAAACCATTTGCTTCACAGGTGAACCGCATTTATAAAAGTCTCTTCTTGAGTGTTACTTCATAAAACCCTTAGAATCTTTTGAAAGCCACAATCCTTTTGACATCACTTTGATATTTTGATTAAGGCTATCAACCGGTTTGACTACAATGCATCCTCTTATTTGATCGATGAATGGTGGCAGATAGAACTGGCGTTTACCAGCGGGGTATCATCAAAATGCCAATTATATTTAAAAATGTCAAGAAAATTAGAAAGAAAGAAACCACTCTCTTTTATACAAAAGTTTGATTGCAATTAATTATCCTCTGGTTTTTCTACAACTACCAATTAACAGTTAACCAAAATATCTTGAATTTTTTTCGGATGAAAAATGTAACAGGTCTATTTTATGGATTCAACGATCCATAAGAAGAAACATCTGGGGACTTACGACATTAGAATTGTATGAAGGACAGATCGTTGTTCACCGGACGCCCATTTGTTACTTGGTCATTCACCCGAAGGAAAAGCTGCGTGATTAGCATACTTACTTAGCTTAGTACATTACAGTTATGTTAATGAGATACTCGAATTCTCGATAATAGCAAGAGTCCGCAAGATTGATTCACTATTTTGTTAATTTTCTAAAGAATCTACAAGTAATCATCTGTTTAAATTATTATTATTATTATTATTATTATTATTATTATTATTATTATTATTATTATTATCTTCTTGAGCACGGATTTCAAGTTATACGCTTTCAAACAGAGAGCACGTTTCGCAGAATATTTGCAATATCAAGTAATGCAGACTTATGAAGCGATGGAATACTAAGTTTTATTACGACTTTCTCGATATAAAACATTTGTTATTCTTATTATTACTACTATCAGGAGAGAGAGAGAGAGAGAGAGAGAGAGAGAGAGAGAGAGAGAGCAATACATCAACAAAATGATGCTGATGTACAAATACACGAGGTCCAATATACCCATCATAATACAGTCTGAAAAGGTATACCACGCACATACATTGACAGATTTTGATAAGAGCAATTGATGATATATATTGGAACCGTGCCTAGTGCTCTGATAACGACTGGCATACTTTTTACTTTTATGGTCCACAACTTTTTTAACTCCCTGTCTATTTCGCGATACTTATCTAACAAGTAGTAGACAGGAATTTGAAATCCACTGTATGACAGATTACTCGATCCGGTCTCCTGCTTTGGATTGCGTGATCTGTTTGAATCTCGGTGCTTCAAAGGATTATTTAGTTATTTATTTATTCATTCGTTCATATCAATACTAAGTCGTCATGTCATTTAAGGGAGATTTAATGACGATTTCTCACAAGACCTCTTCATATTATTTTGAACTATTTAAAATAATCCAGTTGCTTGGATTGTTCCCACTCTTTCTGGTCCTCCACTTTTTTTTAAGGACTCTTCGAAACTGACCCCAGTACTGCGATAACTGCTAGCATCTTCTTGTGCAAAAATTTGTTTCGCAACCTCGAGATATATAGCTATCTTTTTCTCTTTGTCTTGTGGGCTACCGGCAGTCTATATTTGGAATGTTTTCTTCATGTTGATGATCAGATCCGGTCTTCTGGTCTGAGTTGGAAGGGGAGCTGTTTAACACCCCATAAAAGATTATGGTCCAGTTTCTAAAATAAATGCCTTTATTTGCATTGTTGTTGTTAGAATTATTATTTCAAACACTTTTATGTATGATTGTCACGAACATTCAGTCAGTCGGTTAAGTGCCATATGCGGTATACGCTTATGCGATCATGTCCCGAAAGAGACATGACTGACTGAGAAAGAGATTTTCCCGTTGTAGGTTGCCATTAGTTTCTACGGTAGACTGGTTGCCGAACAAAGCTACAGAACCCAAACTGTCCTGCTATTTAACCCACAACTGAAGGAAGAAGAGACGGATTAATCCCCTTTCCAAGAGTAGTTGCGTGTAAGTGAATGCAACGAATTGAACTGGATCTCGAACTCGGTTCTCCGTTTTATCGTTCCGAGCCAATATCCACTGCACCATCTAACCAGCCCTTTCGATATACCATACAGCATTGTAGACCAAACGTCTTGAAATTTTACCGCATTACCTTTTTGCATGCATCTATGGTAATATGCAAAATCGATTAAATTCCTGTACATTAATCTATTCGGACTTTTATACTCATCTGGTTCGTTTTAGTCACAACCTTTCGGCCGTTGTATTCTTAGGTCGTCTTTGGGTGACTGGTAGCTTTGTGTCAATTTCTCGTCAAACCGTTTAGAAAGGATATCCGGATCAATTGTTCTAATCCATATTTTTGTGCTAATCCATAATTTATATATGTTAATTATTTTTGGTTAAATCATCTTTCTGGCGCTGCTTTTTTTTCTTTTCTTTTTTTTTAAATGAACCAGAGCATAAAAAATTCACTACCAAGAACGGGAATTGAACTTATTACTACTAAGCAATGAGATATATTTAATTATCGGTAGTCTTGTAGAACAATCAAGTGCAAAAGATTTTGGAGTTTTAAAGTAAATGGCTGCTCTTAATCAAAGAAATAATAAGCTATTATCAATACCCATTAAGTCTATAGTGAGTTCGATCCTTACCGAGTGCACCTCGTTTGTGATTTTATGCAAGACTCGTCGACGTTGTAAACCATCTTTTCAAACAAAGTCGTTCAATTTCTCTCATGCTGAATGGGTCCTCATGTGACTGATTAAATCGATACAGGACCGGCACACCTTTCCGAAATTAGGGCATTCGAAAAAATCTTAGACGATTGCAGAGAACCCTCTATCTGCAGAACCAACTTTGCTTTTGTGATTTGAACAGCGTCAACGCAGACATTTCAAATTCGCTAAGATATATTAGATCTTCAGGATGGCACATGCTCCCTGACGCTTGTACTGACCCCTGACACACTTTTTGACTGATCCCAGTTCACCGAAGAAGAAAACAAAACATCGCGCGAGTCGGTTCTCAGGTATGCGCATGAAGTAGCCAATCTAACGTAGCTGCCAATCGACAAAGTATGGCTTCGATGGTCGTTGACTGTAAATGCTTCCGAATTTCGACAGGCGGTACCGGATTCCACAAAACTTTCTCAAACTGCTGAACTGAACAGCATCCATGCTGACACGTCGCAAACTGATTGGATCTGATTAGTCAACTTTTCTCATTGGCTATAGAAGATATTACTGGTTTGCAGGATGGCTCTGGTGTATTCTCTGTACACTGACAGCCCTTTTTCCAGACTCCAATTCGCCAAAGACAGCACCTGGCGGTGTCGGTTCTTTGGTATGCGGATAGCCAATGTAGCTGCCAAACGACAAAGAATGGTTTCGATGGTTGTTGATTGAGAATGCTTCTGATTTTCGACATGCAGTACCTGATCATACCAATGTAACCGGCGGATTCTTTGTAGGCAGGACACGTTGAATCATTCAGCAATTCGAAAATGGCATCAAACCCAAGACTTGCAGTCATTTAACAGCTTTGAAACAAATACTTCATAGTAGAGCGAGACTTTGGTCTTACTGAAGAAATTCCCCTCCAGGAAGACACGGATGGAAAGGCATTCAACTATGAAAATCTTAACACATTACAATAAATACATCAAAATATTTACCTGGGCGATGGTTAAAGGTTAACAAGTCAGTCTCGAAGAGTATTCCTACTGTAGTGAGTCCAGTTTTCATTAGGTTGTTAATAATTGAGGTCATATGCAAGACTAAGCTCAACTTCGTAAATATCAATAATTATACCAACATTAGAGATAAATTTAGTCAGTTAGTTAATTGCCATACGTGATACACACTTGGGCGATCATGTCTCAAGAGAGATATGACTGACTAGACAGAAGATTTTCCAGCAGTAGTCTGTCATTATTTTCTGAGGTAGATGGTTGCCAACCAAGCTTATAGAACACAATTTGTTTTGCTACACAACCAATAGCTGGAGGGAGAAGAGATGGAGTAATAGCTTTCCAAAGGTTATTTGTGCGTAAGTGAATGAAACAAATTTGACTGGAATTCGAACTCGGCTCTCCGATTTCTCGTTCCGAGAAATTAGGGTAACATAAAAAGATGTAAACGCAACAGCATCAGCTGCCATCTTTCACGTATTCTTTTTGATTACCAACTGTGCTATTAATCCTCAGTGAATCGATATATCATTTCGAAAGACTTTTGTCGGTCATCTATGCTCGAATGACAAAGCGTTAATATCAGACACCCGAGCCGGAGCGATTGACTGGAAAAAGATAAAAGAGAAACGCCTAAAATAACACGAGATCATGACCCCCTTTTTTCCCCGCTTGCAATTAGGTTTCGTTAAACATTTCCATTATTGACGAAGGCAGATGTGGATACTCCAGTCTCTCTGTTGGGTAATGTTATTGCTGATTAAAAGTAAACGAAAAGCCATCCCAAAGATCAGGAATACCTGTCGTAGACCTCTAGTTAATAAATTCGTTTCACCGACCTATTCCGAATTCAGTGAACAAATTACGTTTCAATGTTCTAAACGAAGCTAATATATATATATATATATATATATATATATATATATATATATATATATATATATTGGTGCCTACTATAGCGAAATCTATAAGATCTATGCTGGAGTGTACCGAGTTTGATTCTAGGGCTGTCTTTTTATTAAATTAGCGTTGTGATAACTTTGAAAAGCTTTCGAGTAAACAACTGTTTTTATGACTACCGGAGAGTGGTGGTTAGCAGTACCGTCTCGTAAGTCATTTCAGCGGAGTAGTGAGTTCGATCCTTACTGGGTGACTGATTATTATGGCCTTGTGGGGAAAGTAAATTTACTTTTTAAAAAAGAAACGTTCAATAATTGAAAATAAATACTAGAAAAATAAGTAGGAAATGTGTGTTTCGATTTTACTGACTCCCTAAAATCGAAAAATAAAGCTACGTTTCAGAATAGGTTATAAAGATTCTTACAAAGAATCAGAGGGTCAGTTAAGCGCCATACGTGATACACGCTTGGGCGATCATGTCTCGAAAGAGACATGACTGACAGGGCAGAATATTTACCCGCATTAGGTTGTCATTTTATTTCTGCGGCAGACTAGTTGCCAACCAAGGCAATAGAACACAATCTGTTCTGCTATTTAACCCATAACTGGAGGGTGAAAATATGGATTCATACCTATCCCAAGGGTATTTGCACGTAAGTTAATGCAACGAATTCAACTGGATTTCGAACTCAGTTAGATTTCTTATTCCGAGCTGATATCTATTGCACCACAACACACGTCCAATTACATAGTTTACATACACAAAAAACGTTATATTCGCTTGAAAAATAGTAAGCCTTGTGCTGTAAATAAAAATTCAGCAGGCAACAGAAATATTGTTCTACAGAAGAATACTCGGAATACCAAGTACTGAACAACTGAGCAATGAGGAAGTCTTAAGGATAAAGGAACCATAAAAGACCACGCTTCTTGCGAACTGGTTCTATAGAATCACAAACAAGGAACTGTACCAAATAAGAGAAACCGCATCAATAGAGGACTTTCATGAAAAATTACAGCTAAATTATATGTCACGTGTAACACGAAGAGAAAATAATGACGTAATCAAAATGTTGACTTTCCACACTACTTCAAAAAAGCGTTGGGAAGGAAACCCTCATCAACAGTGTAAACAGCGATAACAGCTTTTGAATTTGAGAAAACATATTTTCCTGGAAAAAATTTTAAGAAAAAATATTTTTTAAATGTCAACCAGTACTTCTGTACTGGCTGCCCTGTCACTGAATGTAAAATGTGTCCTCATAAGTAAACGGTCACTATTACCATTACCACTAAAGTTAAGCTGAACAGTCAATGAATGCCGAATGTTTCCGGTTAAAGAAACGGCTAATGATCCCATTACAACTAGAGATGAGGAGAACCGATACTCCACTTTGATCCCAGCCCAATGACCAGTGAGTAAAGAAAAGCGCAACTCAAGTTGGATGCTCTGTCAAGGAATGCTGAATGTTTCCTTATAAGAAAATGGCTAATATTATAATAACCAACAAAGATGAAGTGAACGCATGCTACACTTTGATCGTATTTCGGAAACTGAATTCCAATTATGCCTTCGGTAATAGGTTTTGAGAAGAGAGACGAGTGTAAAGAGATAAGAGAATAAAGAAAGTAGAGAGCAGTACCAGAACCCATCGAACCAGATGCAGTAATTGCAACTGCACATGTTGTTCCAAGTTTGGGCTGCACAGCCACAACAGCTGCTGCACCTCAACAACAGACCAAAAGCAACTGCTGGTGCAGATTCCATTGTCTTACGAGGCAGAAGGATTCCAATATAATAAGAAAAATAATGATTACAAATAATTCTAGTCGACTTTCTTTTATTGATAGGTCATTGTTTGGCTTTTGTTGATTATCTATCTATAAGTGGATTCATATTTTTATCGATATGGCATCTAAAATAACAACAATATATATATGAGTATCTTACATTAAGACATAAGAAAAAGAACAAAATAATCCAAAATCGCGAGGATGGCAGAAAGGATATATATATATATATATATTATATTATATTATATTATATTATATTTTAGAACATGTACATAATTTTTCTATATATAATCACTACGAAGGTACGTTCGTTTCAGCATTGAAGCCTCAATGCCTCATCAGGCGATGCGTAAAGTACTGGAAATCCTTTTCCTTTATATTTATTAAGTTTTGTTAGAGGTGTTGGCTGGGGTTTAGTGATAGGGTGATATTTCGTTGACAGTTGGAATTTTTTGTGGAGAGTGTTTAGTTAGAGGTGTTGGTGGGGGTTAGCGAGATAGAGGAATAAGTCTATGACTGTTGGAATTTATTTGGGGTGTTTCTGAAGTGGTTGATTAATGAGAGTCTTTGATTCTAGACAGTTGTAAATTCTAATTATCAGTTGGTTAGACTATATCTTTATGGATTTCTTAGAAGAGCCGATAATAGTTGGCGTGGATATTTGTTTATTTTTATTTAAGCAGAGTCTTTACAATCAATGTAAGTTTGCATATTTAATCTTAACTTTGGATTTAGGGAATATGTTTTTTGTATTAAATTTTAAATTTTTGATTTTTTATTTAGATCATTGTTTGGAAATCGTTTTCTCTATTAAATTTTAAATTTAAAATTTTTGATTTTTAATTAGATCATTGTTTGGAAATCCTTTTCACTATTAAATTTTTAAGTTTAAATTTCTATTCTCATATCGAGTCAATATATGATTCAACTTATTATGGTTATGGTTATTAACCTTATTCTAATCATGGTTATTGACCTTACTTTATAATTAATATTAATTAATACCGATTATGGTTATTAACCTTACACTATTAGTCAATACTAATTATGGTAATACACTTTATTTTATAGTTAATATTAAACCTTATAGAATTTTCATACATATATATATATGCACACACACACACACACACACACACACACACACACATATATATATATATATATATATATATATATATATAGGGTCCTATTTGGGGCTCTTGTAGTATTTTTTTAGCATGATTGTAATGTTAGATCTCTGATGTGCTTGCAATTTACTGTGTTTTCATGCCTCTGGTTTAAAAGCTTGTTACTGTTCATATATTTAAGCATCTCAATTTTTTCTTGAAGACAAAGGAAACATGGTTCCTTTATAGATTTAGCTGTTCTTGCTTGTTTAAAGATTTTCCATTTAACTTTAGGCGTTTTATTTTTGTCTTTTAAATTCCAAAAGTATTTGGAGAGAGATGTCATGTTTTGTTTTTCTTTGTTATTGAAGGATGAGAGGTGATTATAAAATCGCTTTTAAAATACGTTCATAGTATTTCCGATATACATTTTTTAATCCTTAGGATTCTCCATGGATGAGATTGAACACATATATATCAGGGGTTTCGTTAGACATTTGTTGTTCATGGGGCATTGGTTAGGGTTTCTACAGTTATAGGGGTTGTAATTATGGGCCGGACTGTTATTAGTGTTGGAGTTATTTTTGTTGTATGCTGGGTTTGTATTTTGTTGTTATGTACTTTAATTATTTTTCTAGATTATTAGAGCAGCTATAGCTTAGTTTAATTGCATTTTTATTGAATATTTTATTTAGAGGGTTATTTTTGGGGAAATGCTTATCTATTAGTTGAAGAAATTTATGTCCCAGCTTGAAGTTAATTGATAGATTAAAAGGAGGGTTATACCACATGATTTTTCGGTTCCTATTTTTGCTTTTTGAACTTCTGAATTTTTGAATATCACCCTATCACTAAACCCCAGCCAACACATCTAATAAAAGTAAATAAATATAAAGGAAAAGGATTTCCAGTACTTTACGCATCGCCTGATGAGGCATTGATGCTTCAATGCTGAAACGAACGTACCATCGTAGCGATTATATATAGAAAAATTATGTACATGTTCTAAAATATAATTTATAATAAATATTCACAGCTCTATATATTATATATCGAGCACTGTTTTAAATTAATGTTTTGGACATTGAAAGAATTATTCGTTCTGTATTCACTCGGATATATATATATATATATATATATATATATATATATATAGTCATCCGTAGAAAGATCTGTTTCGCTATATCACAGCTCATCAGTACGGTTAGAAATCCGATTGCTTTTAACCCAGGATTGAAATCCGACCGAATTGGCGTCCGTCGACGATTCTACCTCTGAGCTATGGCCGCTCTTTATATATATATATTGTTAATTTTTCAAAATAACGAGTGAAAGATGTATATTTTATTTTTGCAATATTTTTACATAAATAAAAACATTTAGAAATTATTTTAAACATCTTAATTCGAAATGATTTGTATTAAGCTTTTTCATTTTTAATGAATAAATAACGGAAAATAAAAAAAAAAGAATTTTAACTAAAATTTCAAACATGTTAGAAGGGATTAACATTTTTTTCAAATAATGACAACAAAATTTGATTTTTTGCATCATGCTATGCTGTTTTTCTTTTGGCATTTGCATGGACATACATACATGCATACATACATACCTGCATGCATATATATATATAGCATCGCTCGTTCAGTAATGAATTAGAGCACCTGGCTAATGACGTACGATATATGATACGCTAAAAGTCTGCCTCCGAGCGCGCATAGCTCAGACGTAGAATCGCCGACTGACGCCAATTCGGTCGGGTTTCAATCCTGGGTTAAAAGCAATCGGACGTCTAACCGTACTGATCAGCTGTGATACAGCGAAACAGATGTGTCTGCGGATGACTATATATATGCACAACGGTCTTTATTATAATAGGATTTATTTCGAACAGAATTTACCTCATTTCGGCAAGATCTGAATCACGGATGTGCGTTGTGGTGCATTGGATATCGGCTCGGAACGACAAATCGGGGAGCCGAGTTCGAATTCCAGCTGAATTCATTGCATTCACTTACGCGCAAATACCCTTGGGAAAGGTATTAATCTGGCTATTCCTCCCAGTTATGGGTTAAATAACAGGACAGATTGGGTTCTATAGCCTTGGTCGGCAACCAGTCTACCGCAGAAAGCAATGGCAACCTAATACGGGATAATCTTCTGCCCAGTCAGTCATGTCTCTTTCGAGAGACATGATCGCCCAAGCGTGTATCACGTATGGCACTTAACTGACTGACTGACTGAATCACTGAATATGAATTAAATCAACATTTTATCTATTCATTGTGTTCGTAAAGGCACTAAAACAGATACACAGATTTCACCAGAAAATAAGCACACTAAGTTCATTTTCCCTTCAACAGTCTATCGCAACTATCTTATTTCTCAGGAACTACCATGAAGTGTATATTTGATTTAACAGCAACGCCAGTATTAAATTTCCATTGGTTAACTTTAATTGAAAAAAAATCTACTGAAAAGTTCTTTCTAAAGGAAGTTCTTGTTTTTTCTCTCTTAATATCTCCACAGTGTAGGAAAGCAGAGACTAAGGAAAAATCACGCCGTCAATTAAAATGAAAAGAAAACCTATGCCAGTATTCCAAGCCAGCTTGCCTGGAAATTTAAAATTCGGATTTCTACCTTTAACCTGTACTCGAACACCTACAGGAGAGTCGTGGCTATCTCTTTCAAGATGCAAATAGGATAGTTAGTTATAAAGCCAAGCAGTAAGGTAATATAAAATAAACCTACGCGGAGATCTTTTTTTTCTTTTTAATTTTAAGTCCTAGTTGCTTGTCATAACGAAGTGATTATGATAAACTAAAAAGAAAGACAAAAATATTCGTCAAAAATTAAAAATAATTATCAATGTCCCATATTAGAAATTTAAAAATTGAAGATTATTACAACATATTATTACTTACAAGAGAAATTAGAATAAAGAATTTTTTTTTTTTTTATAAGCGTTTCACCCCGAGCAAGGCATGTCACTGCCACTACTGCGCAGGGGGCTACGTAGAGTGGAGAAAGGATGATTAAATATAGGAAATGTCAGAGGGTGGGTGATAGGCGGGTAAGGATACCGAGAATGAGGGTTGGGTAGATGAGAGTGTTCTGAGAATAATTGGAAGTTAGTGTGATAGGAGGTGTCTATTGACCCTACATTTAAACACCTGGAGATTGTAACTGTCGGGAAAGCAGAGTTGTGGAAGGGAGTTCCACAGGCGTGAAGCGCGAGGAAAAGAAGCTGTTGGAGTAGAATTTACGGTTACATCTTATTTGTTTAACTGTAAAAGGGTGGGACCTAGTTGCTAATCTAGTATCTCGAGTAAATTCGTGCTTAGGCGGCACCAGTGATCTAAGCTCATCGGAGCAGTAGCCATGAAAGTACTTGTAGAAGAGGCACAGGGAAGCCACATTACGCCGGTGAGAGAGCGGCTGCAGCCGGTCTGCCAAGTCAGTATCAACCACGTTACAGATCCTCCTTTGTATTTTGTCAAGAAGCCCAAGGAGAGCAGCAGGGGCACCCGACCAGATATGGCAGCAATATTCAATACACGGTCGGATGGTAGATTTGTATATGTGCAGAATAGATTCAGGTGGGAAAAACTTCCGGGCCCTGAAAGTGAATAATAATTGATAATGCTTCATCTAAGAAATTTAGACACCTTAAGACGATTACATCTTATTAATAGTTGGTTTAAACAAGCAAGAGAAATAAGATGAAAGAAATATTAATAAAAGAAATGTATAATAGTCGACAATGCTTCCATAGATTTTCGCCATATTATTTTATCTTTTTTTTTCTATACTTCAATATAATGAATGCGATATATTAACAATTATTCATCCTGCTAGCCTCATCTCTTTTTGTACTACAAGAAATTTAGTCACTGTTTGCTTAAGCTGCTCTTAAATTTCCATTGTGCCATTAACCTTCACAAAATTTTGAACAAAACCTTGTATTTCCCTTCTCTTACTTTAAGGAAATATAAAACCAGAAATTGTAGTCACAATTTAGGAAAGAGGGTTTTATTGAAACGTGCTAGAAAGAAAATTAGCTTTACAATAATGATATCGGTTACTTATTCACTACTGTTATTTACTATGTATGAAAAGTAAACCTGGGCGTTGCCCATGACTTCATAGCAAACTTGTCTCTTATTAGGTACCTCCCTATTGTGTCTTTGTATCAGATTAATCTGCTCTGGGTCAATAAGTATTCATTAAAAATTAACATTAAAAAGAAAGTTGTTTTGCGTTCCAATTTTGTCGTATCTATAAAAAGATATATATATATATATATATATATATATATATATATATATATATATGTCCAGGTTACTCGAAAATAAAAAAAACTTGCACATAAGTCAGGCATGCACGACAGTTAAATCCCTAGACATAGGTCTGGTTTGTGCGAGAGTCCAAAAGGGAGAAATAGGTTAATTTTGCATGACAGTCAAACAGGTACAAACGACACAAAGGTGGCTCCTTTTTTTTTTTTTTTTTTTTTGGACAAGCGCTACTTTTCTGTACGTGGGTTCTTGACTTCAACCGATAGACAGTGGCGATTCTACGGGAGTGAGGGTCAAGCCCCTCGGTTGCCCCATCCACATTTATAAACTTCAAAATTTTTTTAAATGGATGAGTGTCTGATTTTGATATTTAGAGTATTATTGTTCTTTTTGCCGAAAACCGTCGTGACTGTAAGTCGATTGTTTTTCACGTTACGTATTGTCTTCGTTTTGTTTATCGTTGATAGCAGGGAGACCATGGAGGAGGCATTAAAGAGCCTCAAAATCTCAGCAAAAGTGTTGGCGAGGCGGTCGCGTTCAATGTGAGAGGTGCCGCTTTAGACTGAACAAGAAGCGAAGAGTTTGGCGGGAAGTAATCTGATGGAAAAAAACATCAGATTACGGACAGAGTATAGGGGTACACGGATTGTTGTACATGGTGTTCGGCTCGACATACCCTGCGACCATGTAGGAGGCTTCTTTGCTTAGTTTAGTGCTGTCGAAGAATTAAACCGCATCGTTATCCAGGCGGGGATACCAACTGAGGACTTAGCTCTTCAAGTTGTGCTCAACCGCCAGGAGCTTATTAAAATCCCAGACATATTGTTGTGTCGGGGAAGAAAGATATCCATCGCGGTGAAAGGAAGAAGGCCCAACTGCTGGACGTGTGGTAATATTGGGCACTTGGCGAAAATGTGCCCGGGAAAAAACCGGCGACGGCACCAGTGACAGCAGCAGTTACACCGGCGACGGCACCAGTGACAGCAGCAGTTACACCGGCGACGGCACCAGTGACAGCAGCAGTTACACCGGTGACGGCACCAGTGACAGCAGCAGTTACACCGGCGACGGCACCAGTGACAGCAGCAGTTACACCGGCAACGGCACCAGTGACAGCAGCAGTTACACCGGTGACGGCACCAGTGACAGCAGCAGTTACACCGGCGACGGCACCAGTGACAGCAGCAGTTACACCGGCGACGGCACCAGTGACAGCAGCAGTTACACCGGTGACGGCACCAGTGACAGCAGCAGTTACACCGGCGACGGCACCAGTGACAGCAGCAGTTACACCGGCGACGGCACCAGTGACAGCAGCAGTTACACCGGCGACGGCACCGGCGACGGCACCAGTTGCCGAGACAGCAACATCAAAAATCCTTTAGGGGTGAAAAAAAATCCAGCCAGCAGCAGACAAGTGAGTGGAGGGGAAGAAAAAATCAGCCTCCTCTCCTCCTCAGGTCGATACATATAGATGGGTACTGACCCCGAAGAAGCAGCAGAAGGAGGAGTAGCAGCAGGAGAAGTCGGCTGAATTGGAAAGTTAAATGGAGTGTGAATAGATACCTCCACCTCGCTTCTCTTCACTGAAAAGGTGGAGGAAAAATGAGGAGGAAGGAAACAAAGTTTTTAAAAAAGAAAAGAAAGCTGAACGAAGCAGGGTGGAAAAAGCCCTGGTTACACACAAAACCCAACCTGCACTTGTTTCGCCATTGAAGACACTACAGTCGCAGAAGGTAACGCGCCTTTCTGTATCTTCAGTTAGAACTCCTCCAACTCTCGTCCCAAACCATCACCCAAATCATCCCCCAAACCATCACCTAAACCCTCTTCCCAACCTTCTCTCAGCTCTTCTCAAGAGGTGAAGAAATCATCAAAGAAGGAGTTTTACAAATGATGTAGGACATGTGAAGTAGATAGAGAGACCCGTGAGAAGGTCCTGCCCACACAGAAGAGAGCCCTCTTGAGATTGAGGGTTAAGTTTTCCAAACCCTTTTTCCTCATCTGTCCAAGCAATTTCAGTTGACTTTTTCCTATATTTGTCTATATTTTCCTGGTTCTATCTGTTGCCATTTTCTTTGAAATTTCCTTATTGCTTACTCGTTCTGTCCAAGAAAATTTCTTCTGGAGAGTCACATGTCTACTGCAACCATTTTTTTCTCCTCATCCGTGGGGGAGAGTGTCCAGCATTCACTACCATACAGGAGGATGGATAACATATACAGCACTCTTTGTTTCTAACGATATTTTTCTGCTTTTGAGCACCTTGCTTGAATTTTGGAAGGCTTCTTTCGCTCGTTTAATGCGTGTTCAGATTTCAGTGTACATTCTCTGTTAAAACCCTTCCCAGATATATAAACTGATGTAACTGTATGATGTTAACATCTCCAATTTGGCTTAGCCTCGTGATGAAACTACTTTGAAACGAATTGCTCGCTCATGGTTGAAATTGTAACGTTTAATATTCATTGACTCATACGTTTGAAATATTTCCACATTCTCATGAAACACTGAAGAAAGTGAAGCCCTTTCATTTTATTGCAGATGGGAAATTATTTTTACGTATTTTTTAAACGGTGTCCTAAA
The DNA here is from genome assembly GCA_037127315.1 of Ascarosepion bandense. NCBI lineage: Eukaryota > Metazoa > Mollusca > Cephalopoda > Sepiida > Sepiidae > Ascarosepion > Ascarosepion bandense. Next base: position 119,854 of record JBBBDQ010001272.1, on the reverse strand, counting down.
ATATACTTATTTTAGGCAAACACAAAAGTACTAAAGGAAGTCAATAAATTCTGTGGGTCATAGAAAATAACTAGGCCTTACTCTATCCACATATCGTATAAATAAATGGGCGTTATTTATTTATTTTGTTTTATATAAAGCGATGATCGGGTACCCAGCTTCGTCCTTAAACTAGTTTGTAACGAATCGCTCGTCCATAGTTGAAATCAGGGCTGGCGTGTACGACTCCCGAACTCCTTGATCTGATTGGAAACCTCGAGTAGTATTTTGTGACTGTCGATATCTTATCAACATTTGCTTTTTTTATATACGTTAGAAATTTAACTGAGCACAACTGACTATTAAAAGATGAAATATTTTAGCGCACTCTGACATCATTCTGCAGTCTTTTTCTTCGGCCAAACACGTGAATTTGTTTTGTTTAGACTAAGTACTGAAAAATAAAAAACACTACAAAAAATTCACTAGTTTTTAACTTTAATGTTGAATGTGGTAAAAAATTATTCAACTTTTTAACAAGAAAAATCTCAAGTTGACGTTTAAAATTACCGCAAAGCATTGTTGATATATTTAAGCTGGAATGAACTATTATGACATGTCTCTAATTTGTATTTAGATACATTGTATTTATTTAAAATTTTTCTAGTTGAATCATTCACCTATATTGCATATGAGCTATTATTGTATATAATTAGGTGAAAAGAAAAATTCATATTTTATATGAATACTACCTAATCGAAATTGAGATGTAGTACAGAGTTGGTCCGTGTCATAGACTCAGAGGGAGATGCACGAGGTCCTTGGACTGGCAATGTTTGAAATTCTAATGCTTAAAGGACATTGACACTAACTGGGCGTATAATATGATATGCGCTAAAAAAGACTGCCTTTTTCCACCGAAAGTTCGGTCGGGTTTCGAGCCTGGGTTAGGGAGCAATCGGCGTCTAACCGTACTGATGAGCTGTGATACAGCGAAACAGATCTGTCTGTGGATGACAATATTTACGCTCTCACACCCTGATTGAGCACTCTGGAGGAGGGGTAGACTTTGAAAAACAGTAGCCACTCTAGCGTGAACGCATCGCTCATTCATTAAAAATGAATTGGAGCACACTGACTGTTGGGCGCGTAATATGATATGCGCTAAAAAAAGACTGTCTTCTTCCACCGAAAGCCCCGTGGCCCAGGGGTAGAGTCGCCGACTGACGCCAGTTTGGTCGGGTTTCGAGCCTGGGTTAGGGAACAATCGGAGTCTAACCATACTGATGAGCTGTGATACAGCGAAACAGATCTGTCTGCGGATGACAATATAAATATATATATATATATATATATGATAGTTCGCCTAAAATATGCCTATACATCTGATTAACCATGGAATATCGTGTCTGTCTTCATTTTTACACGTACACACATACACATCTATATATATATATATATATATATATATATATATATATATATATATATATACCCAGATTGAGTGATTGAGCACTCTGGAAGAATGGTAGACTTTGAAAAAACAGTACCTACTCTAGCATCATTCATTCAATAATGATTTAGAAAACTCTGGCCACTGGCGTATGATACATACGCTAAAAGTCTGCCTCCTTCTACCGAGCGCCCATAGCTCAGAGGTAGAATCGCTGACTGACGCCAGTTCAATCGGGTTTCAATCCTGGGTTAAAAAGCAATCGGATGTCTAACCGTACTGATGAGCTGTGATACAGTGAAATAGCTCTGTCTGCGGATGACTATATATATATATATATATATATACACACACACACGCACACACTATCAGCCATAATTATTAGGCCACCCAAGATGTTTTTTTTAATGATGTATACTGTTTTTAGTATTTATTGCCAAGTTGATAATTCTAAATGAAAATAGAATAGTTCTTTTGATAATATTGCAAACTAACATGTGCATCAAATGAACTGTTCTGGTGTCCGGTTTTTGTGCTCTCTTCCCCATGCTAGTCTCTTCTTCTTGGTTGGCCGAAGCACGGGCTTCCTGGCTGCCTTGTATCATTTTGCTAAGTAATAATAACAAAAGAACCATTCTATTTTCACTTAGAATTATCAACTTGGCAATAAATACTAAAAATAGTATGAAATACATTTTTAAAAAACTGGGGTTGCCTAATAATTTTGGCCAGTTGTGTATATATATATATATATATATATATATATATATATATATATATATATATGGGAAATATACCATTAGAATAAATAACAACTTACTGCTGTTGTTTTTTGCTCTATTTTTCTTGTAAGCAAAGTAAATATTTTTTAAAAATTGAGAGGATGTGCGTTGGTGTAATGGATATCGGCTCCGAATAAGAAATCTGAGAGCCGGGCTAGAATTCTACTCGTTAAATTTTCTGATTAACTAGCAAAGAATATATATATATATATATATATATATATATATATATTACACACCAGGAAGAGCAAAGTAATTGTTTAGTGAAGATGTTTCTGTCTATTTTACTTTAAGGTAAAACCTGTTATCTTGTGGCGACGGTGGATTGTAACGAAATAAACTATCGAATGTCTTTTCTAACAAAAAGTTCCTATCAGTAAACCATAGGCATTTATAACATTGTAAATTTTACTCGTACAAAACCACTTTCAAGATAAAGAGACTTTTCTTTTTATCTGAAATCGGAATTTTATTCTTTTCTTTTATTTTTATTGCATGTAAATCTTTTGTTGTAAAACACAAATCTCTTGGGGGTTCCATTTCTTTACCTTTAAATTTATTTCCTCAAATACAAACAAGGATTAAAACTTTCAATATCAATAAAAAAAATTAGCTTTCTTCCGAAAACAACTTTATTTATTGATGTTTGTTACAGCACAAAAAAATATCTCACGCTATAGCAAGACCACTTTTCTATCCGCGTCGTCATTTTTCTATCTGAACAATGTGTGAATACCTATTTCTTTTTGTGTATAACGCACCTCTCTCAACACTTTACAACAATACCTGACACTTGTGAGAAAATGAAACGAGGCAGTATTTAATTGTTCGCCTACTCGGAATGAAGTGTAGCACAAGGCCGAGTTTTAAAAACTGGGAGTTCTTTGTGCACGTACGACTACGGACAAAAATTGCTCAAGGTTCCACCTCAGTATTTCATCGTTTGAAGACTCCTCAGACACCAGGGATTGGCCCTTAGCTCACTTCAATAGAATTTCAGCCCCCGCTCCAAACCAAGCACGAGAATGTTTAGTTTAGTATGGACCAAGAATACAAATGTGAAGAACACAATGACAATCAAATTCAAAGCATTACTAAATTCCTACATGACTAGCTCGTTGACCAAATTACTAAGTTTTATTATAAAAGATCCTCTGGTGCTATTAACCGTTTCTTTACATAAAAATATTCGGTTTAGCTTGGTTTGGTTTATTATATTTTATAGCCTATCAACCTGAATAGATTATTTAATGAGAGCAAGATATTTAGGCTAGGTTTTTTTTTATGAATAGAATATGTATTCTTTGTAATAAATCAGTATTTTTGTAAAGATTTTTTTTTTTGTCGTGAATCAAATGTATTGCTTGTAATTTTATTTATTTTTTTCAATAAAATGTATTTTTTAATACTTTCATAGTGTTTTTACCCCAGTTGATGGTTAACTATTTGCGCATAGCTGGAACTCTAACAGGTGCTACAAACCCGGATCAAGGTGGACCTGAGAACAACAACAATTAATTGCTGCCGGATGTAGTTTATTGTCATACCCAGGATATAAAATACACAGAATTCACTGACCGAGAAGACGATACTACTGTCGGTTCAAATTTAGAAATTCTTTCTATTAAAACACTTCTTTTTTTTTTCAGGAAAATAGGTTTCCCGAGTCCAGTAGCTGTTATAGCTCTTTCTAGTATCGATGGCGGCTTCCTTTCTAACTTTTGTTTAAAGTAATGTAAAACGTTAACATTTTGACTATGTTATTATTTTCTCTTCGTGTTACATATATTCTTAGCTGTTACTACTGTTGAAAGTTCTCAACTAATGTAGTTTCTATTGTTGTTATCATTATTATCATCATTATTATTTTTTTTATTATTATACAGCAAGGTTTACTCTAAACAAGGCCCGGGGACCACTCGAGATAGAAGGTTATGTTAAGGGGTAAGTTATATGGATAGGAAGTGAAGATAACAGTTGACTCTAGATATGAACAAGATTGTAGTGATCGGGGGAAACGTCCTCTTGGGAGTCTGTCCCACAGGGCAGTGGTTCATGGGAAGAGGCTGTTTGAGAGAAACTTACTTCTCGCCGATGAAATACAGGGGGAATGTGGATGATTTGCTACTATGTAAGTGGCATGGCGAGTCTAAGCCATAAAGGTTCGTTGGTACAGTTCTTCCGTTATGATTTTACAGTGACAGTCGACGAGATTCAAATAAAGATGGTCATCGCACGAATTTTAACGATTGATCTAAGGAAGCGGTTGTATACAACTGACAGTTGAGATATTCTGAATGAGTTTGGCGCCATGTATAGCATTGATATGAAAATCTCGATCTGTAGAGAATATTAAAAAAGTATTTTTGCATTTATTTACAAACATCGTTTATTAATATATTAATCATCTTAAAATAAATATTAATAAAATCAATATATTTATTTATCTTTCTTCTGGTGTGTGAATTTACTCCTGCGAAACTCTGAGTTGTAAGATAATTAATCGAACGTTGTATTTATTTATTCATTATTAATGATCCATTTCTTAATATTTAGCACTTTATTTACGAAATCTACTTGCTTGAAAAGCATTCTCCTCCAGTATTTGTCGACGTGTTTCGTTAAGCGTAAACACTTATATACAATATTACTACAAAAGTAGTTATTTTGTTAGGACACTATCTGTATCTTATTAAGTTAAGGTGTCTATTTCAAGTTGAAGAGTTTCAAAAAGTTCAAAACTAGCCAAACGCCCTGAATCAGGGAGGCATTGTTACATCGACAGTCTGGACCAATCAAAATAAAAATAATTACTAATTTGAAGAATATGAGAACAGACTCTAAAAACAATTTATTGGGTCATTAGTATTAATATTTGATTAAAATATATTAGCATTATTAATCGACTATTAGATTCACTTTACTTTATTCTTATTACGAATTTTAAATTATAAGTTTAGCAAAACGTTAGATTTAGATTATTATAAAGTTATTCAGATATTAAACGAGAAAAAGATATACATATACATATAGCTATCCATATAGGGACAAATAGGCAAGTAAATAAAAGATATACATATACAAATAGCTATCCATATAGGGACAAATAGACAAGTAAATACGCATACAAACAGATATTGATAAACAAACACCTATACAGATGAATATACGTATATATATATATATATATATATATATATATATATATATATATATACCTAGTCAAATTTTAACAATTGTTTTTATCGACGTGTCAATTTACCAGTTAAATTCTAAAGCCAGGTTTGGAAAACGTCTCCAAAGGCTACAATATTGATATACATATAAGAGCGAATTCGTAAAATGGCATGGACCTTGTATGAACGAGGTCAAAATAGACACAGTCATATTTCACTGCATGAATAAATGAACATAATTAAATATATACGCGCACAAAACACATGAGCAAAGAAAAAACTTACGCGACTAAAAACTACACAGAGCTTCATATACAAAATAGACAATAAAACCACATACATGAAACTACTTATATTTAACTTCTGGCATAAATATACGCAAATAAGCGCAGGAATATTCACACAGAAGCATACGCACATATATAAACGTGCATAGACAAGAATATATATATATATATATATATATATATATATATATACACGCATATATGGACATCCGAACATATATACGCATACACATATATTACTTCAAACGTTATTATAGTGAAGCGCCCCATTATTATTTATTTATTAAAATAAATTAATAAATAATTATTTGGTGTGTATTATGTATATTGTCCTGAGCATTCGAGAAATCTCACGAGGACGATAGACGCAATACACACTATTTATTTAAATAAATAAAAATAGGACGCCTGTTTCAAATACGAAGTGTCCACTATAATAACGTTTAAAACTACATCTTTCAGTCAAGCCCTTGATCGGGAGATTGGAAGTTTTGAGGAGCGTGAAACCACCTCTTAACTGCACTTGTTACCGGGTTCTACTTAACCCGGAGTAGTTAGGATTCCAGCTATGAACAAATAGTGAACTCCTAAGCAAAAAGCAGAACTACATATTTTTATAGTAAAGTGACAACACCAAGAAACAAAAAATAAATTTTTATAGTAAAATTACCAACAATATGTTTATGATCTACAAATTATACATGTAAAAAAAAAAACATATTTACCCTGAAATATAAAATTATGTAAAATATAAGTTGAAAGCAAAAAATATTTAGATTTAGAGTTGTTGATATGACGCTAAACAAAATCATTCAACCAATCGAACTTCAAAAATCACACGGTAAAATACTACCGTATTCTAATTACAAGAAGACATTTCAATAGTAGAGGGTTTAGGAAATGCTTACATATATTGTGAGATAAGGGAGACAGAAAAATCCTCCCACTCCTACTATATTCAACATTAATTAAGGAAACAATTTCTGTTTTGACAAACAAATTCATAAAAACTGAGAGAATATTCCGAAGAAAACGATTTTGAATTTTTCAGGTTCGAACTCCTTGAGAATATTTAATAAGTTTGAGAAGGTTGGAATAAAAAATGTCCTGCGTGGAAATAATATATATATATATATATATATATATATATATATATATATATATATATATATATATATATAATATTTTATAAAGGATTTTTCAAGTATTACCTTGGGTAATACATATTTCGCCGCTTTGATGTCCTTAACGCGGCTCGTCAAACCCAAATGGTTCAACAGTATGTAATCGAACTATCAACCCCACCAAAAAAAAAATTCTTCTCTTTTATTTGATTCTCCATAGACGCCCACATGTCCATATTAGGACGGACATTTGTGACGGTTATGTACGAAAAGGTTCTCGTTCATTCGAAAAAGAGCCCCAAAGAAAGGGGAAGGCAAGGATATGGGTGGGTTGACGGTTGGTAAGTGCAAGGAAGAAAGTTGTAAAACAGAAAGAAAACGGGGGAAGCAGATAGAATCGGAGTGGAAAGCAAGAAGCGAAAAAGGAAGGGACCAAGAGACACAATAATGAAGGGGCAAAGAGATACGATCACAGGAAATACCGTATCGCAAGAAATAAATGTTGACGCCATTTCTCCTGATAATGTCTCAAAACCCCTACCCGTTCTCATAGAAAAAACCTGAAAAATTTAACTATGAAATTTAATTTCAAATATATTGAGATATATTTTCGGTACGGAAAAAATCTTATATCATAATTTTAATGCAATTTGAAAACATAATTGCTCTCACTATAACTTAAAATTTAATTCGAATTTAAAATAATTTTAAAACCACTGAAAATATCAAAATTAAAAATATAGTTAAAGAAACAGCAGAAAAGAAAAGTTACCAGGAATTTGTACCTATAAATTAAAGTCAACTATAGGGAATCTTTATGGTGAAAGTAAATCGAATCTCCTAATGTACCCCTAGTCGTAATGTATTCTAACTATAGTTAAAATAATAGCTCTCACTCCGAAATATAATTTCATAAAATACTCTATTATAATACGATCCCAAAGATTATCTAAGATACGAGTAATACTAATAATAGATAATAGTAAGCCGGAGAATAGTAATAACAAATGAACCAATAAAGAGATAAGAAATCTCTTCATACCTACGCATATACGTATATAAATTGTCATAATTGCACATAATCGACCCTCTAAATACCAAGAACAAAGACCTTAGAAATAAAAAGAAAAGAAAAGAAATCCCACACACCCCCACCTGTAAATGGTGGTAAATTAAACTATCGACGCTGCATAAAAAACTATCTACAGTGCATAAGGTAAAGCCAAGAGGATCCTATGTCCCAATATGAGATATTCCAAAAACGACCTGTTCGAAGCTAAGCTACCCCATACCCTCCTAACCACATACGGACGTTCAACTTCCACTACACTTGGGTAGTAGTAAAATAAACAAATAAATAAAATGTCTACTCTTCTTTAAGAAAACCATAAACCCCATATAAGAGCTCCCCAGACAAAATACATAAGGAACCTGTCTTAAAGTAAGCTACCCCTCCCAACCCATATCTCTAAGGCTACAATGCGGCTGACAAAATCGGAATAAGCTCCCGACCCCGCTCTCATTTAAACATCATATCACCATATATAGATCGTTTTCACCATTTAATTTACGTTACAATTCTTCCCCGATGAGAAGTGCGCCTTGGAAGTCAAAAATGAAATGTTAAACAGATAAATATAAGGGGTAGGGGGATTGGGAAAGATTAAAAAGAAAAAGATAATGATTCAAACGATGTGGGCGTCTATGGAGAATCAAATAAAAGAGAAGAATTTTTTTTTTTTTTGGTGGGGGTGATATTTCGATTATCTACTGTTGTACCATTTGGGTCTGACGAGCTGCGTTAAGAACATCAAAGTGGCGAAATATGTATTACCCAAGGTAATAATTGAAAAATCCTTTATAAAATATTACTCTGTTAAATTAAATAAATGAATTTAACATTGAGTTCTCTCGAGTTCGTCTCTGTTGGAATTTACCCGGATTACATACCAAGTGTACTATGTTATATATATATATATATATATATATATATATATATATATATATATATATCCGTCAATGAAACTCCGAAGGTATCAACCACCTACCCACGAGAGGTAGATGCAGTACAAGCAATTTAAATGAAAACACCGAGCCTGTAATCAAACATTCTTGTCTGCTTTTCCCCAGACAAGACTCTACCCTTCGGCGGAGGATCGTCTGGGTTCCTCTCCGTCCGAAGGCAGAGATTCCAACATTGACGCACGCAATCGATCTCCTCAGACTGTCAATGACACTTCAAAATCCCAAACTGTTATTAGTCTTTATTTAGCCTGATTATTTATGGTAAATATTGTACGAAAATTATTTATCGTAAATCGGTAGAAATAAATATATAGATATACTGCTTGATTAAAAACAGAATATCTACTCAAATACGAGTATGGATTAAAAATAATGTTCAGACAAATAATTTCAATATGTCGGTTGTTAAAACCATTTCGTTAATTTTCAGGATTTTCCGTACATTGTATGTTTACATTTGTTGACATTACGATACATTTCAGAGCAGAAATGGTTATTCACGTAGAATCGAAAATTGTGTTATATGCTATGTTATGTTATATAGGCTTGATTTGACTTCCTTCAGACTGGTATCATTCGTGTTCGAGTAGTCTAAGACGCACCAGATCAATTTGTGGTTTCCCCTATGTTGATTGGGGTCGCAGATTCGAATCCTGCCGAATAACGTACATTTTCGTACAAAATTTAATAATCAGAAATAAATATATAAATGTACTGCTTGAATAAAAACAACATATCTACTCAAATACGAGTATCGATTACAATAATGTTCAAACAAATAATTTCATATATATATATATATATATATATATATATATATATATTCTTGTATATGCGCTTTTATATATACGAATATTTCTGCGCCTATTTGCGTATATTTACTCCAGAAGTTGCGTATAAATAGTTTCATGTATATTGTTATATCTTTTATTTTGTATATGATGACCTGTGGAATTTTTAGTTGCGTACATTTTTGTTTTTTTGCTTGTGTATTTGCGTGAGTGTATATCTAATTATGTGTATTTGCTCATGCACTGTAATATGACTGTGTCGGTCTTGAATTCGTTCATTCAAGGGTCTAGCTATCTTACGAATTCGCTCTTACATATATCCAATATCGTAGCCTTGTCAGACGTTCTCGAAACCTGGCTTTAAAATTTAACGGATAAATTGAGACGCCGATAAAAACAAAATTTTTAAAATTGTTTATATATATATATATATATATATATATATATATATATATATATATATTTGTATGTGTGTATACTCGTCTATTTGTTCATATGTGGATGTCTATATATTTGTATATGTGGGCGTCCATGTGTTTTCCTCGTTTAATATGGAGAACTTTATAATCTAAGCCTAATGATTTGTTAAACTTAGATTTTAAAATTCGCAATAAAAGCAAAGTAATGTAAAGTGAATCTATTAGTCGATTAATAATGCTGATCTCTATTATAATCAAATATTAATACCCCCAATAAATTGTTTTTAGAGTCTGTTCTCATATTCTTCAAATTAGAAATTACTTTATTTTGATTGGTCCACACTGTCTATGTAACAATGCTTCTCTGATTAAGTGGGATATATATATATAGTTTTGTAATTTTGTTATTACAATGGAGTATAATATAACTACACAAAAATTTTCATGTTTCAGAACAATACTGTTCTTCTTCAGGTGATATGTTAAAATAAATGGTGAAAGTGGTTTATTTTTTAAATATAAGATGAATTCATAGTTACTTAGAAAATTAAGGAGTAATAGTTGGAGAAAATGCTTTTGTTCAATCAAAAATGAGTATTATGTAACCATGGAGATTTAATATTTGGGTTATAAAAGGGAGCAGGATAGCTTGGATCTAGACATGTCACTTTTTAATTTTGTCTGGATAGGATACATAGTGCGACCTTAGATTTTTTAAATAGGTAGACAATTTTTAACAGGCGGTTAGATTTTAGGTTTTCGTATTGAACAATAGATGTTTTTACTACTATCTCATGAGTAAATGGGGCTTGAATGTTTAGGTCAGAATTAAGATTAAATAATTATGGTGTACTTAGTTATATTCTATTAAGATCAAACATTCAAGTATTGTGTGGGTCATTTATTTTAGTAAAATAATTTTAATTTTTTTAATTATGTTGGAGTAAGTTATAAATGAAACATTGTAAATAATTAAATTTTAAAAAAGTATTATTTTGTCTGAGTAAGGTACACAGTGATACCACACAATACTTAAATAGGTAAATAATTTTTAACAGCAAGTTGGATTTTTTTAAACTACTTCATGAGTAAAGGGGCTAGAATGTTTATGTTATAATTAGGATTAAATAATTATGATATATTAAAGTATATTGTCGTTAAGAAAACTAATTAAGTATTGTGTGGGTTATGTATTTTAGTAACATAATTATTCATTTTTAAGTTATATTAAAGCATTGAAATGAAACATTGTAGTTTTCTTATAAATTAAAATAGAATTATTTTCTCTGGGTAAGATACATTGTGGGAACATACATAATTTAAATGGACAGACAACAATCTTTTACGGCAGGCTGAACTTCAAGATTCTTTATAAAGGAAGTTTAAAAGTGTTCTTAGTAGATCCAGTGTAAACTTTTTTAATAGTTGGGTTTTCATTTGATGTTATATTACATTGGTACACAATTTGATTTGTTAGACACCTATCTTCCGTTAAGCTCTACTCTGTATCAAGCGCTCTTTATAAAAGTAAATGCTTGAACAGTTGGTTTTAATGTACGTGTTCTTCCACATTCTTGTAATATATATATATATATATATATATATATATATATATATATATATATATATATAGTGTATCGAGGCAGCAAATAATTTTCTAAACATATGCTGTTAAATATAAGAGAATGAATGTCTATCATATTTAATTATGAGCCTTTCTAAACGTCGTATTTTGGCTTTAATTTCAGTTGAAAATAGAGACAAAAATTCTCCAACATTTGGATAATTATTTATTGATTTTCTTCTAAGCTTTCGGCTCACATGAGCCATCTTCAGAGAGGTTGTTTTGACTGAATTATTATAACATCCACCATCACCGACGATTATATTTTGTGTTGACATAAAACTCCGCTAGGCAACGGCGATAGTTACCGAAAATAACAAACGCAGTTCTTAAGTTTGCAATGCGGTTTTATGACGTCACACCGCGTGATAGCGCGAAATGACAACAAAATCATGTATTCAAATGCAATGTAATGTGTTATGTCCGGATTTAAAGGTGATTTTATTGAGTGTTGATTGTTTAGATTTTATGTACATGGCCTCCAATATATGAAGGTTCCTCTTACTGTGTGTATAAGTAAGGATCACCGTATATATATATATATATATATATATATATATATATATATATTGTTTGGATAGAATAAGTAAAAAAAAGTCTGAAAAACAGGTCTTTAATCTAATATGTTTCACTTTAACAAGCTTTTTCAAAGATTTTTCTCATTTTTATTATCTACTATATATTATATCATTATCATATTTTTATTATTATTTTATTATATATTTATTATTCTTCTCCCATTCACTACATATTATATTATTAGCATATATCATTATAAGTTATTTATATTGCTATAAGAGCATAGTTTTTTCTTTTTGTTTTTTTCTCTCAACATTTAAAAATTTTCATCTACTGCTTTATTACACCTGCCATGCATCTGACCAATTAAATCAAACCTGAATCAACATACTGTCTCTAGATTTTGTAAAAAAAATATAATTTTAAAAACATTTCTTCTTTAAAAAATCACTGATGAAACTTGTTAAAGTGAAACATGTTAGATTAAAAATACTTTTTCCTAACTGCTTTTTACGTATTCTATTCAACTTGTCGGATTTGCACACACACACACACACACACACACACACACACACACACACATATATATATATATATATATATATATATATATGTATATATGTATGTATGTATTTGTGTGTGCGCGCGCATGCTCGTGTCCGTAAGCGCCATTGTTTTCGTGTTTATTCAAAAGATTTCTTGTGTGAATTCCCATGGTCTCTTGTTTGTCCCTTTTCTATATATGTTAATAATAAATATGTGTTAAGGACTTTTTTTGCCAATATAAACCAGCTGAGTATATAGAAAAGGAAGCCCTAGAAACAGCAAACGAATGATAAGACATGTTTTCGGATTCAACCAGAGTAAAAGCAGCAGTCTGATGCTACCGGAAGTGAAACGGTGAGAGGAGACCCAAGATCAACTGTTTTTACCGCCAACCGGCAACTATTTTCCGCCATTATTAAGCGCCCTCCCGCCGCTCGTCACTTGTTATCAATGTTGACTTTTCATTAAGTCGTCAAACACTGGACTTGAGCCAACCTACCGCCCTTTCTGTAATCATTTGTAAGTTTTCATGGCAGAGACACATGAAGTCACTGGGTTACTTTATTAGTAAGCGAAAGATCTCTAAAATGATTTCGTGAAGAACATGAAGGAGAACTGCGTTAGAATGTTTTACCAAGAAAAAAAGGGCATATTTTTCCTTTTCTTTATTTTTTGTTAACTTTTTTCTGAATTCGTAGAATAAAAACAGCAGAAAAATATCTTGTAAGAAAAGCAACAAAGCTGAATTGTTAGCGATACTCTCTTAAGAATGACTCGTAATGGGAAAATAGCAACTCAGAGGATCTTAACAGTTTCGCTCTTATTTTTAATTCAGTTTCAATATTCCATTGAGTTAGTTATTTACTAAGTGTTCCAGACTTAGACCTAGTATCTAGTTTGCATCGTAATTTAGTCATATTTCTCCGACAAGGTCGAGAGGTGAGAGTTCGAAACTCGTGAAACGCCAAGATTTTGAATGCTGAAGGTAAGCGAGCAACTTGGATGTTTGATGGAACATAATCTTTCTCTTCCTATTTGAACTAAAAACTAAGCTTATATACAAAACACTTGATAAAATCCACTTGCATCAATGAGGATATCTGCAGTTTTACTGTAAATCACTTTAGCGGACGAGGAAAATATTCATGAGTTAATTCCAAGTTCTTAAACCCTTAATTGGTTACCCCAAGTTCTTTTTTAGCCCCTTTTGATTTAGGACTGATTTAAAATTGTGTAAGCATCTGTTATAATGTTTGTCTTTATTCAAAATAGGCGAGAATTGGGAAGTCCGTATTTAGAGTATCGAAGAAACAGAATACTCATGCATAGAAGGGAAATACTTGAATAAACCAAATACAACTGAAAACCTTCTCTAATGTCGCTACTCACCATATTTATAAGTCAGAGCAGTTCATTGTCACAGCAGCAGAGAAGAGCTACAACAGCATCTTAAAAAGTTCTAGGGTAAAAAAGAAATCTATCCTCTATTTAAGCAATTAAAAATCAAGTTAATTTTTTTTTTTTTCAATTTGTCAATTTAAATATTCACTATTAATCTGATATATACAATGCTGGTGCGTACTAACCACGAACACCAGACAGGGTGTGGGGATGCCTTGCTTTGTGACCCTCGCTAGCTATCTTATTAACATTTGTTTTTTCTAGTTGTATTTATATACGTTACAAATTAAACGATGTACAACTACCTATTTAAAGAGGAAACATTTTCAAGGATTGTGACATCATTCTGAGGTCTTATTTTTGTCCAAATCCGTGAAATGGTTTTGCTCATGCTAAATCTTGTAAAAAACAACATACAGAATTCACAATTTTTTTTATCCATGATGTTGAATGTTTTAAAATTATTAAACTTTTTAATAATAATAATCTCATTTTGATGTCAAAAATTGCTGTCAAATATTGTTAACTTATTTAAGAGAATGATCTATTATGAGATGTCTCTAATTTGTATTTAGATACATTGTATTTGTACATAAATAGATTACAACATTAGTATTTTATATGAAAAGGACAATTTCAATAACCTGTACGTACGCACATCCGCGAAGAAGTGCTCACGCGCGTGGACGCATGCGTACACTATTTAAAAAATACTTGCACTAATGATAAATGCATATAAAAAAGGAGAAATCGAGAAGTATTAACAGTCAATTGATAGTACCCCCTGATGATTGGACAGACGGGTACGTCTATGAAACTCTGGAGTTGAGATGCTGATGGTGACAAAAATCAGCTGTGACAAACCACTTTCTTGAATTAATTCTCACTCACTCACACACACACTCTCTCTCTCTCTCTCTCTCTCTCTCTCTCTCTCTATATATATATATATATATATATATATATATATATATATATACTACCGACCATAATTATTAGGCAAGCCCAGTTTTTTAAAAGAAATTATGTATTTCATACTATTTTTAGTTTTTATTGGCAAGTGGATAATTCTAAATGAAAATAGAATGGTTCTTTTGTTATTATTACTTTGCAAAATTTTACAAGACAAGGAAGCAAAGATGAACTCGTTCGTAAATTTTCTTCATTCTTTCATTGATGAAACTGCAATATAGGTAATTATTAAAAATTTCTAAATTCATTTGATGAACATGTTATTGTGTAGTATTAACAAAAGAACCATTCTATTTTTATTTACAATTATTCACTTGGTAATAAATACTAAAGAAAATAGTATGAAATACATCATTTTTTAAAAACACTGGTGTAGCCTAATAATTATGGCTGGTAGTGTGTAATATATATATATATATATATATAATTCTAAGTGAAGTGGACTCAAGGTTTTTGGGGTTTTTTTTTTTTTAGTGCTCTGGCATTTATTTTATTATAAACAGTGCTCAATATCATGTGTATTATAGAGCTTAATATAATATAATTATATGGTTATATATCAATTTCATATTTTATATATATATATATATATATATATATATATATATATATATATATCTGTATCACATCTTCCACATGATACAGTATAAGTCTAAACTATTAGAAGACTAAGAACAATAGACTATCGTTATAATCAAATAAGATCATGATTCGTTGGCTTTTGTCAACTGTAAACTACAAAACTCTTAATGTAATGTTTTGTCATCGTGACAGTACAAAGAAAAGTTGTTCATGAAAATGCACTGATGCATTAAGTAGATCATCTAGTATTAAGTGCGAGACCAATTTGACGTAGTCTCAGCTACACAGGAAATCTTATTATTTAATTTTAAAAAATTCCATTCATTTATTTTTCCTTTAATGTTAGCGAAAAATTCTGACTATTCCTGAAGTTTACTCAGCAATTTATTGTGCTTGCAAAAGTCGTCAAGTATTGTTAATAGAAAAGTTCTAATTTTAGATTAAAAGGGTAAAATGTAAAAAATCAAAACTGAATATAAAATACATATTCCTGTTTATATTTAAAGCTTAATATAAGAAAAAAACACAAGAGCAGCTTGAAAAATGAATGACTGAAACTTATGATAGTTGTGCTGTTTGTATATGCATTCTTGGATATATAAGCTCAAAATGAAAATACGTTATCCATTTCAGCTGAGTCTCCGGCCCTTCACAGATGATGGGGAGAGAACTTGCTCTCTCTTACTGCTTGCCTGTCCTTATTCAATATCTCAATTAGCTCAAGACAGGAAATTCTTACAGTCCAATTTTCACCTGGGGTCAACAATTTGGCAAACAAGACGAAAATATTATGTTTATGATTCTTTAACATAGATGCAATCAATTCGGTTACCTTTCACGACAAAAATAATTGTATTCTCCAATTTTAGAGAAATCTCTACTTATCTTTAAAATTAATACAAAATGAATACCAGCCATCTGGAAATAGGGTTATACAGGAGCCATATCGAAGAGCTCGATCGTGCAATTTATAGAAAAGACGCAGGGAAGCAACTTTACTGTGGTATGGAAAGTGTGTGAATTTGCAGAAAAAATTAAGTTTAATAAATCAACTCGTTTAAATGATGCACAGCAAAGGCAAATGCGTTTTTCTAAGCAGGGAAATCGATCGATCATTATGCTGCATCGTCCATACATCGTAAATGTGATGTAACAATCATGGCGCTGTTATGGGAAATTCTTCTACATTTCGTGTATTTTCTAGACCTCTCACCTTCAGACTAGATTCTGTAGACATCTTAATTTCAGACTATCGTTTGCTTTTCGATCCGTGTAACATTTTTTTTCTGGCGAGCGGTTCTAATAATTTAAACATAACGAAAAACTGATCGTCTCTAAACTGAAATCGTTCTTTTATAATGTCATACAAAATTTAACTGAAAGGCAGTGCAATGTGAATATACTTTAATAACTAAATAATAATGCTATGAATGTATATGGATGAGAAATGTACATCAATTTTATAATTAAGAACAATTGCTTATATTTATGATCCTCTTTGAGTCGTCGAACAATCCGATCGTCGTGGAACATATTTTATACAAATCTCATTTCAATCAATTAATAAAGAGATTCATATTCTCAAAATATCAATTATGAGTAAATGTTTGTGTCTACTTAAGTTGTTGATTTTTTAAGTTGGGATAGAAAGGGAGTGGGGTATTGGAAAATATACAAGATTGATTTGTTTTTTTACGACTTATCAACCATTAGCAGCTTATTTAAAGCCAGAAAACATTTTTAGAGTGTAACTTTTTTTTTTGAGATAATAATGATTTAGTGATACAAATCTTACTAATTAACCCATAGATGGAAGCAAAAAGTTGGAGGGAGATTCATATTTTTCCCAAGGCTATTTTTAGCGTAAGTGAATAACGAACTCAACAGGAATTTGAACTTGGCTCTCCGATTAACAATTCCGAGCCATTATCCATTATACCATACGCACATCCAAAGTTGCAGCAGTTGGTAACCCATCTAGATAGTGACCAAACTCAACGTTGCTTAACATCGGTGATCGTACGGAGACCTGTGTTACAATGTCATACAGCCGTAAGCAAAAGATACGTAAAAATATCCAGCTGTTGTGTTCTTGTACACTTGCATGCCTTTTAGTCTACCAATTGGTATGTTTACTTGCATTTATATCTTGGTCAGCCATTAAACTTCACAGCCGAGTCTTTTACATACTATACAACTAATGAAAAACCGTGGAGCTTCCAGTGACTATGATCCCGAATGTGGGCGGATTTGATTGATGGACGTAAACCAGCTGAAGTTCCTGTCTCCACAGAATAAGTGTTCGAGTTTGATTGTAATAACTGTAAAGCGATTTCGTCAGTACTGGTGATAAATTGATCTGCTTAATAAAACAAAATACAAATGAATTCCCCAAAACAAATTACAAAACGGAAGACAATTAATATAAAACATTTTTTACACTTTTTAAAATCTTTGTTAAGTCATTATACACGTCCATCAAATTTTCCTGTCAGCAGTATTTAAAACGCTGGACATTGTTTCTTTTTTACAATAAATAAGTTACTATATATATATATATATTTATTTGATTTATCTGTTTAAACGTTATTTTTAATCTATACTCATATTTGAGTAAACGCTCGGCTTTTATTTATTTTCATTTACCAGCCTGAATATTCGAAAAAACTTGTTAGAAACATTTGTGCCCTCCGGCATGATTTGAACCAGCGTCCCCTAGAGGAAACCAATATTAGATCTGATGTGTCTTAAACTCTCGATCACGAGATCAATTTTATTTTTAATAAAATCCATTCATACTCACGGATAATGTTTCTTTTCTGACATCTTTTGACTGTAATACTCGAAAGATTATCCGTGAGTATTGACGGATTTTATTAAAAATAAGCAAACATATTGTTTGCAATTTATTTAATCTGACCTGTTTAAAAGAAAATTGGCTACCTAAATACACAAATTTTAAATTAAATATATATATATATTTAACAACTTACCTATAATCGAAAGAAATATGCGAATATATACTATAATGATAAGTACATCATGATTATTTATGCAAACATTATGTAATACACATCAGATATTTATGTAATACACACTTGAAAGATGTCACCATTTCAAGAATTAAAATAAACATAGACGGCATACACATGACGTCAACACACCCAGGAAAACAAAGCAAACAGAATTTTTTTTAATTTGATACGTACATAAATATCACTGCTATATGATATACATATGACGTCAGCACAACCATTGAAAACAAAACAACCCCAAAACTGATATCTACATGACCATTAACGCCATAAGATATACACATGATGTCAACAGAACCATTGTAAATAAAACAACCACTTTTGTTTTTTGTTTTTTTTTTTGGTTTTTTTTTTTTTTTTAATTGATACATGCATAAACATTAAAGCCGTAAGATATACACAGGATATCTACACAACCAATGAAATAAAAATAGGTACCTCCACTAAATCGCTGAAAAAAGAGTATAGTATAAATAAAAAAAGGTTCCAATCTTAATAAAAACGAACTTTTTCCATCAAAATGTTTAAGTTGTTATTAAGAGGAAAGATCAAATATCTTTTATTCTTCTAAAATTTTTTAATCTCTTGTAACACATTTGAAATTTTGGTAAAAGCATCTTATTTTGATTTTAGTTCGTGGCTAATCAAATCGTTATGAGAGTTTACAATAGAAAACGTAATATTACATAAGTCAGTTTTTTCCCCTGTAACAAACACATTAATTTGGAAATTCTTGCAAAAATCAAATAACGCAGATTCTACTCCATCAGCTTTTCTCGCACTTCCCGCCTGTGGAATTCCCTTCCATTTACTTGTTTTCCCAACAGCTATAATCTCCAAGGATTTAAATGTAAAATCAATAGTCATCTCCTATCTCACTAACCTGCATCCTCTCTCTCATGCTCTTTTTTACGTCCACTCCACTCTCATCAGTATTCTCATCCTTCTCTTATCCACTTCCTGCCATCCCCCTATAACCTGGCACTCTTTCTCATAATTTTTCCCCTATGTAAACCCCTGTAAAACAGTGGCAGTAAAATTCCTTGCTTGGGGCGATATGGTCATGAAAAAAATAATTGTCGGATTTTAATGAAACTTTGAGGACTTATTCAGAAATGAACGTAATTATTTTTCAATTTATTATGTTAAAAAATATTAGTAAAAATATTTATTTGCATCTGTTACGCCCTCCACGTAAATTCATGTTGCAAAACTTGGTTTTATAAGTTAAACGCAGGACTCATTGGGGAATGTAAATAATCTATTTTTGTTTCTTTTAAACATTTTGCCTTTATTTCCAAAACCTTGCTCCGAATACTAAAATAAAAAATGCAATATGACTTTCACATTATTTAATTTGATAAGCTTTTAATTGCTTTAATAAATAATACAAATTAAGGACATTAAAGTCTGAAGAAAAAATGTTTTACGATTAATAATGAAATTTTAAAAGAATTGTTTTCATTTTTTAATTATAATAATTTATAAAGTTTCAAAAATATTTTTAAAATACTTGAAAGATTTGTTGAGGTTAGTTTATAAACTTATTAAGTGAAGATTACATTTACTAATCGAACATTAACAAGTTTAATACAAATCATAGCGTTTTTATTATTTTTTTATTTTTTTGTGTATTTAATTTTTTTTTTATGCTAATTTTTATGTATACATTAAAAGATCATGTGTTTCAGGGTTTCTTCCCATTACAGGAAAAAATTTGTACAATTATTTTACTTGTGATCACGATACACTTATCTCATCTGTCAGTTTGTCAACACATTTCAGTTACGGTGGAAAAGGCTGAAAAAGTTCAAGTCGGTGTTTAAGAAATAGATTCATTCTAAATTTCATGCTATACATAAATAATACTTGTGTAAATCAGATTAATTTGACATTAAATTTGCTAATTTTACAAAATAATGTGTTATAGATATATATTTTATTTTTGCAAGATTTTTAAAACCGAGAATTAACTTTTGTTTACAAATGAGTTGATCACTCAAAAATAGCCGAAAGATTGAAAGATTAAAAAAAATTAAAAATTTTAGGTTTCAATCAATATTATTTCTGTTTAAAATACACCAGAGTATTTTGCTTACTGGAAATAGTAGATTTAATCATTTAGCTTTCAATTTAAACCAAAATAAAAGTTGCAAGAAAACTGTATTTTAAAAAGTTAGATTTAGAATTTAGTTATCAAAAATGAGTGGAGGTACTTGAATAAAACAGTGAATTTAAAAATTGATACATAAACACTAACGCCATAAGATATACAGGGAGCTTCTACACAACTAATGAAAACAATGCAGCAAAAATTTCTTATGAAGTTAAATCGCAAAGCATGTTAATTTTTTTTTAATTATCCTATTTGTTCCTTATTTAATCATTCTGTCGCATTTAATCCAAGCTTAGCACTCATATATATTTATTTCTAAATTTATCATACACATTGAATATATTTAAAGATACTTAACTGAGCCTTGATTAAAAAATTGTTAAAATAGAATCTTCTGTTTCCCCCTTGTGCGCATGTCTTTCAAAACTCTAACAAACACATTTTTATATGGATATCAACAGTTTTTCTTTGCTGCCATTATAAATGCATATGTCAGAATGAATTATTAAACAGTTTTTCTTTCTATTTTCGATTTCTTTATTTTCACACGATCTGAAAACTTAACGCGGGTGTTTTGTTTCTATCGAATGTACATGGATCCGATAGGGCTTCACCTACCTATGTTTAGATATAAGAAAATTATGAATAGGAATTAGAAGAAAAAAAATAGTCTATAAAAAGATTGGTTTGTTTTCCTTTTGGATGACTAACAATAATTTATTCTTATGAATAAAGTAATTTTTCTATTTTTCCTTCAATGGACATCTTAATGTAAATATACATTCAACGATTTATTTTTTTATCATAAAAATATGAAATAGGCATAAATGTTTTAATCGTTTTTATAATTCTTTTGATTATTTTCTATGGCAGTTCAACTATTACGCATACAGTCTACTTTTCATGTCAGTTTCACGGCATCAACATTTGTTTTAAAGCTTTATACAATTGCTACACGTTTGACACGAACCGGAAGCTGATTGTGATAAAATAATACCGTCTCTGTAAAAACAAAACAAACACACACACACACACACACACACACACACACACACACACACACACACACACACACACATATATATATATATATATATATATATATATACATATACATATACATATATATATATATATATATATATATATATATATATATATATACCACTCAAATACGAGTATCCATTGAAAAATTTTTAAAAATAATATTTAATGTTAAGCAAATAACAATTTATATATATATATATATTATATTTTAGAACATGTACATAATTTTTTTATATATCCACTACAAATAGTACATACAGATATATAAAAAAAAATTATGGACATGTTCTAAAATATAATTTATAATAAATATTCACAGCTCTATATATTATATATCGAGCACTGTTTAAATTAATGTTTTGGACGTTGTAAAAATTCTTTCTTCGTTCTGTATTCACTCGGATATATATATATATATATATATATATATATATATATATATATATATAAGATTAAAATTTTACAAGATTATATGACCATTGCGGAATATACAAGAGTTGTATTTTCAGCTATTGAAGTTCGCTTCATCGGTAAAAACATTATTGAAAATACAATTCTTGTATTTTCTGTAATGTTTAAGATAGCAGATGAAGCAAATTTCAACCGCTGAAATGGTCATACGATCTTGTGAAATTTTAATGTTTTAAAATGTAATATATATCCTGGCTCTTTAAATAAATCATTTTGATTACATTGAACCCTCTGGATGGATCAGTTTTAATATTTATTTTTTAATAATTATTATTAATAGGATCTCCTTTGAGATTTTACTATCAAGCCGCTTCCTTTTGGATTTAAAATATTTTATTTAAGTATTTATCAGAGCTAAATATTTATATATATGGTGTGAAATTGCAGGTTGTGAAAAGTTGGTGTATTTAAGTATTATTGGAAATATGGCAAATACTCTTGATGATAAAATCACCCTCCGAATTAAGAAGACGTGAAAGGTTTTTGGAAAACTGGATGAACGTCTATAATTAAGCATGGAATTTCGATTAAGATAAAATTTATGGCTTACAGTAGTTGTGTTTTGTTTTCATTATTATATGCATGTGAGACCTGTGACCATTTACTAGATACACGTGAAAAGGAGCAATTTTACCGACATTACGATTTCGCCGTATATTGGGCAAATATAATATTAATCAAATTAATAACATACTTAAAAATTATATTAATAATAAATATACTATCGGCGAGGAAACACACACACACACACACACACACACACACACACACACACACACACACACATATATATATATATATATATGTAAATGCCGGAGAACTCGAAATTCGAAAACTGTTGGTTCTCTTTATATATATATATATATATATATATATATATATATTAAAATATATATATATTAAAAGGGAAACTCAGCAACTTAAATGGTTATAAATCAAAATTTATTTCAATGATGTAATTTTACCCTTTTTTTTTTTTGTTTGTTCGCTCCAAAATTGTTTTATGTATGTATATATTTTCTCATAAGATTTGTTTTGTGTATGTGTTATTTAATGTATGTATTCCTTTGTCTGTGTTATGTTATACGTGTGATTTCTTGTATCTATTCTCAATTTATTTCCGGATTAAATAATACAACCTTCACTTCCTCTGTTATTCTTCTTTTTTTTTTTAAATATTCTGAGTAAATTTATTTTCTGTGTCAATGAAGCAACATAAAATTACATTGTTGGAATAAATCTTGATTTATAACTGTTAATCTATATGTTGGGTTTTCCTCGCAATATTTTATAATGCTCTGGATAATATCCATCGAGCTCTCTATTTGTATCTTATTAATAATTTTTATTAATTGGATAAAATCTTTTGGATTATCCTCTACGTTTTTATGGGTCTACCATTCTCGCCTATATATATATATATATATATATATATATATATATATATATATATATATATATATATATATCAAAACAAATAAGCTATCACACGAAACAACCCGAGTTTCAACCGTGAGGTATCTTCAAGAAGATGAAAATATGACAAAACACCATTCCAAATTATGTTGTATATTTTGCTTTACTTTCTTCTTGCTGAATTTTGTATCAAGCAATTTTTTTATTGTCTCATAGATTTGGAGCGGTTGTTTTCTGCTTTTCTCTATGTTTTATATAATAAAATATAGTTTTCTGGTGTGCTATGGCCTACTGATGATTAAGTTCAAGCATGAAACAGGCTGTCGCCTCTGGGTGTTGAATTCACTGTTCACTTTCAGATATATATATGAAAATGAAGTCAGCACCCAACGGCGCCAGCCTGTTTCTGTTTATACATATAAAAATGGACATTAAAGTCAACACCCACAAGAGTCAGCCTGTGTTATACTTGAATATATTTGCCCGCAGGCCATAGCATACCTTAAAACCATATTTTATCATATATATATATATATATATATATATATATATATAATTGCGTGAGTAATAAATAATTTATGGATAACTATATATATATATATATATATATATATATATATATATATATATATTGTAACAGTAATGGATATATTAACGGAAATAAAGTGTAGACAGAGGTTTTGATCGACTGATACTCTTGCCGTTAAAATTGAAAAAAATCATGTATACCCCAAAAATATAAACTTTTTTTTTCAAATTTAAAGTGCATCTCTATTCTGATTAGTTAAATTGTACACAAGCATATTTTTTTCTGTCTTCCCATATCTATAAATAGCAAATATATTGTTTCTTATATTCAAATGAAAATCATTTTCACAACAATGATCTAACATTTCCTGATGACGAGGTAAAAATCTTGAAATAGAAATTTCCGTGTCGCAGTATAAAATATATT
Source organism: Ascarosepion bandense (assembly GCA_037127315.1). Classification (NCBI taxonomy): domain Eukaryota; kingdom Metazoa; phylum Mollusca; class Cephalopoda; order Sepiida; family Sepiidae; genus Ascarosepion; species Ascarosepion bandense. The sequence continues at coordinate 95,134 of JBBBDQ010001272.1, read as the reverse complement.
TATTTTAATTAAAAAACAAATATATATATATATATATATATATATATATATATATACGCTCTCACACCCTGATTGAGCACTCTAGAAGTAAGGTAGACTTTGAAAAACAGTAGCCACTCTAGCGTGTACGCATCGCTCATTCAGTAAAAATGAATTTGAGCACACTAGCTATTGGGCGCGTAATATGATATGCGCAAAAAAGACTGCCTTCTTCCACCGAGCGCCCCGTGGCCCAGGGTAGAGTCGCCGACTGACGTCAAATCGGTCGGGTTTCGAGCCTGGGTTGTGTAGCAATCGGAGTCTAACCGTACTGATGAGCTGTGATACAGCGAAACAGATCTGTCTGCGGATGACAATATATATATATATATATATATATATATATATATATATATATATATGTTTCAACTTTCATATCTACTCGAAATTGCTTCTACAGAATAATTAAATAAAATCAGTACTTGTGGGCAGATGCACTTCTTTTACTGTTACTTCCTACCTATGGATGCGGCATGTGTTTTTTGCTTTGCCTCAGACGGGCCCAGGATTTTTTAAATTCCTTCCATTTTGTCTTTTATTATTATTATTTTTTTTTTTTTTTTTTTTTTTTTTTTTTCACGAAATCTCCACCCTAGTCTTTTAGCTATTCAGAACAGTCAATATAGTTAAGGTGTGTTTTTACCCTCTCAATATCTGTCATATTCACATATTTGGCCTTTCCCTCTATTATCACTGCAAGTTCCACGGGCATAAAAGGGGTGTATTTGGTCAGGACTGAGAGCTCCGGGTGGTGACTCATACATGGGTAGCAAACAGCATTCAACTAAGAAAGTAAGAATGGGCCGCCTTATCAAATCATTGAGAAGGCATTTTGCTAATAAATATAAGCTTGTCAGGTATATAGAAATAGAAGGCGCATTGAGAAACTCGAGTAGATAAAATAGACCTTTTTACTCTCTCTCTCTCTCTCTCTCTCTCTCTCTCTCTCTCTCTTTCACACACACACACACACACACACAAGGAACTTCTCACGCTCTTTTATTGAAAAGCAAGGTTTCCTGGTGTTGCCCGAGGTAAAGCCACTTCCGAAATTAATTTCCAATCGCTATCTTCTGATAATATATAATAAACGATTTATATAGATATATAATTGCGTGAGTAATAAATAATTTTATGGAAAATATTACGTATTCACATGCGTCGGATAACTAAACGCCTTTTGCCTAAAATCGAATTTTATTTTTTCAAATAAGATAATGATATTATTTTATAATAATATGATTTCTGTATCTTTTTATATGCTTGTAAAGGTAACGCCGGATGTGCGTTGTGGTGCAGTGGATATCGGCTCGAAACGAGAAGTCGGGGAGCCGAGTTCGAATTCCAGTTGAATTCAATGCATTCACTTACGCGCAAATACCCTTGGGAATACCCTTGGGAAAGGTATTAATCCGTCTCTTCCGTCCAGTTATGGGTTAAATAACAGGACAGATTGGATTCTATAGCCTTGGCTGGCAACCAGTCTACCGCAGAAAGCAATGGCAACCTACTGCGGGATAATCTTCTGCCCAGTCAGTTATGTCTTTTTCGAGACATGATCGCCCAAGCGTGTTTCACGTATGGCACTTAACTGACTGAAAGGTAACGCACAAAATCGGCACAGTATAGCGCAATTTCTATTGCGATCCAGTTACTGATTTTCGAGTCATTTTTTGAATTTGAACAGACAAATTTCCTTGTAAATGAAATGACTCCAGGCTTATTAACTGCTAATTATAGAATCGTTTCCTCAAAGTGATTTCATGAGAAAACCCAAGGAATAAACAGGGAAAAATCTTTGATTTATCTGCATTCTTCACCGTCATCCATAATAACCTAATGCAGTCATACTTGAATTTTGCAAGAATTATAACAAATTTTATAAATCATTGGGTTGTCAGAGAAATTCGTTCGTTTTTCATTTTCTTCCCGCTTCCAGTGTTATTTGAATTAGCAGGTAAAATATTTTTACCATAGTGCTTTCTGTATCTTTTGCTTTTTTATTTTCTTATTTTTTCGTAGCTCGGAATAAGAAATCGGGGAGTCGAGTTCAAATTCCAGCTAAATGTGTAGCATTCACTTACGCGCAAATACCCTTCTCTCTCCAGCTATGGGTTGAATAGTAGAACAAATTGAATTCTGTAGCCTTGGTTGGCAACCAGTCTATCGCAAAAAGAAAAGGCAACCTACTGCGGAAAAATCTTCTGCTTAGTCAGTCATGTCACTTACGAGACATGATCGCCCATGCTTGCGTCACGTATAGCACTTAATAGGCTGATTTTTTTCTCTACAACTTTTATTCATCTTTTTATATTATTGTTTGGTTTGTTAAAATTGTTGAATAATGGGACTAAAGCAAGCGGGAAAACGAACAAATTTATCTAACAACTATGTAGAAAATGACTTGGCATCGAGACGGGCATTTAAGCCAGTTATATATATATTAAAAAAACTGAAATCGCATGTCAGATTTTCTCGATATGGCGAGGCATATCTTCATATCAATTAATAGTATTTGCGCCAAGAAGCTTCTGTAAATGAATTTCTACATTTGTCAGTGAATCACAGTGCAATACTGGTAACTAAATATAGCGTTGTGAATGTTACAGTTTTCGGTTTAGTGCATACGAGATTGGACAATGGAAGACAACGAAACGTGACATACATACGCATGAACAAAGAAAATAAATATATTTATCGAACTTTGTTAACAAACAGCATTTATAAATAAAATGGAGAGAAGGACGCATGGGTTAGTGGATGAGAAGTGAAAAATATGCCATTATGATAAACTAAATTATCATTTCGAATATTTTACAAGGAATTAAATACAGCCAAAAAAGAATCATAATTAATATTCAAAGAAACTTGGAAAATTTTCAAGAAAAATTTACCATGAATTGTTATAAGTGGATAAGATAAAACGATCATTTAGGTTAGATGTTAATTTTGCCTGACACATTGGTTGCATTAATGAATTTATATATATATATATATATATATATATATATATATATGTGTGTGTGTGTGTGTGTGTGTGTGTGTGTGTGTGTGTTTCTTATTCCTATCTCAACTCTATACTCCTAACGTCTCCGCCTAAATTCTGAAATTTGTTTACTATTTTTTCCTGAATAGGTTTAGATAGGTTCACCTATCGTCTTGTTCACACTCCTCCCCGATCTTTTAAACAGGAGTAGAGGTTTATCCCTTGTATCCTGTTTAGGATTGCCTTTCTGGTTCTTTATAAAGATTATTATTATCTTTCACTCCTTGCGTCTTAGTAGCAGTATCACCTTGCTTGAGGTGAATTGATTTTTGAAAAAAGAACAGCAGCGTGCTGGCGGGTGGGGAGGGGTGAATGAAAATAAGTTTCAATAGTTAAAAAATGGGGGAGTGTAGGCATTCAACGCCCTTTACTGATAAACATATTAAAACATGGTATTTATCCGAACTTCCCAACCAGACCAATGATACTGTGTGTCTTGCTGAGCACGTACGCTTGAGTAAAAATTCCCCGTAGACCACGCATACGCGAGGTCGAGCTCTTGTCTATTTGCCCCAGACAAGACTCTGCATAACCTCGTCTGGGTTCCTCTCTGCCCAAAAGCAGAGAGTTCGACAAGAATCGACTTTTGACGAACCCTTAATGATTTTCTAAGCGTAGCTTAGATGTGGTACAAGGCCGATTAATGTATGGGGTACTCAGTGAGGATCGAATTCATTATTCAGTCGTTATTGGTCTAGCAAGACAAGCTTGCTAAACATTACACCACCACGACGTGTCCAATAAAAAATGTCAGTACGTGAGTACATATGTTCTGGAAATGGTTACACGAATAATATGATGCAAAAAAATCTCTTGAAATGCGCGTGGGAGTGTAATCGTGTTTAGATAACTCATTTCTGAAAATAGGTGCCGGCGTGCTTGTCCATTTAAATGAGGTTATGTTAACATATACGGTGATGCATGAATAATGACATGCGTGTAAGTATATGTATTAGTGAATGTGTAGTATGGGCGTGCATATGAGAATATCTTTGTGTGTGAAAGTTATGTCGAACAGGCCTCGAAAGAATGCATGTGTGCTATTACTATCATCTCTGACATTATTTAGCGTGTTGCGTCGGTAGGTGTTGGAACGTAAATAAACTGTATAATTAAGGAAAACAAATGAATGCCTACAGAGCAGAAGAAAAGGTTTAGTAGTTGTAGAAAGAGAAGCTAATTTGGCGTTCACGGCTTACTAAACATAATTCGATAAGCGGGTAGGGTAACGAGAAAAGTGGAATCAGCGAGACAGGTTCCAGTTCTCTCTCAGTCTGTTGCGCTCACTTTCCCACTGGGCCCTTTGGAAAAAAAAAGGCATGAAACCAAATCTAGAACCACCAGAGTGATGATGATTGAACAAGTTAGAGTTGAAATAACACGTTTTCAATGATTTACAATTAAATCCTAACAAACCGCGTACACATGGCCGAATCATCTTCATTTCCCTTGTACTCTATCAGTGAAAAGAAGTTTTCAACCAGACAGCTTCTTTCTAGGAACTACTTTGTGGAAAAACTCCTGCGAGGTTGCTTTCCCGATTACTATAATCTTCAAGTCTAGTGTCAACCGTTATTTATCCTACACATTCAATAAACTTCTACTTTGTGTAGCTCTTTTGCCTTCGGTGTATATTTAGTTAAAAACATCTTCTCGTCCCAGCCATGGGTTAAATAGCAGAGCAGATTGAACTCTCTAGCCTTGGTTGGCAAACAGTCTATAACAACAAAACTATAGCGAAACCACTGTTTATTTTTCCCAAAAATGATGATAATTCATAGGAAAACAAGAAAAGGAATCTGTGGAGAGCTATGTTCGTCTACATTCTGAAGAGATATAGCATTAAAAAGAAATGTAGCTGAGCTTCATCTAGCAATGTAATAGTGGGGATCAAACTGATTGCATGTGTGAAGGCGAGTAAGAGATGCATATTACTCTAAAGCAGGCGCATTAAATTAAGTTTAGTCTGGAACAGATTTAAAGGTTGTAGAGCACTCATTAAGGATCGAACTCATTAGACCAACAAATTATTTTAAAATATAAGGTTGTTGTCCATCGCTGTTTGGGCTTTCATATAGACAGATTGGCGGAAATAACACGGATATCTACATTTTTTTAAATGATCGCTGAAGCCAAGATGGCAGATCAGGATCAATAATATTGCAAATTCTTCTTTGGATTTTATTTTTTTTTAAATCTAAAAAAAAAAATAGCAGAGGTACCATGCCAGATATGGCAGCAATACTCAGAAGACGAACAGTAGACTTAAAAATATCTAAGTTAAAGAGTAGGGAGAAATTCTTTGAATACTTAATAAAAGACGTGGTTGGAATAAAGATGCCAGAACCGATTTTCTCCCCGCTCCCACAAAATAATATAAAACTACCGGCCTAGAAACTTACTTTTTTTTTAAAGTCAACGGCGACGTGGCTTCCCTCCGTCTTTTCTTCAAATATTTTCATGTCGACTGCTATGATAAACTTGTCCACGTGAATTTAAGCGTTCCTTAATTGGCATCCATTAATTGCTTTCTTGATATCTACAATGTTTAAATATTTAAATGCAACGTCAATTGCCATCTTCTATCTTCTTGACTCCCGTTCATCTTTTATCCTTTCTTCAATAACCTCTGTACCCAATCTTTTCTCTCACTGCAACCTCCTTCGCACTAGTGGTGGTCCATATATATATATATATATATATATATATATATATATATATATATCAGGTAACGATATATTTTATATATAAAGAATAGTATTGGAATAATTGTATGATAAAGTTTAAAAAATTTACTTTTTTATTGAATCGTTTCACCCCGTGCAAGGCGACAACGCCACTGATGTGCAGGGGGCTACATAAGAGTAAAAGATTAGACAGGAGGAGAGTAAAGAGAAAGACGAACCAGTTAAAAAGGAGAAACAGAAGGATGGGAATACAGGTGTGGTGACAGTTGCAAAGGTAGAGAGAAAGGAAAAGATATACAGTGTGATGTAGAAAGAACTAGAGTCAAGTGGTTAGACGCGTTTCGTTCTTCAGGACTTCATTGGAGTAAATTTGTTATGTTGTTACGATTACACATGCACACGAACGAGAAATACTAGGAATTTATATATATGGCCGGATTCATTTAGAGTCTTTTTCTCTTTCTTTCCATCCCTTTTGTTAGTAGATATTTCAAATTGTTACATTAGAAGATCTGCCAGGAATGGTGAAATGTTGTAAGAACCAGGGCGCAAAATTACTGTGGGCGACCTTGTGATCAAAGCACTTTTCAGGCATTAACATCGCAGGGAATTATTTTCTACTTTGATCAGAGTAGTAATTGTTTTTTAAACACTAAAAAGAACTTAAAAGAAAAAAAATTCGTTAAATGCGTTGGTTGCCCAATGTAACGAGACTGACCATAACTTGGACATGTTCTCATGCAGTTCAACCATGGTCTCTCTCAATTTGGACATGTTCTCACCACGTCACACCACGGTCTCTCATGTGGTGTGACGTTATAGAACCGCATTACAAATTTACGACCTGCGTCTGCTATTCGGTGACTGTTGTCGTCTCTTAGCAATGTTTTCTGTCAACACAAAATAACATCATCTTTGATGGTGGATGTCTTTATGTTAACGTCTCTGTAACCTCCGAAAGCTTAGAACTAGCATAATAAAAAAATATCCAAATGTTGGACAATTTTAGTCTTTATTTTAAACTGAAATTAAAGCCAAAATACAATGTTTAGAACGGCTCACAATTAAACATAATAGACATTCATTATCTGTTATATTTAATAATATATGTTTAGAATATATATATGTGGGGGGGGGTCATTAAATGTAACGTTCAGTTTCTCATTCGATGTTTCTCTTATGACCTTGAAAGTTATTTTGACGATTGAGTGTGTAGAGAAATTGGCCATAGTGTTTTTTCTCCCCACCCATTTTTAGCGAAATAAGTCCTAAAAAAAAAAAAGAAATGACGCAATAAAATTAAAATTCACAAGATATTCCCTGTCCGTTATATTTAACGAAACAAGATTAATTAAAAGAAAGATTGCTGTCCAAATAAACAATTTGCGGAATAAATCTCTGTTCATTTCGAACATTTTTCAGGCTTACCACCATATCATGTGAAAACACCGGCTCTCCACCGATCATCGAAGTTAAGCTACGTTAAGCCTGGTTAGTAACGCTCGGGAATACCAGGTGGTGAAGCTTGAATGTGCAGATGGTGTAAAGGATAAGGACTCGGAATGTGAAATCAGAGAGCAAAGTTCCAATTTCACTAAGGTTCGTTAAATTTACTTATATGCAAATACCCTTGGAAAACGTATGAAATAGACTAAATTTATATCTACATACGCTCTATCTCTGATGTTGAGCACTTTTATCCATAAATACAGCACGATTTAAAAGTAAATTTATTGAAATAGTTAAATGTAATCGCCACTTCTCCAACAATTTCTTTTCTTGCACTTCCTCCTTGTGGAACTCTTTTCCTTTTACTTGCTTCCCTGATACTTAAGACGCGTTTCGTTCTTCAGGACTTCATCAGAGTAAGTTTGTTACTGTTATGTTACTACACATCTCCAAAAGTCTAAATGTAACTTAAATCACTGGGTTAGGCTGTTCTCGTTCCATGAGTCATGCCACTTCCGGATGTCTTAGTTATCTCTATTTAACTCAACTTCTAAGTTTTTGATCGCCACTACTGTCGCCAGGCATTGAAATCACCAAAACTTTTTGGGTCAAGTCACTGGATTCAGCCAACGCTTTTATCCACTAGGTTATATGTCCTTGAAGAAGGCTGGAGCGTACAACAACCGAAACATAGTGGATATGACATTAAAAATGAGGACAACAATCCGAACAACGTAAATAATGTAAATACTTCATCCCTGAAATATAAACAAATATTATCATTGCCTTAATATTGTAAAATAACTTGAAATGCATGTTTTTAATCATTTCACCCCAAGCAAACAAATAAAGCCGCTAAGATACAAGAGGTTACTGAGAATCTCATAAAAAGAAAAATATTATTACAGAAAAATAAAAGAACATGAATTAAGAAGACAGAAGACAACGATTGATATTATATTTAAATCTTTGAAGATTTAAGTAGTAGACTGAAAAGCAAGAAGCTTGGAAAAAGTTCCATAGGCGAGAAGTGCCAGAGAAGAAACTTTTAGCACAGAATTAACGGTCACATCTAGCAAATTCAATTATAAAATGATGAAGCCTAACTGTGAATCTAGTACTCCACATAAATTCATAAAGACTAGGTACCAAAGAGGAAAACTCATCAGAACAGTTGCCATGAAAATATTTATAGAAAAGGCATCCCTTTTCTATAAATTTACATTATAAATTATAAAGTTACATTTGCGCGGTGGGAAAGTGATAAGATTATGAGATGTTACTGCCAATGTCGTCTTCATAAAGTCTAGGTACCAAAAAGGAAAGCTCGTCAGAACAATTACCATGAAAATATTGATAGAAAAGGTAAAGGGAAGTTACATTTGCGTGATGGGAAAGTGATAAAATTATGAGATCTTACTGCCAATGTCGTCTTCATAAAGTCTAGGTACCAAAAAGGAAAGCTCGTCAGAACAATTACCATGAAAATATTTGTAGAGAAGGCAAAGGGAAACCACTTTACGTTAGTGTGAAGCTGACTGAAGCCGAGGTGCGAGGTCAGGACCCATAACATTACACATTCTTCTTTAGATTTTATCAAGAATCTCCAAATACATAGCAGAAGCACAAGACCAAATATAACAACGATATTCAATTATTGTATTTCTATAATAACATTTTTACAATTCGATTTCAATTTTTGTAATAAAATAATTTACAATTGGAATTTTCATTTCTTCCAATTTCTTCGGAACTGTTCCAAGTCCATTGATATTGATGGGTACCATTATCATATGCATAGTCCACATTTTACTTCAGTAAATTCCAGATATTTGTCTAGCTTTTCACTTTATTCCTACTGTATACAGCATTCTGCCGGAACATCAGTATCCTCTTATAAAGGGTGTGGAGTGAGACTAGTTAAGTTGATTATTACTGTTGAATAGTGAGTTCGACCGGACGAAAAATAATGACCTACGAAAAATAAAACGCTGGAGACATTAAATAACTGAAGAGTTGACACGTTGTAAATTCAACTAGCCTAAAACTATTTTCTTGTTTGAGATGACTTAACCATGTTATTATCCGATTTGAATTTTTAATTCCTTGAATATTTTACTTTTTAATTCTTTAGGAGGGAGTGTTTCTGTTTTATAAAAATAATATTGATTTGCACGGTATGGACATAGTCGTTTGTACAGTTCTCTGTCGGGGACTAGATTTTCCTAGACTCATATTTATTTTGATTTTTTTTTTACTATTTCTTAGCTAATATCCTGTATTATATGATTAATTATACATCTTTTTCTCAGCATAGAATTCTGTGTAAATGTCTTTAAATACTAGTTTGTTCTAACAGAATTGCTCTGGGCTGCCATTAGGAAGGCTTCAGTTTCTCTTTTCAGGTATCCTCTGCAAAACAATATCATTATTATCGGAAACTTAATTAGTTTGTCTCTTTGAAATACGCAAGGAGTTATTTTCTTCTCATTTTCGGTTAAATCTTTTTCTACGCTCTTTGAATACTATTATTATTATTATGTCATTTTTCATCATATTTCGATTTCTGCTTTGGTCTCACTACCAACCAAGTCTGCGGGGAGACCTAAGGCAGGTAGTGGCGTGTTGTTATGACTCCATTTCATGTTTTTCTATCTTCCCTATCATCCCCAGCATTACATAGATAACGTTTTCCTTAGTGTGTGGGCTGTACTTAATAAGACAATTTTTTGTATATCTCTTAAGCTGGGGTTTCCAGGGATTCTTTCAATGTGTTGTTTTGTTCCATTTTTTATCATTCCAAGTGCACCTACTATCACTGGCACAACTCTTGTTTTTCAATTATTATTATTATTATTATTATTATTATTATTATTATTATTATCATTATTACAGCTACTAGTTTTAACCCGTGAAAATTTCACGGTTTTCCAACTTTAATATTACTATGAATCTTAATTTTTAACTTCATGATTGAAAAAGCTCACGGCAAGTTCTACGACAATAAAATATCCGTAGAAATTCCCCTATTCTATCGTTGAACTAGTTACCTCCACTCCATTTTCGATACCTAAGTTTTAAATTGAATGTTAAAAATAAAAAACTCTTTTCTTTAAACTTTAATTTTAGCTTAATTGAAAACTAAATGATTAAATTTACTATTTCTAGTAAACAAAATATTCTGGTGTATTTCGAGCTAAAATTATATTCATTGAAATCTAAAATTTTGAGATTTTTTTTTAATTTAAATTTTTCGACCATTTTTAAGTGATCGACATATTTGTAAACAAAATCAATTCTCAGTTTTTAAAATATTGTAAAAATAAAATATACACCTCTCACGCGTCATTTTTGAAAAATTAACAGCTTTAAAGTTAAATAAATCTTATTTGAAACAAATATGACTTGTTTGTGGCATGAAATTTAGAATAAAAGTATTTCTTAATCACAAAGGTCTGAGTCGTTGACCTTTCAAGTAGACGATGGCAGCACCTGTTATCCATTAATCTGGAGATATGGTGACCAAAAATTGATATAATCCGAGTGAACGTTTCAAAAGAGGTACAACCCTTGAACCGCGTGACCTTTTAATGACAAATCTCTCATAAGTTTCCATAGTAAAAAAACAAAAATGCAGTTTCACATCAATAAAAAAAAATTAGAAATTATTTTAAAAATCTTAATTCGAAATGATTTGTATTAAGCATTTGAATTTTCGATTCGTAAATAATTTTTTTTAATGAATTAATAACCGAAGACACTGAGTAACTGGAAGAAAGACGTTTGAAACTTTAATTAACAAAAAAGCAAATTAAAACAATTCTTATAAAAATTCATTATTCATCGAATTTTTCTTCTTCTGAATATATCCTAAAATTATATAATTTATAAAATCAATTAAAATTTTATGTACATTAAAAATAGCATAATTTTATTCATTTTTTTATTTACTATTCGGAGAAAATTTTCGAAAAAACGGTCTCGTAATTAGAAAACTTACATGATTTACATTCTCCAATAAGTCCTACATTTAACTAATAAATAGAAAAATGGTATAGATAATGTATTTCTATAAGTTTTATGCTATTAATTAGAGTGGGGGGGTGTAACAGAGGTAAAAAAAATAATTTTAACAAAATTTTCTAAAAATAATAATTGCATAAATAATTTCATTCATTTGTGAATAAGTTCTGAAAGCTTCATTAAAATCAGACAGTTGATTTTTGCAAGAATTTTCAAATTAATGTGTCTTTCAACGCCAAAAAACGTCTTTCGTAATATTACATTTTGCTTAATAGTCACATTTCATAAATATAGTGTGAATCGCTGACGGAAAACAAAAAAGAAATTTTAACTGAAATTTCGAACTTAGAAAGGATAAATTTTTTTTAAATGTACTGACAAAATTTGATCTTTCCTCTTAATAATAGCATAAACATTTTAACATTATACTATGCTGTTTTTTCAGCGAATGAGTAGAGGTACCTACGTTAAACATTTGAACTTAACTTTTAACAAAATATTTCAATAACGATCATAAACAATATGAATGTCGGTCGTTATTTTAAGCAGTGGATAGAAATGAGGGAGATTTGAAATCAATTTCAATTTCAATGAAACAGCCGTTAAATACTTCTATCTTCATTCCTTTCTTTCTTTCTTTCTTTTACTTTTTTTTTCATTTTCTCACTGAAACCAAGTCGCGTCTCTATGTGTTTTGTTTTTTACTGTTTCCTTCTGCTTCTCATACATTCTTGTGAGAGTCAAATTCTCCAAAACTGTCTTTCCTCATCATGTTTCGCCAAAAATTTCAAATCTTTCTAATCACAAATTTCCTCGTTCCATCCATGAGCCGAGATCATTTTAAAATGTAGCGAAATAAAAATATATAGTAATACGTGCTTTCGGGTTTGTCTAGCATAGAGCTACAAAAGCTAGGATTGGACTTGCATTACTAACAAATAACATAGTGAGATTGGTTTGCTCATCCGCGTACTATGCCAGGTGATCCACATATGTATATATAAAAACCGTGTTCTCCTTGTCATTGCTAACCAATGATAACAAGTAATTTAATCTGTCATATCTGGTATTACATTTTATTTCAATACTGACTTTGTCAATTTCTGTTTCCTAGACTTTGCAAACGAGTGTCAGGAAATCTTATACAAATCGTGGGACTTGCATTCTTGTCTGCGATATTATAAAAACTTCACAACTTCTTCCTATGTTTGTTATATATATATATATATATATATATAAGATAACGATATATCTCTCTATATAATAATGGATGTGTGTGTGTGTGTGTGTGTGTGTGTGTGTGTGTGTGTGTGTGTGTGTGTGTGTGTGTGTGTGTCCATTGTAACGAACCCTACTCCTCCGAAAGCCTTGGTCTGATTTCAACTAAAATTGGGTCACTTGTCGATCAAGACATGAACCTTTTATGTACGCTAAAATTTTTCGAATCGACTTACAGGTTACGGCAGAAATCCCCGAAACGCTTAGAATTTACGAACTCTTCTCCCCCGAGAGACCTTATGCGAATTCAACCAAAATCGGGTAACTTGTAAATCAACGTCCAAACCTTTGATGTACACGAAAATCTTTCGAATCAATGTACAGAGTTTGTCAAAAATCAATCACAAACATAACTTCGGGTGGTCTTTTGCGCACTTTCATGCATTTCTCCAAGACACTTCACTCAAACTCAACCAAAATCGGGTCAATGGTAAATCAAGCTCTGATATCTTGCTATGCGAACAAAAAGATTATTAGACACACAGGGTGCGGCAAAAATTAATAGAAAATGTTGCTTTTACGATCGTTTATTTCTCCGAAACGCTTAATTGTATTCCAACAAAAATCACGTCTTTTTTGTAACATCTACCTTATCATATGTCATAACAATTTCGCGTTTTCTATAAGGTGCCAACCCTACCGACATTGCAAGGACAATACATCCACTTCTTCTGCGTCACAACACCGCGTCATCGCATTGCATTACATACAGGATCCCGTAACGCCTGCCCCAGTTCTTCTAATTGTACATACATCATTCCCGTTTATTGGCAAAATTGACCAAGTATGAATCCTGTTTTACAATACAAGAAAAACCAATACTTATTTTGCATTTTTTTTTTAACTTACGCGTTACGGCAATCTCATACTGGAGCTTTTGGAATAGGCACTTGACCTTACCATTTTAACATAACCACTAAAAAAACCACGAGTAACGCCGGACTATACAGCTAGTATTTTTATATATCAAAAACAATATTGACTAAAATGCATGACAAAGTGGAAAAGGTTTTCTTGTAATGCATTTCGTCCTTGAGTCTGTTGAAGTCATAAAGAGCGAAACGCGTCAAAAGAAAATGTTTTACACTTTTTCATACATTTTCCGCAATATATGTATTCCAATCTCTTCACTATTATGTAGCCCCCTGCACATCAGTGGCGTTAACGCCTTGCTCGGGGTGATATGATTAAAATATATATAAATTTGATCGAGGCAAAAATGAAAACATTACAAAGAAACAGTACCAAAAATACCAGAATGCTGTCTCTTTGTAATTTTTTTCATTTTTGCCTCAATCTCTGAAGAACCTTTAATGAAAGTGAAACATGTTAGATTGTGATACATTTTCTTACTTTGTTCTTTTGCTTTATTCTATTCTATTATATATATATATATATATATATATATATATATATATATATATATATATATATATTATATCGAGGCAGCAAGTAATTTTCTAAACATACGCTGTTAAATATAAGAGACAATGAATGTCTATTATGTTTAATCATGAGCCGTTCTAAACGTCGTATTTTTGCTTTAATTTCAGTTGAAAATAAAGACAAAAATTCTCCAACATTTGGATAATTATTTATTGGTTTTCTTCTAAGCTTTCGGCTCACATGAGCCATCTTCAGAGAGGTTGTTTAAACTGAAATATTATAAAATCCACCATCACCGACGATATTATTTTGTGTTGACATAAAACTCCGCTTGGCAACGGCAATAGTTACCAAAAATATTAAACGCAGTTCTTAAGTTTGCGATGCGGTTTTATGACCTCACACCGCGGGATAGCACGAAATGACAACAAAACCGTGTAGTCAAATGCAATGTAATATGTTATTTCCTGTTTTAAAGTTGATTTTATTGAGTGTTGGTTGTTTCGATTTGATGTACATGGCCTCCAATATCTGCAGGTTCCTCTTACTGTGTGTATGAGTAAGGATCACCGTATTGTTGACCAAAATCTGTCTGATATTAACTACATGTTTATGTTTTTCAGAGAAATGTTGTTTAATAGTACTCTGATCAGAAAGATGACATGTAAGTCTACGGGAGAGCGTGGTTGTAGTAAAACCAATATATGTACTAGGTTTTTGATTATTATCAGAGATGCAATCTCTGAATGGGCATGTAAATTGGTACACTACATTGGTTTTTTGTAGAGAATTTAGTTTAGTGCTTGTTGGGTTATTATAGACTATGAGGTCAATTGTCTTAAACATTTTATAATATATAATGAGTTTTATTTGATTATTACTTTCCACTGGTTTAACATTTCTACGTATTATGTTTTTGAGAGTTTTTTCATCTTGTTTATAATTATTATGTATTTGGTTGCAATAATATAAGTTAATAGTGTTATATATATTCCTATATATATTCTCTATATAGGAAACCAACTAGCATAAATTCGTGTCTTCTTAATTATAATAGTGAATGCCCCAAACGATATAAGTTAGCTGTTATAAAAAAAACTTACTTCAACACACACAAATGATATCTTCTTCCAAATCTATATTTTATAAAGAATTACACAACATTAAGCAAACACTAGTTAATAATGGATTTCCTAACTCCGTTATTGATCAACAAATTAAAATGTATCTCAACAAAATTTACAATAGCTCTAACAATGATAATATTAATAATAATGGTTTACATCAAAATAAATAACACTATTAACTTATATTATTGCAACCAAATACATAATAATTATAAACACGATGAAAAAACTCTCAAAAACGGTGGGGGAGGAGTCGTTGCGGACGATTGAGTTGGATGTTGTGGATTTAGCGTAATATATGATAAATTTAATTCTTTTGTTGGGGTCTGTCGGAGAGATATTAGTGTTTATGAGGTTTTTTAGGATATTTTCATCTAGTTGGTAGTTGGTGTGCATTTGGCTACGATATAAGAGAGTGATATGTTTGGGGTTGGTTGGGTTATTACCATGTGTTGTTTTATATATATATATATATATATATATATATATATATATCGTCAATAACTTGTCAGATTCCGATCCATATATTCAACTCATATAATTAAATTTGTTTTTTATTTGGAGTGTTTTTTATTGGGTTTGTTCTTTATTGTGAAGTGGGACACACACACACATATATATATCTATACAATATCACCAATAGATGTGCTAGCACGAATTCACAAATGATCGTGATCGAGTGTTTGATGACAGTGGTCTTGTTCAAACCGCTGATCACGCCATGTTATGCGTTATCTCCCACAGTTGCAGTATAAACTACAGATGGGCTTCGTGGGGCTCTATGAGTATTGAACAAAGACAGATGTATTCGAGGTGGTGTCTGAAACAGATCAGCTGACTTAGCATCCGGGTGTTCTCGAAAACAAATAGCCGGCCATCATATATATTTGTGTCATGAAGCTTGTTACCCTGCTTGCTAAATTGAATACAGCTTTGTGGTCACGTAATTCGACGTTCAGTATATAACCTTTCCGCCTGTGGAATTCCTTTCCATACACTTGCTTCCCTGGTAGTTATAATCTTCAAAAGTTTAAATGCAATGTCAATTGCAATCTCTTATCTCCTTGACTCCCCCCATCCTTTCCCAGACACAACCTGTATCTTGTTCTTCTCCCTTTCTACTCTAATCTCACGCAGCTCTCTTCACCACAGTGTTTCCATCCTTGTCTTACACATTGTATGAGACCCCCTTTCAGCTGTTCTTCTCTTTCTTCACTCTCCTCTTATGTAACCACATGCGTACCAGTGGCCTTGCTTGGGGCGAAACGATTATAAAAACTAAAAATAAAAAATAACCTCAGGTCAACCGACACTTACCTCTCATAATGTGAAATTGAGCGCCAAGTCTATTCTCATGATATTACACAACATACAAATCTAGAGCCGAAACTTAAAGACGTTTTAGGCTTAAAGAAAAATACAACGTTCGCCGTTTAGCTATTAGATTTTCTCAATAATATTTAGTTTGTAAGCGTAGAAAAACATTAAACCAAGCAGCATGATAATGGAGTGGGAGTAAAGTCAGTGGGTATTGATAAGGAAAGCCGAAGAATTGTCTATCGGGTTCAAATATAGTCGGTGTTAAATTTATAATTGTCGTTACTTTTTCACTTTTAGTATGCCGTCCAAAGTTTTTATGCTACCCGTGAGACAACGACTATTTATCCTACATGGGACATCAAAGAGTTAGATAAACGTCTGCTGATTTTTTTTTTTTTTTGCTTCCTTGCTTATTATATGAAAATACATATAAATTGATTAATTCTACTATTCGGGCTATTCTATCGTTTACTATTGCATTTGAAAATGAGAAAAGCCAGAGTGTGAAACGGCTGGAACGTCGTGATAAAAACGGCAAAGATGGAAGGTCCTGTTAAAGAAGAAATTGGTAATTGTGAAAACACCTCGCCCAAGAAATTTAGAAATAAATAAGAGCAAAGAATGCAGCGACTGAAACCTTTCCCGAGAAACAATGGAATAACTGATAACAAGGCTTCAGAGATTCTAAAAATGAAAAGGGTAAAACTTCACAAAGAAGGACAGTGCCGACAAATTGTCGGAAAAAATAATGGAGATATTTTTTACCTTAAAAAGTATACCACAGAGTCCATCTACTAAAGAATTATAATACCGAAAAGAAATAGAAGACTTAGATGTATATAAACAAGAGATCCGAAAGAAGGCCAGAGAATACAACGACCAAATCATTATAATAACGACAACACAGAAAAGAAGTCTGCTTCGAAAAAAATAGACCGAAATAAACAAAATATCCGAAATAAGGCCAGAGTGTACAGCGACCAAATCATTATAATAACGACAACAAAGACAACGAAACTGGTCTGAAGCAGTCAATGGATATAAATAAAATATATTCGATTTGGTGTTTTTTTTTATTTATCAACAGTGATGTTTAACACATTGTTAAGCTGTCATAAGACAATACTGAAGTTTATGATCGCTGTTGATGCGTAGTTGTATGGTTGATTCCCATGTCATTTGTATTGCTGCAATTTCTAGTGAAGTGCTTCCCATGAAATAACCATAAAAAGTATTGTTAAATGCTCGATGCAAGTGTACATTAATTGCATTGATGTAATGCAAATAAGCTTAAATGTTTCCTGCCCGTCAGTAAATGATGAATACATTAAAATTAGTTTGATACTAACGTTCTCAACGTCATCCTTTTCAACGGCGGTAAAGAAAATGTGCGAGGCGTTTTTAAGCATTATTTGAAGAACGAAGAATCCTTCGAAGCGTTTTGAACATTCTTTTGAACAACGGTAAAGAAGGCCTGGAAGTGATTTGGGGCATTATTTTGAATAACTAATGAAACCTTAAAGACGTTTTTGAACATTCTTTTGAATAACGACAAAAAAGACTAAAGGTTTTGAGCATTTTTTTAACAACGATAATGAACCCTTAGAAGTTTTATTGAACACTCTTTTGAAAAAATAGTAAAGAAGCATTAAAAGCGTTTTTGGACATTATTCTAAAGAACTGTAATGAAATGAAAGAGGCGATTTTCATATTCTTTTGAACACTGGTAAGAAGAAATGGAGACATTTTCAACATTTTTTTGAATAACGGTAAAGAAGGCACAAAGGCGTTTTTTAACATTATTTTCAAAAGCAGTAAAGAAAGCTTTGAGGTGTTTTTGAACATTCTTTTGAACAACATTATTGAAGTCTTAGAAGCATTTTTGAACATTCTTTCGAACAGCGGTTAAGAAAACTTAGACGTGGTTTTAACATTCTTTTGAACAACGGTAATGAAGCCTTAGATGCGTTTTTTAACATTATTGGAACAAGAGTAAAAAGCCTTAGAAGTATTGTGGGACATTATTTTGAATATCAGTAAAGAATGATTAGATCCATTTTTAGCATTCTTTTGAACAACGGTAAAGAAGCCCTACAAACATTTTTGAACATTTTTTGAACGCCGTTAAAGAGTACGTAGATTTTTTTTTAACTTTATTTTCAAAAACGGCAAAATCCTTACTGAGGGTTTTGAACAATCTTTGAATAACGCTAAAGAAGGCGGTTTTGAATGTACTGAAAGTTTAATGGCATTTTTAACATTTTTTCAAACAACGTTAATTAAACCACTTTTTAGTGAAGGTATATAGAAGCAATACAAGAAACTTTTGTCTGCAAGACTAACTATTTCTCACTTTGTGAGATTTTCAAAGACACTAGGTTATTGGGGAGACCCTCAACGCCGGATGTTTCTTTTATTGATTGAATTTTTTTTACGGTTTATCAACAAGTTGTTTAAAGTTTTTAGATAGTAATGATTAGTGAAACATGTATTACTAAGCCATCATCCATTACACCATCACAGATACAAGCTTACAGCTCACGGTATTCACAAACGCTCATCTTCCAAGGTACTGGCCAGGCTGGACGTTGCTTCACTTCGCTGACCGATGTTTCGACATGTGTCCATAAGATTTAAAGGATAAGAAGGATTGATAACGATTGACTATTAACCGGTGTTTCAACGAGATGTGGCCTTTAGGCAATTCAGATGAAAGAACTTTGTGATCGATTTACCAAAGAAATCTACATGAACATATAAAATTATTTCTTATTAAATATATCCGGAGAACAATAAAAACAGATATACTTAGAGTTACTTTAAAAACAATAAAATCTTCCAGAATATGTGTTATTATATCAAATAAAATTGGCTAAATGTAATTAAAATAATTTATTTATAGAGCAAATATATAACAATGGTAAACAATCATTATAGGTGTTTTTTACATTCATTTGAGCAACAGTAAAGAAAGATTAGATGCGTTTTTAGCGTTCTTTTAAACAACAGTAAAGAAGCCTTAGAAACGTTTTTGAACATTCTTTTGAACAACGGCAAAGAAGTCTTACAAGCGTTTTTTGACATTCTTTTGAAAAACATTAAAATAGTTTAAAAGCGTTTTTGAACAACGACAAAGAAAACTTAGATATATTTTTAAACATTCTTTTAAACAACAGTAAAGAAGACGTTAAAGCGTTTTTTATCATTCTTTTGAATAACGGATATTCAACTCTAAAAGGGTTTTCGAACATTCTTTTGAAAACAGTAAAGAACCCTTAGGGGTGTTTTTGAATACTGTTCGACTCTTTATTGTATATGCCAACAATCAAGTAGAGCTGATATTTTGCAAGTCTTAGAAAACGTTTGGAAAATAGATTCTATATGAATTTATAAAAACAAACATTTGTCAATGTTTAAGTATTTGTCTTTTTCTTCTTGATCGACACCGAAAAATGTCATTTTGTACAAGATAGACACGAGCAATGAAAAATGGTTTTATTGCTGGAACTAAAAACGAATTCACACACTGACATATTCATAACAGACTTCGATCTAAATATGAGTAGAAATAATTGAAAATGGGTCAAAATATTTTAATAAAATAAAACATATTTAAGCTATTGAAAAATCGATAGATATAATAAAAAATCACCTAAAATATTAAATATTTTTTTTAAATGTCAATATAATATCGAAGAACGAAACCTTTGAATTCCCAAACCCGAGTAGCTAAAAAAAACTTGTCAATGATACAAAAAAAAAGAGCCATTAAAAGTAAAAGAAGAAAAGGTCAAACAAACAATGATGTCAGGACCAAGCTCGATGCCTCTGGCAAAGATGTGTCATCCATTGTGAAAAGAATTAAACATCCCAACCGGTCAAGCATCTTGAGGGTGGTCAAGTTCATCTAGCGGGCCACTACACTATTATCTACGTTTCCAGAAGGGTTGTGAGGGTCATCGCTGGGCAACTAAAGGTAAGAGAGTTCACGCTCAGATGTGAGTTTTGCAAGCCTACGTGATGAGGAGAGGAACTCGATAACAGCAACATCGACCTCGAATCAGAAGGTGAACAGGAAGAGCACCAGGTGACTCTTGGCCGACCACTCAGACGGACTTGCAACGATGCACACCAAGTACACGTTGTATGTTATGTCATTCTTTCCCTGTAGGTCCTGTGTCGATTCCGCTATCTACTGTAGGTACTGAACTCAGTAGTAAATATTTGAATCGAGAAGGTGGCTGTACGTGTTCCACCAGCAATCTGTTCTCTTGCTCCCACAAGTCCCCTACGTGACGTAGGTGTAGCTAACCCACAAATTTTTAAGATCAGGTCACCCCACACATATAATGTCTTATCTCGCATGAGTTGAATTCCACCGACTGTTAACAGATAGAGCCTCCTTAACCAGAACATTGTCCTAACAGTCTTCTTAATCCTATTTAGCATTGTGCTAATTTGACTAAAAATGTAGAGGCAAGATATAAGAGTTTGAATGAGCAAAAAATGATGAAAAAATAAGGATACTTCGAACAGAAATGGATAAACAGTGGGAAAATATAAAATAGTTAGGGAGAAAGAAAGGAGCAAACAAAGTGACAGACAAACAAAGATAAAGGAAGAGAAAGAGAATAGGCGGGGGGAATGAAAGGGTAAAGGAAAGTACTTGTTTAAAAATGATACAGGAAAAGAATAAGGACACTCCGAACAGAACCGGATGAACAGCGAGAAAATATAAAATAGGTAGGGAGAAAGAAAGTCAGTCAAGTGCCATACGTGATACACGCTTGGGCGATCATGTCTCGAAAGGGCAGAAGATTATCCCACAGTAGGTTGTCATTGCTTTCTGCGGTAGACTGGTTGCCGACCAAGGCTATAGAACCCAATCTGTCCTGTTATTTAACCCACATTTGCGCGTAAGTGAATGCAATGAATTCAACTGGAATTCGAACTCGGCTCTACCGAGTCCTCGTTTCGAGTCGATATCCACTACGCCACAACGCACAACTTGTTTAAACAATAAAAAAAAGGTTTGATTGAATAATGGCAGTTGTACAATATGCACTAAGAACGGAAATGAGCATTTTTTTAATTTTATTTTTACTGTTACTATAGATTAAATATTCCAAATCATGAATTAAAAAACAAAGTTAATATGGTATTTAATTTTCTATGTAGATTCATTGTAAACTGATAGCCCTTTGAAATTCAAAACAAATGTCATTCGATATGTTTGCCTCAAATGTAACAAAATATTTTTGATCCGTAACCGGGAGCGCTTTTCTTTATCGATAATATAGAAATAT
The DNA here is from genome assembly GCA_037127315.1 of Ascarosepion bandense. Lineage (NCBI taxonomy): Eukaryota > Metazoa > Mollusca > Cephalopoda > Sepiida > Sepiidae > Ascarosepion > Ascarosepion bandense. Next base: position 73,473 of record JBBBDQ010001272.1, on the reverse strand, counting down.
AACTCTAGATTTATTTTCTTTATGTGCCGTGTCACCCCCAGAACGTAGGCGTTCATGGATCTCCACAACTTCCTGTCCTTTGTAGATTTTAATAACTTTTGTCTTTCTGTTATTTATCCTAAACTGCACTCCAGTCATTTACTCAAGTTCGCTGTTATACGTTGTTTTCTTCTGTTTATCTTACCTTCAATCCGTCCTGTGAGTATCGGGTTTTCCAAGCCCTCTTTCCTTTTTGTGTGCCCTAGAAATCTCAACTGTCTCTTCTTGCTGTTAAGTATAAGTTTATTTTTTCTTTCCATTTTCTGTAAAACTTTATCGTTCGATCCATGGTCATTTTTTTTTTATCCTTTCTTACATTCTAAGAAATCACGTCATATGTACATTTTTGGGGGGGCGGGGGAGGTGCTTCCGTAGTGTGATCAATTTACAATGAATTTTTTAAATAGCAAATTGAATCCCCCTATCAACTTTTAAAAAACTTAATATTTTTTTAGTATTTATTATCTATAGTATTATTTTTTTAAAATCGTTATTTCAAGTCGCATTGCCTATTGTACGACTCTGTCTATTTATTCCAAGAAATAGATATATAAATACATGCAGTCATATATGTCTATAAATTAGATGGTATGAAACTATTCAACATTTCAATAAATAGGTCTTGAAAGGTATGTCGCGTGAATAGCTTAAGAAACGATCCGATCTTGAAATAGACGCTTGTTATCGCAAAGATTTATGTTGGCATTTACCGACATAAAACTATTAATATAGAATCTTGTATGTGTGCACATATTAAAGCTTTTCCTCAGTAAATACAAAAGTGGTATACACAATAAGAATACATAAATTTATACGTGAAATTGGATAATAAAAGGTAGCGAGGAAGTACTGTGAACAACTCTGTACAGTTGCGTTTATATTAAAAAGCGAAATCTTTTTTTTATTATTAGTATCAGATGTGTTATGGTGCAGTGAATATTGGCTCGGAACGAGAAATTGGAGAGCTGAGTTCGAATTTCAGTTGAATTCATTTCATTCACTTACGCGTAAATACCATTGGGAAAGGTATTAATCCATTTCTTGTCCCTCTAGCTTTGGACTAAATAGCAGGATGGATTGGGTTCTATAGCCCTGGTTGGCAACCAGTCTACTGCAGAAAGTAATGGCAACCTACTGCAGGAAAAATTTCTGTCCAGTCAGTAATGTCACTTTCGATACATAATCGCTCAGGTGTGTATCACGTATGGCGCTTAACTGATTCTGGTTATCGAATTCTCAAGTTTAACCTTATTTTCTGCTTATAATAAAACCCTAACGTGAATCAGAAATTTCTGTAATTTTCTGTTAGTTGTATTAAATATCTGAGCCTCGCTTCATACTTAAATATTAAGGGCACGCGTAGTTATTAACAAACTATTTTAATAAACTATTTAAGTAAATGTTTACTTGATTCATTACTATAAACTTTATATTACTTTTATTTTTAAGATAGATTAAGCAAATTTATATATCACTTAGTCCTGGGTATGATGATAAACTACATTCGGCAGCAAGAGTTCTGATTGGGTGATTGGAGGTTTTGAAAACCACCTCTTAATTTCTTTTGTTCTAAGGTCCACTCCAACCTGGGGTGATAACACCTGTTACAGTCCCAGCTATGGGCAACTACTGAACTTCCTCCTCAAACAAAACATTATGAAAGTATAAAAATATACTTTTATAGTAAAAATGGCAGCAATACATTTTTTGAATTACCAACAATTCGCACATACTAATAAGTTATAGTGACTTCAACCAAATTAATTTCAAATGCTACCAAACAACCAACATAAAAGACTTTTCAAGATATAAATCCATAAAATATCTAACAATTTCTTAAACCAAATTGTATACCAAAATATAACTTTAATAAAACTACAACATAAAACACACATATCACCGTCACTATAGTCATGTCAACGCAAACAATTATATACACAAAAGCTGAGTATAATCTACCATATATTCAACTGTGAAAGCAGAATAATATTTTTATTACTTCAAAGCTCTCAAGAAAAATTACATTTTGGCATTTAATGACCCATAAAGAATTGGTATGACGTTAAACAGATAAATCAATCAATCAACATATTTTACCTATATTATTAAATATACACATTTTTATTAGCATCAGGAAATTTAAGCTGTACTTAGTTCTTCTTAGGATATTCTATAGTTTGCGCTTTATTTTATGCTTAAAACCCTGATGAGAGTAAGAAATTTCAGTTATTAATGCCTAATAAAATTGCGTTAAAAAATCTAAGCTTTGCTTCAGGTTCAAAACAACAATTTTTTGACAAAATTGAGCTTTGTCATGCGTATCAACTTCCTGCTAATGATAACAACAACAACAACAATAATAATAATAATAATAATAATAATAATAATAATAACAATAATAATAAAAGCTGTGAACGTACGTAGAAACATTGTGTTAGGCCAATCTACCAAGAGGACAGAGTTCGTCCCCTTTCAAAGTCAGTACGCGTTCATGTCAAAAAAGAAAAAACTATGCGTGTGTGATTGATATGTGAGTGTGTGTTCATGAATTTCTTCGTTCAGAATAAAAAGAAAACCGCATGAAATGTGTCCGTCCATAATGTAAATAAAACGGGCGGGGAATGAAAAACATAATATACCGGTGGTTCTCGACCAGGATTCACATGGGTCCATGCAACATTGCTGGGGTTCCACGCACAAAAAATTTAAAATAATGATTGGGGGCCCATGATTATATTTTAGTGATCCATAGAGCAATTTCATTTTTGAACAGTTGGTATTACTGAGAATGGAATTTCTACAATAATTTACGCCATATTGAAATAATAAAAGATAAATATTCACAGAGTTTTGTCTATATATATATATATATATATATATATATAAATCAATCAAATATCAGAAAATCTTGACAATTTACAGTATCGTAAATTTAAGGTTACCAACAATGCGTAGATACAATATAAACGACTTTCTTAATTCTTTCAAGCATTTTCAGTGATATGGGTTTCCATTTATAGATTGCTTTGTAACACATATATAGTATCGAGGGAGAGTAAGAAAAGAGAGAGAGAGAGAGAAATTACCTATATCGAAAAGTATGATTATGATTTTACTTGGTCTCATGTATTTACATCAAAATATGAAATAGAATGTATATATAATTTTTTACAATACTAAATTCAATCCATGTGCTTTGTTTTTGTTTGTTTATGCTCTCTCTCTCTCTCTCTCTCTCTCTCTCTCTCTCTCTCTCTCTCTCTCTCTCTAAGCATGTATATGTCTAAGTCTTTCTATGTTTCTTGGGTGAACGGATATAATAGACACACACACGACGTGATATCCAAAAGTTTGAGAAATTTAAGGCGTGAAATGTTTTCCTCAAAAACTTGATAGACAGCGAAGTTCTTTACTTCCTGCTGGAGTGATTATGAGAAGTGTATAACTTATCCCGCGGAACAAGGAAAAATAGCTTATCAATTGTTTCAAACAAATAGAACTTTTGCATAGCGTTATTTAGTATATCGAGGCAGCAAATAATTTTCTAAACATATACTGTTAAATATAAGAGACAATGAATGTCTATTATATTTAATCATGAGCCGTTCTAAACGACATATTTTGGCTGTAATTTCAGTTGAAAATAAAGACAAAAATTCTCCAACATTTGGATATTTTTTTATTAATTTGCTTCTAAACTTTAAAATCGTCGCGGATGGTGGATGTTATTTTGTTACCGTCTTAATAACCTCTCTGAAGATGGCTCAAGTGAGCCGAAAGCTTAGAACCAAATTAATAAAAAATTATCCAAATGTTGGAAGAATTTTTGTCTTTATTTTCAACTGAAATTAAAGCCAAAATACGACGTTTAGAACGGCTCATGATTAAACATAATAGACATTCATTGTCTCTTATATTTAACAGTATATGTTTAGAAAAAAAATAAAATATATATATATATATATATATATATATATTGTATAATAAAACAAATAAGGTCGCTATAAAAAACAATAAGGTATATAAAATAACAAAAATAGTATATATGAATATAAAAGAGCTAATATAAGACATGTTAAAAAAACAAGATACACAAATATTGATGCCTTTCTATGACTTATATATTTCTCACATTTGAAATAAAAAATAGAACACAAGCAAAATGAGAGAAATATATTATTTTTTTTATTAAGAGATCAAACAATAATAATTGCGGCGTTCAGAAACAACTCGTGAATGTCATTCTAGCCCAAATATAAATTTAAAATAGGGTTAACATCAGTATGACTTTAATTTCTTCGTTGACATAAACATCGCAGGTTATTCCTTCAACATGTTGGATCTTTGACATTTATTTTCGAAAAATTTTCAATAGAGCTTTGCAAAGAACAATCTTTAAGTGAGATATTTCTCAAAATCTTTATGGACCGAAAAGTACCAAATTAAGGGTTTAGGAGACCAGTGCCACTGTTTTGGGGCAGAAAGGTCCGTTTATATATTCCATCTCTATTTTCTTTTATTCGCTTCATAAGAATGCGTTTTACAAGAGAAAACCCGAACAACTTCAGATTAAAGAACTTCATTGCCGAGTCAGTCAGTCGTAATACACGCTTGGGTGATCATGTCTAAAAAGATACATGACTGACTGGGTAGAAAATTTCTCGCATTTTCTGCGTTAGACTGGTTGCCAACCAAGGCTATAGAATCTACTCTGTCCTGCTATTTAACCAATAGCTAGTAGAAAGAGACGGATTAATACCTTTCCCAAGGGTATTTTCGCGTCAGTGAATGCAATGAATTCAATATGAACTCGAATTCGGCTCTTCAATTTCGTGTTCCGAGCCGATATCCACTGCACCGCAATGCACTTCAGAAAGAAGTTTGATAAACCACCGGCATGCTTAATTAGAAATTTCTTAAAAAATGACAAGCGTTCATAAAAAAAAAAGAATGACTCATTTATTGTAGATTTTAATTTTATTTCATGTCTTTTTTTCGATTTGTTAAGAAAAAGTTTCATTTGTATTTCCTTTTGCTTTAATGCAATTTTTTATTTTGCACGTAGTAAATACTTTATTTACACCATATAGTAGTAAACAAGTATTTGACATCTCAAATGGAATTTTTATCTTTCTCTATTCTTCAATAAGCTCTTTTTGTCGCTGCAACTGTTTTCGGAGTGATAAGAACAACTCTTACCGTTTTTACATGTGTTTACTCTCACTATAATTGTGTAGCGTTTATACGTTTCTTATATATATATATATATATATATATATATATATATATATATATATATATATATATATGTTTATGTATATCTATGCGTATATGTATATATGAATATATATTTGTATATGTATGTTTATGTATCTATGTACATACAAATGTGTGTATATATATATATATATATATATATATATATATATATATATATATGTACATATATGCATATATATATTTATATATACTTTTACATATATATATATATATATATATATATATAAAGAAGTGAGACTACTCCCACAAAAATCACACCATGCTCCATATAAACAAGAAAAAAAAACGGGGCGTAACGGCAAGTCAGTCCTGATGAGTGAGAACATCAAAACAGTGTCCACACGAAACTTTCTAGAACTGTTTATCCTGTTCAAGCCTTTTCAAGTGAATAAATACATTGCATGGTATCTAAAATAATTAAAAATTAGTAAGTTCTTACTTTTTGTTTGGCGTAGTGTGTATACACCCAATATTATTGTGCAATGATTATACCTGTATTCTTATATATAATGCAAATATAAAATTTGCCACTTAACTGATTGATGTTATGAAAGTGACGTGTAAGGGATTTACGTACATCATTACTAAACCGCTACAGAACGAATAAAAAGGACTTATTTAGTGTACATACTCTCCCCCACTTAACTAAAATCTCAGTACACATTGAATTCATATATTTGCTAAACACTCACTTACCTGTCTTTTGCCGGAATTTTTTTTTTTTTTTTTCAGAATAGTATCAGCTCAAGTCCCAGAGCGGTATTCCCCAGGCAGAACCTCTCCTTTGGAGGGAGCTAGAGTCATTACCCGGCGTACCCAAAAAGGGAACTGCCGAGGGGGCTTGAGTAATTTTTCCACAGCATTGTCAGCAATCCCACTTGAAACTCACCTTCTACCACATTCCGTGTCGACGTGGGTGCGCTGATAATATTTCTGTTATACATGGAAACGTCTTTTAAAAATATATCACGATTTTTCAAAAAGCAAAAAACAAAAACAATACAATAAATCATTTTGAAATAATGAAAGAAATGTCTGTACCCAGAAAAAAACAAATAATTAAATTGAATAAAAATATAAAATGATACTAACCTTTCGGAATTGGTACAATCTCAGTATAAAATTGCAATATATATCGCATATATATAGAGAGAGAGAGATAGAGAAAAAGAGAGAGCGATATAGATATTTATCCAAGTATATTGAAAAGCATGTGCTAGAATTATATAAAAAATATATCATGCATCTGGCATCACAGATTCATCGAGAATTATCCTCATTTATCCTCATGCATGTGTGTCTAGGCATACGTGTATACGTATTTTATGGTTATATTTGAGTATAAGACAAGTAGATGAGTATGTTTGTTTTTGTGGATGGAGTATTTTTTTTTTTTTTCAATAATCTGTATGGGTGCGTGCGTTTTTAATGCCGAGTTGAATAGATATGTACTTCGGTTAAAGACGGCAGATATTGATATACATTTAAGTGTAATTCTATTCTCCGAGTTGAAACAGAAATCCACAGTACAGGAAAAAAGTAGAGAAAAAAAAAGATTGTTGTTCGTTCTGTACGATATGTTGTCTTCCTTCGTTCGTCGGACAAGGAAAACTGTTGATAGTTTACAAAGTGACTTTATTGTCCTGTCAGTGAGAATGGGAGAGTGCGCTAGCGAGTGACAGGAGGAAGTAAACTACCTACTCTCTGTTTGTCACTAGGGCGGAGAGAAAGCGCCTTCTCTCTCTTCATTTGTTACGAGGGCAGGTGAATTTCAGCAGGTGGTTTCCATGTCTTTATAGACAAGCAGTAAAACACAAGGTTCTTTCAATCACATTATTATTATTATTATTATTATTATATAGATTTTTATAACCGTAATATCAGGTCAATCTCGCTAACAATCAAATGACAGCCAGACTCCCCAATGCACAATGTTCGATGTCCTGTCCAAATCTTTCTTACTGGTGGTTGGTGATTCCTGCTGGGTAACAAATTACAACTCTCGCCAGTACTGACGTACTCTCTTCAGTGCTTACCTTTTTTCTGCTTTTTTGTTTTTTTTTTTTGTTTTTTTTTTTGCTATCATCATCATCATCATCATCATCATCCTTCGATTTTTGCTATGGTCACACTACCTACCAAGTCTGCGGGACCTAAGGCAGGTAGTAGTGTGTTGTTATGGCTACATTTCATTTGTTTTTCTATCTCCCATAACATCACTTAGAGTTACATGGACAACAAAATTCTTCTTAGTGAGTGTGCTGTACTTATCAAGATATTTTTTAGTATTTCTCTTAAGCTGGGATTTCCAGGGATATTTTCAATGTGTTGTGTTCCTTTCTCTATCATTCCACGTGCACCTATTATGGCTGGTAATATTCTTGTTTTCAATTTCCACTTTTTTCTATTTCGATTTCCAGGTCTTTATACTTCGATAGCTTTTCGAATTCCTTGGTTGCTATCTTACAGTTCACTGGGCAAGCCATATTTATTGGTAGGCAATTTGTTTTTCTTTTCGGTTTTTGACAATTATGACCGACCTATTTGGTTCAATCTTCCTAACTGTAAAGATGGTGTAATCCCATAGAATTGTTAAGTAACCGGTGCTGGGTGATGATCATACCAGTGTGTGATAATATATTTTTATAGTGTTTGCACATTGTCCAGTGTAAATATTACCCCACTCTATTATTATTATTATTATTATTATTATTATTATTATTATTACTGCTACTATTTTTTTTCTGTTGTATGCACATTTCCTTCTGGGTCCCAACAAGTGATCTAAGTTCAGAAATGTCACTGAACATTTTTGTAAAAAATAAATAAAACATAAAAGTACACACGTTTTACATAAGTAAAGCAATTTGTAAGATGTGAGTTGTGCTTATGAGAATTTTTTTTAAAGCACGGTTTACCAGGGATCCGTTCCCTGAGCCTATCGGAACCAAATGTGAAATGTATAGCGACAGGCTGTGATAGAAGCAGCATGTAACCTTACAGGTTAAATCCAATCAGAAATGTCCCCAGATTGTGTAACCCAGTTTGTTCAGATAGTCCCCGATTGATGGTATTCCAAATTATCTAAGTCTGATGATTCCCAAGTCGCCTTGGCTTTCTCATCCTTCAAACAACCTTCTGGTTACTCAGCCATGATATTCTCCGACTTCTTCTGCAAAAGAACAGAGATGCAGCATTACTGCTAGGAGACATTCCCAGTTACTTAATGTCAGGCAATCCAGTCTGTAATACTAAATGGATATTTACTGTGGCCGATTTTAATTCACCAAGGCAAAAATAAGTGCCTGTTAACACTTTTAATCAATTAAGATCAGCAAGGAGAGGCTTGAGGCAGTAGAAATGTGGTTTTACAGAAGGATGCTGAGCATATCATGGACGGAGCACGTGTTCAACGATGAGGTGTTGTAAAGGATGCAAACGAGAAGAAAACTGATACTAAATATCAGGCAGAGACAAATGAGGTTCCTGGGACATGTAATGACGAAGGGGGACCTGGAGAACTTAATGCTCACAGGTCGGATAAATGGAAGGAGAGACAGGGGAAAGCAGCTCGAGACGTACTTGTCAGCTCCGTCAACCCTCCGTCAACCCCGCTCCGTCAACCCTTTGCAAAGGGTTGACGGAGCGGGGCTTAGAAGAGATACCAAGAGCGACAAGAGAGCGACAAGAGACAGAGCCAAGTGGAAGTCAATGATCGCCTAGGTCCTGAAAGGACATGACACATGAAGAAGAACAAGTCTTTAGAGGCATATGGGCATAATTATTATTGTTAGTAGTAGTAGTAGTAGTAGTAGTAGCTTTTTCATCTCAGTATTTCTGATGGTTGCTTTTGAGGACCAATTGATTGATTGATTGATTCGCTTTCTATGGCTTATCAATTCATGCCAGGTTATTTAAAGTCATAAAATATTTTACATTGTCAGAATTAAGGTGTGAGGGGGAGATAATAATAGTTTAGTGATAAAATTTTTACTAATTAACCTATACATAGGGGGAGGAGAGGTTGACTATTATTAGTAGTAATAATAGTAGTACTTTTTCCCATTTCAGTATTTCTGTTGGTTGTTTCTGAGGATCAATTGACTGATCCGTTTTCTACGAATTTTCAACCCTTTGCAGGTTATTTAAAGCCAGAAAATATTTTTTTTAATTGCAATATGTTTTTAGATAATAATAGTTTAGTGATATAAGTCTTACTAATTAATCCATAGACGGGGAGTGAAGAGGTCGATTCATACCTTTCCCAAAGGTACGCAAGTGAATACGACGAAACTAAAGGAAATTATAATTCAGCTCACCAATCCATTACACAACCCGCAAATCTAACCTTATACTACCAGTTCCCAATTGTATGGGAAACAGCGTTTCCGTATGATGTAGCTATAAAACTCTGCGGATCAAGTGACAGCAAATCTCATCTATTCTCTAGTACTCTCTTTATTACTCTGTTATCATCATCATTATTATTATTATAAGAATTTTCCCTCCGTAGTGCTGGTTGTTATTTCCGTTGGTCAAGTGACAGCAAATCTCATCTATTCTTCAGTACTCTCTACATCATTCTGTTATCATCATCATAATTATTATTGTAAGAATTTTCCCTTCGTAGTGCTGATTTTGTTTCTGTTAATAAAGTGACAGCAAATTTTATCTATACTTCAGTATCTTCTTCATTATTCTGTTATCATTTTATTGTAGAGTGGCTGACACCCCTGCAGCATTCTCAATGATGGAATAACCCATGGATGAAATGGTCTATTTAAGTAAAGAATATTTAGGCGTTCGAGGAGCAATACTGAAGTATTATTTGAGTAATATTCGAACTGATTATTGCGGCGACTATTGCAAACCAAACCCCTCCTCTTTGTGTTGTAAGTTTTGTCTTGTGAATTATTGTAATTACTGTACTGTTCTGTGTATATCCGTTTAGCACCGGATATTTTGCTAAATAATACCGCAACACACTTTCTCGGTGTATCGTATTCACCGCGGCGATACAGCACATTGATAGACTGATTTGTCTGTTTAACGGCATATCATCTTCTTATGGGTCATTTAATTCCGAAATTAAGTTTTCTTGAGAGCTTGGAAGTATTAAAAAATATATATATTATTCTACTTTCACAATTGAATACATGGTACATGATACTTAACTTTTGTGCATATACATGTTGTGTGGGTATAATTACTAGATGTGTTGATGAGTGTTTTGTGTTTTGTTGAAGCTTTTCTTTGGAATAGAATTTGATTTAAGAAATTATCGAATATTATACGGATTAAAGCCATCAAATTTCTTTCATGTTGGTTGTTTGGTAGTATTTCAAACGGGTTTGGCTGAAGTCGCTACAATTTTTTTAATACGTGCGTATTGGTTTTTACTATTATTATACTACTATATTATATTTATTTTACTCTAAATATATATTGTTGGTAGTTTTTTGCATAATGTATTATTAGTATTTTTACTATAAAAATGTATTTTTTATACTTTCAGAGTGTTTTGTCTTTGTTTGGAAGTTACTATTTGCCCATAGCTGCAACCCTAACAGGTGCTAATACTCTTGGTTAGTCAAGTGACATCAAGTTTGTTATTATTTCAGTACTCTTTTCAATATTTTTATTATAGGAATAACCTTGTAGTGTCTGGTAGTTGAGAGTGGAAATCAGGGGACAGCAATTATTCTCGGTACTCACACTCTATTCGCGTCTTTATTGTTGTTATTACTATTTTGAGAAATTTAATTCCAGTATTGTCTGGTGTTTGCTTATAGGGACCAAGTGACAGCAAGTTTCTTCAGTACACTCTTCAGTTTTTATTTATTTTTAGCTTTCTTCTGATAAAAATATTCACCCCAGTTTGGTGGTTGCTAATGAGAATCAAGTGACAGCATCTCCTTTATTATTATTATTATGTCATTTTTCATCATATTTCGATTTCTGCTTTGGTCTCACTACCAACCAAGTCTGCGGGGAGACCTAAGGCAGGTAGTGGCGTGTTGTTATGGCTCCATTTCATGTTTTTCTATCTTCCCTATCATCTCCAGCATTACATAGATAAAGTTTTCCTTAGTGTGTGGGCTGTACTTAATAAGACAATTTTTTGTATATCTCTTAAGCTGGGGTTTCCAGGGATTCTTTCAATGTGTTGTTTTGTTCCATTTTTTATCATTCCAAGTGCACCTACTATCACTGGCACAACTCTTGTTTTCAATTTCCACATTTTTCCTATTTCAATTTCCAGGTCTTTATATTTTGACAGTTTTTCAAATTCCTTGATTGCTATGTTACAATCCGCTGGACAAGCCATATCAATTAATAGACAAGTTTCTCCTTCTGGTTTTTAACAATAATGTCTGGCCTGTTTGCTTCAATTTTTCTGTCTGTGTAGATGGTGTAATCCCATAGAATGGTTACATCTTCTATTACTGTAACCGGTGCTGGGTGATGTTCATACCAGTGTTTGCCTACAGCTTTTCCATAATGTTTGCATATTGCCCAATGTAAATATTGCCCAACTCTATCGTGGCGATTTTTATATTCATTTGGGGCAAGCACAGAACAGCCTGAGATTAGGTGGTCTATTGTTTCTTGGTGTTTATCACAAAACCTGCATTTTGGATCCATATTATTATGCATAATATTTGCCTGAAAGTTTCTCGTGAAAAGACTTTGGTCTTGTGCTGCAAGAATAAAGCCTTCAGTTTCAGACTTTAATCCAGATGCACGTAACCATCGATGAGTATTACCTTTGTCAACATTGGATTTATTGGCACGTTCTGGATATTGGCCATGCAGAGGTTTGTCTTGCCAGCGCTGTTTCATCTGTTCAAGAGCTTTATCTTTGGCTTTCATTTTCATATTCTTTGCCGCAATAGCCGGCTCTTGGCTTCCGTTCTGCTTTTCTACAGAATCTACTAACTATAAATCTTGTTTGAATTTACTGCCTTCTTTTATTATTGAATATTTTTTTCTTTCTTTCTTCATGTTGCCTTACTAATTGTATCATCCAATCCTTTGTTGTTTCTATGTATGTTAGTAAGCCAATAGTTGTTGTCTTGTATGACAATTCCAGCTGAATAAGACCTCTTCCACCTTCTTTACGGGGTATGTATAGACGGTCTACATCAGCCTTTGGATGATGCATCTTATGCTTAGAAAGAAGCTTTCTTGTTTTAGAATCCATTCGCCTGATGTCGTTTAGATTCCAGTTTAAGATATTGAAACTATATTGGACAACTGGGATTGCAAGGCTATTACTGGCCATAACACTGTTCTGAGAATTCAATTCAGTTTTTAATATCATTCGTAGCCTTCTATAGTACTCTTTACGCACTATTTCTTTCATTTTTTTATGGTGAATATTTTCACTCTCATTTACACCTAGGTATTTATAAGCTTCTTTTCGTTTCAATTCTTTTATTGTTACAGCAGGGTCTAAGCTAATTGAGGATGTTTCTTGTATTGATCCACGTAAAACTGTAACTTTAGCACATTTATTCAAATTAAATTTCATTCCAATGTCTTCCCTGAAGCATTTTACAGTTTGCAGAAGACCTTCCAGCTCATTATCATTCTTAGCATATAACTTCAAGTCATCCATGTAAAATAGATGGCTTATTTTCTTTTGGCCTATTTTACAACCATATTCTGTCTTATTAAGTTGACTGGTTAGTGCTATTAATGATATGCAGAATAGTAATGGAGACAAAGAATCACCTTGAAATATACCTCTTTTGATGTTTATTTCATCAGACTTATAGGTTCCATTTATATGATTGAGGTAAAGGGTTGTTTTCCATATAGACATGCACTGTTTGATGACATGATGATGACGGGTGATATCTTGTATATATTTAAAGTCTTTAAAATCCAGGAATGTGGCACACTATCGAATGCCTTACGATAATCTATCCAGGCACTACTAAGATTTTTCTTATTTATTATTATTATTATTATTATTATTATTATTATTATTATTATTATTATTATTATTCCCATAGGCGCTGTTTTAGACTATCGAGTATAATACATATATATAGCATAACTGAATTTCATTCTTCTTATTATTATTATTATTATTGTTATTATTATTATTGTAGTTTCTTTTTTCGTGCGGTTTTCTTTTTCCAGCGCCGTTGTGGTGCAGTGGATATCGGCTCGGAACGAGAAATCGGACAGCTGAATTCGAATTCCAGTTGAATTCGTTGAATTCGTTGTATTCACTTACGCGCAAATACCCTTAGGAAAGGTATTAATCCAAATCTTCTCCCTCCAGCTATGGGTTAAATAGCAGGATAGATTGCGTTCTATAGCCTTGGTTGGTAACTAAGTCTTGTAATAGTAACCTACTACGAGAAAATTCTTCTCTCGAAGAAGATTTTTCGAGACATGATCGTCCAAGTGCGTATCACGTATGGCACTTAACTGACTGACTGAATCTTGAAATATTGGTGTTCCTCATTAAAAGTCAGATGACCTCAAAATATATCATCTTTCTCAGTATATTTGCAGCGTCAACTTCTGAAGCGATGGACTAGTGTTTTTATTCAATATCTGTAGGATTTTAAAACCGTGGTAATTGTGTAGAGCCATGATCGCCGACGTCCTGAATGGACACAGCGCATAAAAGCAGTTATATACCTTCAACGCCCCAATGATAACCACGACAGTAATGGCCTGAACATTCTGCATTCTGGCAACTTCAATCTGGAGGTCGGTGTAGTTCTTAAGTTTGCCTATTTCTTTGATATTGATATTATGGTTATCAGGAACAACCAAACCAATTTCTTTCTTTCGTAGTGGCCTCAAAGACGCGGTCTATTTAATTGTTGAAATCCCACAAGATCTTGACTTAAGTCTCTAGATTATGGCTGCACTATATCTTGCCGACTTCAAGTCTGTATTTCCTATATAGGCACCAGTGCAGATTATTATTTTTTTATAATCATTTCCCCACAAGCAAGGCAGGACTGCCACTGGTGCGCAAGGGGCTACAGTGAGAGAAAAACAATGTACAGAGGATGTTGAAGAAAGATAAGAAATGGATGCGATTCAAGAAGATAGAAGATGGCAATTGACGTAGCATTTAAACTTTAGGAGATTGTGGCTATCAGGGAAGCAAGCAAACGGGAGTTCCACAAAGAGAAAGTGCGAGAAAATAAATCATTAGAGTAGAATAGACGGTTACGTTTAACTATTTGAGAAGACAGTTCATCATGGCGGCGCTTGTAATCTATTGATATTTTCTAAACTCTTCCAATATTTTTCAACAACAGTTAAGTGAAGAGTGCGATTTAAGAAAAGAAAAAGTAAAGAAAACAAAATGTTTGACAATATTAAATAATATTTCAACAGAATTTCTCTCTTCTTCAAGTTACATTTTTTTTTATTTAAAGTATAAAAATATTTTTTAAATCTACCAAAAATGGTAAATTTTCGTTTTAATACCGACGGCTTTTCCCCTTCAAATTTATCCAAAATAGCATTATCTCTGTGCAAATGTATATGCTGGACTCAAATCAACAATTAGTTACTGAAGAAATTTACATTTTTTATCTAAATGTCCATAACAAAAAACGAACTATATCTTGCACTTTTTCTCTCCCGTAACTCTCACCAAGTCATGTAATTAACTGCAGAATGACGTATTACGTATGCGACGAATTTTGGCAGATTTTTGGTAGATTTTTCTTCATTTACTGATACTTCCGGCGATGTACTTCCGGTAATGAAAGTAATGCGCTATTGTATTTCTACGTTTATTACTTTCATGACAGGAAGTACATCACCGTAAGTTTCAGTAAAGGAAAAAAATCGACCAAAAATCGACAGAAAATTGCTGCCTACGTAGAACGTCATTCTGCGGTTAATTACATGACTTCGTGAGAGTTACGGGAGAGAAAAAATGCGAAATATAGTTCGTTTTTTATGAACTTTCAAAGCAAAAAAGGTAATTCTCTTCAATAACTAATTGTTGATTTGAGTTCAGCATATACATTTGCACAGAAATAATGCTATTTTGAATAAATTTGAAGGGAGAAAAGCCGTCGGCACCTAAAACGAAAATTTACCCGCAAAATTATACGTCTTTGTACACACGTCGCTCGTCTTAAAACGGCTGTTCGGCTAATGAAGGCGCCAAAACGAATGAAACACCAACATCGTGAAGACGTGTTTAATAGAATGGCGACCTTTACTCATCCCTTAATTTACATTAGTTGATCAGTTACGAATAGGAATTAATCAAAAAGCTTAGTATTGATCTTATGAAACTACCCTGTCATTCTGTTAATTCCTCTGGACCGGGAAGTTAGTAATTACTAAGTTAGTTCATTACCAGTACAGCCGTTTTTCATTACAAAGCAACCACCGTTTATAGAAAAGACTTTAATTTTTTGAAGCTTTAAGTATGTTTATACTTTAATAAGTTTTTTAATATAACTTGAAGAAGAAAGAAATTCTGATGAAATATTGTTTAACATTGTCAAACACTTTGTTTTTTTTTCTTTTTCATTTTCGCACCCTTCTCTTAACTATTATTATTATTATTACACCAGTTAAGACAAGAGCTCGATTTAAATAAAAAAAAAACTCAATATTTAAACAATATTTCAACAGATTGACTGTCTTCTTCAAGTTATATCTGAAACATATTTTTTAGTATAAAAATATGCAACAAATTATGTCTTTGTGCAAACATTGCTTGTTTGTAAGGAAAAAAGAAACGGCTGCATTTGTAATGAACGCGAATAAAAACGCTAGCGTGAAGGTATGCCACCAAAACATGATTCACACACACATACACACACACACACACACATATATATATATATATATATATATATATATATATATATATATATATATAGCCAAGAGAAGAAATTGCATTTAAGCGTGAAACAGATTATAGGTACTTGGTGTTTGCCTCAATGTCCACTTTTATGTCCACTTCTATATCTACATATGCTCTACTGCTGATATTGTGCAGTTAATCTATATATATTGCATACCATAAAACTTAATCTCTCTCTCTCTCTCTCTCTCTTTCTATATATATATATATATATATATATATATATATATAATTTAAGGCGGTTACAGGAGGTGTCGGAGAAAATGGATAAGAGAAGGATCAATATACTGGTGTGAAGAAAGTTACGTGAGAGTAGAGCGAAAAGAGAGAAGAACAAGATACAAGGGGTGTCGGGGAAGGATGGGAGTCAAGGAGATAAGAGATGTCAATTAACGTTGCATTTAAACCCTTGAAGATTGTAACTATCAAGGAAGCAAGTATACGTCAGGGAATACTTGAGAAGTGCGAGAAAAGAAGCTGGTAGATTAAAAGTGGCGGCTACACTTGATTGTTTTGAGTGTAAAAAGGTGGGACCGTGTTGTCAGTCTAATAGCTCGAGTTATTTCGTGTAGAAGGGGTACCAGAAGCAAAGCTCGTCGGTGAAGACGCCGTGAAAATATTTGTAGAAGAGACAGAGGGAAACCACATCTCGTTGGTGAGAAAGTGACTGAAGTCGAACTGCCAGGTCGAGATCAATTACATTGCAGATTTTCTCTTGGATTTTATCGAGAACCCAGGGATGAATAGCAGGGGCGCTCGACCAGATATGACAACAGTATTCAATGCACGGAAGGATGGTAGATGTGTATATGTGTAAGATGGATTCAGATGAGAAAATCTTCCTGGCCCGACAGTGACCCGACTTTCCTAGCAGTAGATTTATCTTCTGATTCAATGTAGTCGGTCCATTTAAGGTCGGTTGAGAGAACGAGGCCGAGTAGTTGCAGTGAATTGCTTTCAAAGCGACTAGCGTGATCCATGCTGATAAGTAGTAGAGATTGTTTATGGTGGTTAAAGGATAGCAGCTTCGTTTTAAAAGCATTAAAATTTACGAGCCAAGTCTTACACCAGTCCAACACAGATTAGAGGTTGTTTTCAAGATCAATAACGATGTTTGCTTTGTCAGCATCGGCAGATTTCTTATTGAGGTGGGAGTAAATGGTGGTGCCGTTAGCGTAGATGTTTACTTGAGATCTGATTTCATCAGGAAGATCGTTAGTGAAGATAAAAAACGTATGAACTAAGATATAGCCTTGAGGGACACCCGTGTTCGTATGATAGGATCTGGAAGCATACTTGTCCAATACGACCTTTATTACGCGATTTGATAGAAACGATTGAATTGAAATCAAACAAGCGGTCAATTATACCATAGTATTGTATCGAGGGCAACAGCTCGAGCTTCGCCGTTCTTATTGTATTATTTGGTGATAATCGTGAGCATATCAACGGTAGACTTGGCGAAGCGAAATCCGTGCTGTTTGTCGGAAAATAGGCTGTGAGCAGTGAGACGTTGAACCACTTCAGCATTGATAATAGTCTCGAACTCTTTGCCAACAATCGGTAGGAGGCTGATATGACGATAATGAAAAGAGTCTGAGGATTCTCCAGAGTTCTTAAAAATAGGAACCACAGTGGAGAACTTCCAGCATGCAGGAAAGCAAGAAGCAGAGAGGTAGTTGTTGTAGAGTTTGAAGAGAACAGAAGAGTGCAGGGTCACATTTTTTCAAAGCAATAACTGGGATTCCGTCACCTCTACCCGCTTTGTGGTGGTCAAGCTTTGGAATTATGTTAGAGAACAGCGAGAAGTTTATGTATACGTCACGCAGTTGAGTCTCAGTTCTAGGTGGGAAGTCGGGTGCGGATACTCGAAACGAGTCAAATGTGGAATTGGAGGAGAGTCATCGAGCAAAGCACTCAGCCTTGTTCGCTGTGGTTGTGAGGACCTAAAATTCATTGATTAAAGGAGGGGTGAAGAGTTTACTGTTATTCAACATACTTTTGCACAGCCGAACTTGCGGGCTGATATACGCTGCTTCATTCTATCAGCAAACAGCAGCTTAGCATTATTTAGGATCTTCTTGTCCGTTATTACGAGCAGAGGCAAAAAGGAGCCCATTATAGTCAGACGCGTGGTTCTGATAACGCCGAAAGAAGTGATTCATGTGGGCAATGGCGGCAGAGCAAGCAGAAGAGGATAAGGAGGATGAATGAGGTTAAAGTCGGAACTTCATGGCTGGGATGAAAGCATCGATGTCAGCTTTCACTGAGGAGAAGACCTCAGAGGCGCAGTCTTCAACGGGAGGAGTAAACACTTTTTTCCAAGAGACGTCACACAGAAAATCGCGGAACGACTTTCAGATGAGAGGAAATGGCCTTATCTATTAGAGATATTGTCTAGTTAGGAACAGTCAGGAGAGGAAGGAGAGCAGTAGAAAAAATAGCTGAGTTTAATAGAGTGAGACGGAGATACATGTATGGATGGTCAGGAAATTCAAGAGAAACCACCGTAGCCATAGGGAAATGTTTGCTGGCATAAACTCCCAGACTATGCATGTGAACGCTGGAGTCCTTCCTTTAGAGCGGCCGTTCAAGACGCTACGCAAGAGTTAAGGCTCCTAACTACCAGTAGGAAGCAGCAAACAGAAAACTGTCTCAGTATGAAGAAACGTTGCCACCGTCCACCAACGTCATAGAAAAAATGCGTGAGCACCACTATTGAGGCCTAAGGAGAGGAAAAGATCAGTGAACCCCTTCCTAAACAGGAAACAAGGGATGAGCCTCTACTCCAGTTTAATAAAAAAGGGATGTGTGTGTGTGTGTGTGTGTGTGTGTGTGTGTGTGTGTGTGTGTGTGTGTGTGTGTGTGTGTGTGTAATGACAGGCATGAATTATACAGGTCGACCAAAGGTTGCTTTCTTCCTAATTAAGACTGACATTAATTAAACCAATCCATCAAATATTACCTTTTTCTAATGATGACAGACATTAATTAAACAAATCTATCAAACATTACTTTTTTACTAATGATGACAAGCATAAAAATCCATTAAATGTAGCTTTTTTATAAGGATGACAAATATTAATTAAACAAATTCCTCTTATATTTTTATCTTTTTTATAATGACAGACATTAATTAAACAAATCCATCAAAAGGCATTAAACAAATCTATTAAAAGTTGCTTTTTTTCTAATGACAATAAGAATTAATTAAACAAATCCATAAACACTTAGTTAAATAAAATTTCCCTTTATATCAAACGCAATTAAATTAAATTAAATTAAACTATGGTTGCCGATTTCACGGATGGTAAGACTTTACTATAACTACCATCCCAGTGTGTCGGAGTAACGCGTGTACATCATTTTGAGGGAATTGTAAGAGTCTTATAAACTGTTACTATTGCTTAATAAGCTCGAGTTTCTCGTATTTATTTTTTTGTGCTATAACGATTCTATATGAACCCCCCACCGTTACTTCTCTGTCCCACCACTGACTGGTAAGTATACTGCAAGTTTGGAGGCTGGCCTTTGACATAACATACATTCCAATCGTGCTGAAATGAATTGTGAGTGCTGTACCGCTTCAGTAAATCTCAGTTTTGGAAAACGACGATCAGTGGGGTTACTCTTCTCAAGGTTTGCAACATCACTAATAGTGTTACTATTTATTAGATTCATCACTGCTAATGGTTATCATTTCAATAGTATTAATACTTAGTATGTGCAGGTCGAGCAATGAATATCTATCTAATATGTTTCATTCCTTTTCGAACAAATGCTTTTTAGAAAAGGCATGAAGCCTTATCTTCTCCATTTAGTTTATGAACTTAAACTCTGAATTTAAAAAAAAATGGTAAACCAATCGAACTGTAATGAAGTTCACACTCCACCCACGTCTATTAAACAGGTGTAGAGGTTCATCCCTTGTTCCCTGTTTAGGATGTGGTTTCCGGTTTTCTCTTTTCTAATCTTTTCACTTTCTTTTTTGTTTTTCTTTTTAATTGGAGTAGATAGACTGAACTATCGCCCGGTTCACGCTCCACCCACGTCTATTGAATAGGTGTAGAGGCTCGTCCCTTGTTCCCTGCTTAGGACGTGGTTTCCGGCTTTCTCTTTTCCAATCTATTCACTCTTACGTAGCCCCCTGCACACCAGTGGCCTTACCGCCTTGCTTGGGGTGTTGTGATTAAAAAAAAAAAGTTAGTAAAATAATTTTGTTCTGATCCTACCTAAGGAGTCGTTCAACGAGACTTTGATCTTAGACTAAGAACACAAAACTCTGATCCATAAGTACAGTATCTAAAGTGCAGAAATACTCAATTAGCACAATTCGCAGAGAGCTAGGATGCCTCGGGACCTTTCGTGGAAAAAAGATTCCACACTGCAAAAGTTGGTACGCATACCACGGATGTTAGTGAAGAAAACGTTGAGGGGTTTAGGTGATTTTTGTGTGGCTGGTTTATTATTGCATCTGTAGCCGTGAATATTAATTTTGCTTTTTGGTAAGGAGAGGTCTCGAGTAGTGGTAGCAGACGATCATAAACTGTGACATGTGTAGGAAGGGTACTGGCGAGTGGCGATACTGATGCATGGTGTGGACTCATGGTTGCCCACCGGAGACACTTTCAGGGACACACATCTATCACACAATTGCCGTTCCATGCGTAAATAATCCCGTCACTGATTTTATTATTTATTTTGCTTTACATTTCTCAGTTGAAAATATGTTGTTTGTCGAGCAATAATCACAACTAATTTTTTGTTTCTTATTCTTTTTGTGTATTAACCTAAATATGTTTGTTCTATGTTTATCATTAAGTAGTATTAACAGCATTAAAGTTTAAACTCAGTTGCTTCCCCGTCACTGAAAGCAACTCTAGGTAATATGGTAGAGTAACCTAACACTTTTAGTCTTGGCTAGCAAGTATTCCACATGAATGAACAAACAACCTGAAACTGCGTTGTTTTGTAACTTTCGCATTAAAAGTGACCAATTTCTTAAAACGTGTCATTCTGATTAAAACGAGTTTTAATTGTAATCATCTTTTTGATTAGCAAAAACGTTTTTGTTTTAAATATAGTGTCATAAAAATTATTACGTCAAAACTGCACTTTTCATTTAGAACGTCTTAATATTTCTATCGCTATCATAATTTTAAATTCTCCTCTCAAAATATCTGAATTTTTTTCCTTTTTATTCAAATCTCTATGTATTTATACTAGTTTTTCTTACATTTTTCTTACATTTTTGTAACTTTTTACATTCTACAGCAGGAATCGAAAATTAACGAATACACCTCCAACTATATTTGAACTCCCTATATCCTTCTATGTCTATAACTGACTAATTAAGGCCATATTTTATCAAATAATGTGAAAAACTTACTATAGCTTTTATTACTAGTAGGTACTTAAAAACTATATTGCGTGGAGTGAATGGAATAAAGGAAATGTAGTTACATGCTAAGTGCGCTGTGGTACAATGGATATCAGCTTGGAACGAGAAATCGGAGAGCCGAGTTCGAATTCCAGTTGAATTCGTTGCAGTGCATTCACTTACGCACAAATACCCTTTGGAAAGGTATTAATCCAGCACTTCTACCTCCAGCTATAGGTTAGATAACAAGATAGATTGGGTTCTATAGCCTTGGTTGGTAACAAAAAGTAATGGCAACCTACTGCAGGAAAATCTTCCGCCCAGTTCTGAGATGAGGTAGTATTTACATTGTTGTCCTCATCTTTAGTGTTATAATCACGACGTTTCGGCCGTTGTACCCACCAGCCTTCTTCATGTGCTAGGTATTTCGAACCGAACCCTTTATTTCGATCATTGGGGTAGATTCTTCGCGTCCCATGTAGCACCTGGCATCGTACATGGAACGAGAACATTCTACCCCAGTGATCGAAATAAAAGGTTCGGTTCAATATTCCTAGCACCTAAAGAAGGCTGGAGTGTATAACGGCCGAAACGTCGTAAACGTAGCAATAAACATGAGGATAACAGTCCGAACAATGTAAATAAGGTAAAGTATATTTATTTGTAAGGTTAAATTCTGATTGAAATTGCAACCAAATTAAGCATTTGTCAATCTACATTGAGTATGGTTTTCTAAGTTCTCAAAATATTTGTCTGAAATGAAGTATTAAAATGGGTTTACATCTCCAATTGAAAAATATTTGGATGATTTCATTTTCTCTCTTCATTTAATAAGTAGTGTGTATGTTCTCGGATGTGCGTTGTGGTGCAGTGGATATCGGCTCAGAGTGGGAAATAGGAGAGCTGAGTTCGAATTCCAGTTGAATTCGTTGCATTCACTTCTGCACAAATATCATTGGGAAAGGTATTAATCAGTCGTTTTATTCCCTCCAGCTATGGGTTAAATAGCATTAAATCAAATTGGTTGGCTACCAGTCTACCGCAGAAAGTAATGTCAACCTAGAGCGGGAGAATCTTCTGCCCAGTCAGTCAAGTCTTTTCCAATACATGATCGCCCAAGCGTGTATCCTACATGACTGACTGTGTGTGCTATTTCAGGTGATATAAAAGTTACTGAAAAGTAGACATATTCTTAATTGCCAAATACATCCAGTACATATTGGCCATGTTCGTAATTGATGTTATTAATGGTTGGTTTCTTGTTTTTTATGGATGCGTAATAGTTTAATGGATAGTGAAATTGGAGAGCTGAGAAATAATAAGAAATTGGAGAATTCTAGAATAAGAAATTGGAGAGCTGAGTTCTAATTCCAGTCGAGTGTGTTAAATTTGTAGTGAGTACGAAATAATAACAACTCCCTTTACACACTCCCTTCAAATTCGGGCGAGCTGAGAAAAAAGATGGGAAGAAATTTGTATGGTTGACTTCCGGTTGAAATTGCAGTAAAATTAAACATTTGCCAATTTTTATCAAACGTTGAGTATGATTTTATAAATTGTCAAAACACTTCTCTGCGATGAAATATTAGAATTAGTTCAGTTTGAATAATTGAAAAACATTCGGATGGCTTCAATTTTCCTCGTCATTTCCTTTCCGAATAATGGCAGTCTGAAAAATCGAGGTACATATAATTGAAGTCGTAGTGTAGTAGTTATTAAAGAGGTGGCTCATACTGGCGATTAAGTAATAACAAACTTCCTCGCTTTTCCACAACTCTTCATAGTATTCCAGCTGTTTTCAGTAACAATTTCGTGGGGTTTTGTAGGCTTCCTCGGATTACCAGTTCCCTTAGACAGTTTTTTTTTTGTTTTTTGTTTTGTTTTGTTTTGTTTTTTGTTTTTTTGTTTTTGTTTTTTAGAGTCTTTTTCTAGCTCCCCAATAACAACAGACATTTTTTTATTTATTTTCCACAGCTTCTACACTTGACTCCTTGACAAGGTCGAAATATTTATCTTCGTTTCATTTTCTTTTCCTGTGTACACTGTAGTTACTATCTAGTAAGTGTTCTTTTTGCTTACGATTACCCGATCTGGTTTCCTGGATTGGATTAGGTGATCATGGGTTTTATGTTTCTTCAGAACAGATTATGGTCTGTACATGTCACTGGTTTATGTGGTCAAAATATAGCCAGTGGATCACCCTTTCCACCTAATCAAGCCTATTCTTGTATTCTTTCTCGGCCAATTTGCTATATTCACTAATTGTGGTTCACCGTCTTATTATTTCCCCACATTCTACGCATTCTTTTCTTTTGAGTTTTATCCATCGTTGATTTGCTTTTTAATCATTTATTGCTTCTATCTCGATCACTTAGGACTCCGCTTAAAGAGATGGAACAATAACCAGAGCTACAAAAATTCTAGAAATGACAGTCACTCCTATATTTATATTTTCTTAATTCGAGCGACACGTCTTGTCACATTTTTGTTCACTCTATAGCTTACTGATATAGCTGTATATCTGTTTAGTCCTTTGTTCATTGCGGACAATAATGAGATTATTTTTCGCACTACTTGCAATTGACTTGCGTGTCTTATCATAACACCTTCTGATTTGTACTAACAGCAATTTTCTTTACAAAATAATTCTCGTTTATAGTGTCGTAGATTATATGATATCGACAATTTGTTTCGTCGACCCTAAAGTAGCAATGCTTTTAACTATAGAAGAATAGACAAACAAAAACGTGTATTTATAAAATGCTAAATAATAATTATTATTTATTAAGCGGAATACTGGTGCAGTGGAAAAGAAAAAAGGACGAGTCTGTCAGAGGAAGCACCGATTATAAATCACACGTGTAAACTTTTCAGGGGCATATTTGATTTTATCCACGTGAATCTCATACTTACAAAGAAACCCAATTATCCATCGGCAAGGTGTTAATTCTGGAGTCAAATTCCTCGTCTGGAAGTAGTGAGTGAAACTGATTGCGCCAGTGCGTCGTACAAATATTGTTGTTCCTGGTTCGTCGATGTGGTTGCTTCTCTGTCTCTATACCAGTGACTGCTTAAATGTTGATTCTCCTCTGCTTATATCTGAAGAGATAGGCTCAACTTTAACACAATTTTAGATTTTCGATCTTCCGTTTCATTGGCTAAAGTTGAATCATTAATTCTGATTTGCCGGTTGTGTCATTTTACTGAAACTAAGCGCGCGCGATGCTTACGTTACTGCGTCTAAATGAACTAATGCATTAATTCTGGTTGCATCCGTTCGTGCGCAGGAAAATATCTTTTAGCTTTTTGGAGGTGCGACATTGTCGTAACCGTTTTACGTTTTGGAAATTCCTACTTTGCTCTGTCTCCATCTCTCACACCGTGGTCGAAAGTTTGGAGGTTTGGGAGATGTTGAACTGGACTGGGACAATCGATTTCTTGAAATATAGCTAGGTGCTAAAAGAACTGCAACAGAAACGAGAACATCTAGCAAAGGACCACCGACTATTGACAGCCCTTATGCGTGACAGCTACGAGGCTTAGGAAGAACTTGTGTCCGGATTCACTCTCTACTAACCAAAACAAAACAAAAACAGGAGGAAACACCCAAGAATTATCTACATAAAAGACGTAGAAGTCATCATATGGAAAATAACTGCAAGACTGTGGATATTTGCCTTGGACAAAAAGGAATGGAGACGAAACGGGAGTGATCTGTTCAACCCACAGACACGCGAAGAAAGAAAGAATAGCGACAATCATCGCATTGGATTT
Source organism: Ascarosepion bandense (assembly GCA_037127315.1). Taxonomy (NCBI): domain Eukaryota; kingdom Metazoa; phylum Mollusca; class Cephalopoda; order Sepiida; family Sepiidae; genus Ascarosepion; species Ascarosepion bandense. Next base: position 48,127 of record JBBBDQ010001272.1, on the reverse strand, counting down.
ACTTTTGGTTATTCATTCAGTCCGTCTGTTATTGCTCTATAGATTTCTGACATTTTAATAAAAGATCTTAAGAAGTACAAATAATAGCAAAAAAAGAAATAAACTGAATAAACTGGCATATTCCGCGTCCCAATATATTTATGCTACACTAATTTACTTAAAACCATAAGTTGTAACGTTATTGTCACAATGACTATTATGAACATAAAATTAAATAAGTAAAATTATTGTTTTTATTAAGTTAAAAATTTAGAGAAACTCATTGATGATCTTTGAAAAGAAAGCAGTTTCCACAAACATTATGTCAGTAGAAAATGGAATAATCAACAAAAAAGAAAATTCCAAACAGTCGATTTGCTTCACACATCACATATAATCCTTTCTACTATAATAAAGACAGATATATATATATATATATATATATATATATATATATATATATAGTTCCTTCTTGTGTCACACGCTCATGGAGAGAGAGACAATAGTAAGCCAACGTCAGCTCAGTTCATTCTCATTACTACCGGTTTTAAACTTTACTACCAGTTATGAAAGCTCTTTAACAGTGCCTTGTCCTTTTTTCAATAATTATGTCATCGATTAGTGAAGAATATATATATATATATATATATTGCAGAAAATATTCTCTCGCAAATTGCTCGAATTTCGGGCCCAAAAAAGAAAAATGCTGACAATTCAACTCGCCGGTCCAATCTAGCCAACTGCTATCCACCTAACCAGTTAAACCTTCATCTTCGCTTCGAGAACAACTGCTTTTATCGGCCGATCAATTTTTTCCATTGGCCGACAACACAGAGAGGACGCCAAAGATTTGCATACACTCCCACAGCGACTCCTGCGGCGGACTTGTTTTGGGTATGTCATTTTCTTTTTCGCCGCATTTTATGTCGTAGTATTAACGCGACGCGCTGTCGCTTGGTTTGACGAGGTAAGTCGCCGTTTTCTTTGCTATATATATATATATATATATATATATATATATATATATATATATATCCTCTCTTTCTATATGCATATCCTCTCTGTTAGAATAAAGACTGTTGTGTATTTATTTGCATATATACAGTGGCGATTCTGGAACTCTGAATGTGGTGGCAGCAGTTAGGGGCCGATTTTTTTCTGAGGAAGAGATGGGTAAACCCAAGCTGCAAGCAGCGTCTTCATTTTCATACTACACCACTATCGTATATACAACGTAGGAATGAGTTTGGGTATAAGTATCATACTTCACTGTCATTAAACGGAGTAACTTTTCATTCATATTAGTGGAGTTCTAACCTTTTCTTGCTCTCTTTTCCACTCTCAAGCTGTTGGAACACAAAAAAGGTTAATTTCGAAACAAAGCCAAAGGGTTAGTATTAACATCAATGCCAGAAGAACAGTGTGATTTGTCTGCTCTGAATTTTTTTCCTCTGCAAAACTTTTTGAAGCACAAAAAATAAATGCAGGAAAAAAAAAATAAATGCGAAAATAAAATAATGCGACGAAATCAATCAAAATGCTGTGGGCACTACAGCCGTGCAAAAATCAGCTAAAAAATTAATTTATGTTTTCGGCAAAGTCCGACCATACGATCAAGATACTACTTTGAAACGAGGAAATAATTTAAATATCATTTCTCCATGGCCCTGAAACAAAATAAATATGGTAAGTTAACATACACGCTATATTGCTTAAATTTTACTTTCGATTTTGATTTCAGAGACTGATCGGTTTCATAAATCTTTGAATCTTCCTCATGTTAAGTAAAATAGGCGGTAAGAAAAAATGAAGAAGGGAGTTTTCTCTCCAGTTCCAACGCCGGGTCATAATCAATAATATTGCGGATTTAATTTTATCAAGAATCTTTAAACATCCCGCAGTAGTACCAGACCAAATAAGACAGCAGTTTTCAAAGCATGGACGAATGGTTGACTTTTAAATATACAAGATAGATTCTAGAGAGAAAAATTGTCTAGCACGATACAATGACCAGACTTTTTTTAGCAGGTGATCTAGCAAATGGATTCATTATAGTTTTTCCACTTCATATCAGCTGAGAATGTTTGACAGAGAAGACGCAACGAATCACTCTCATAGAGATTAGCATCAGCCATGCTGATATATGGCAGGAAGGGTTTTTCAGGTTATTAATAGGGAGAAGATTCGTTTTGGAGGCATTAAAACTAAGAAGTCACTTCTTGCTCCAATTAACAACGAACTCGTTCAATTTTAGTTCATCTACCAACCAGGAAATTTTCGAATCGGCTTCACATGCCCAACGAAGTTATCTTTGTTTTAATTAGAGAAAAATATGCAGTGTTTTCTTTTCTTTGTTTTGGGGATATTGTCGCAATTCTGTTATTATTTTAACGTGGGCCAGTAGATCGATTCATACTTTTTCGTTAGGTAATTGTGTGAATGTAAATTCAACAGATGAGGCGATAATTTTAACCTGGCTCGTTGATGTCACCTTCGGCGCCGGTAACCGAAACGCTACATAGATTATCTGGATTTCATCTTCCTTTAATTATTCTCTCGTGGACTATACAGGTAACGCCTAGAAATAAAAAGAAGGTATTCTTCCATTGTCTAAGTTAACAGCAAATTGTAAATCTATTTTAGATCACCTGCCAATTTTACCTTATCGAATTATCAGGCTTATTATCGGGTCAGGAGTAAACAGTTATGACTTCAACATTGATAACAAGTTGAGAACTGATGTTACCAGGAAGGTTGTTGATGCTAATTAAGAACAAACTATTTCTAAAGATATACCCCCCTGAGGGACACCTTTATTATTTCATTTAATCACGTACAGTGAGAATCGTGGAAATTCCACGGATTTTGTTAATTTTATATCAAAAACTAATCATTTCGGGATAGTATGGTTCATATTGCTATACCATTTCAATGAAGCAGACGTTAAATGCGCGGAAGTGTTATCAATTCCTCAATCTACACTTTCTTGAAACACGTATATACAGCTTCAACTCACTCCAGAATGAGGCTTGCCGGAAGTTTAATATTGATAGAATGATTTAAATTTTACGACTTATCAACTTTTTGCAGGTTATTTAAAGCCAGAAAATATTTTTAGATTGTCAGAATTTTGAGGGAATAATAATGATTTTTACTGATACAAATTCTACTAAATAATTAATAACTTGTAGGGTTAAGTGGAGTCATAGATTTCCAACGTATATTTGGGAGTAAGTGAATATAACAAACCCAACTGGAATTGGATCCCAGCTCTCCGATTTTACACCAGTCGCACATCAAAGCTTACAGCTTCTGATATTCCCTAGTAGTCATTCATCTTGGTATTGACCAGGCTTGACGTTTCTTAATTTCAGTGATCGACGAAAATTGATGTTCCAATATAATATGGCCGTAAGCTTACCGGAAGTTAAAAAAAAAAGGGTGATATACTTACTAAGAATTTGTGAGCATGCGATAGGCAGGCCAGTACAGAGAAAGGAACAAAAGCACAAGCAATATGATAATATGATAAAATGCTTTATTCGAACAGTAGTCATGATCTTTTGTTTGTAGAGCCATAACATTCTAGTCGTTGACATACTTGTCATTTTTGGTAACATTCCTGAAATTTCGAACCCAACCCTTTTTAAAATCAAAGCTGGAAAACTATTCTCACTCTGGTGTACATACTAATCAATTGAGTTCTCTCCCTTAACGTTTTCGTGACCAGAAATGACTGCAGGTGTTAATTTTCAACTGAATTTCAGTATAAATTAATAAGATTTATAAGTTATACTTACCTGCCTTTTTGGTGATTGGGATCATCATTACCCAGTTGCGTCTCTGTCTCCGAGCAGAGTGTGGCTCAGTTGTATCTCTGTCCGAGGTCAGATGGGCAACTGCAAAAAATAAATACTGCGAGAACAGATGTCTGAGGCTGAATCACTAGAGGGGTGGATCGGTGGTCGCCACCGAGGCCAGCGCAACCGATTGTTGCGAGAGCTTGGTAATTTTTGGCCCTGGCTTCAGCAAATACATTCGGGCTCCCCACAATAAACTTAACCTTGTGTCACATCATATCTTAGTGGGGAAACAAAATAAAATCATAAATTAATAAAATATAAATTGTATTTTAACACGATGTTTAAGCATATATTTAATTTTAGTTTTTCCTTGTTTATTTTTTAATGTTTTTTTTTAATCATATCACCCCGAGCAAAGCGGTAACGCCACTGATGTGCAGGGGACTACGTAAGAGTGAAAAGATTGGAAAGGAGAAGACCGGAAACTACATCCTAAACAGGGAACAAGGGATGAGCCTGTTCACCTGTTCAATAGACGTGGGTGGAGTGTGAACCGGGCGGTAGTTTAGTCTATCTACTCCAAATGAAAAAAGAAAGAAAAAGTAGTGAAAAGATTGGAAAAGAGAAAACCGGAAACCACATCCTAAACAGGGAACAAGGGATGAGCCTCTTCACCTGTTAAATAGACGTGGGTGGATCGATTAAATAAAATGAATGCTCATCTGATATCAAAGAATATCCTACTAATGTAATAATGGACTCTATGTTGTAAATACAATTTTGTATCACTGAACTAGTCTAAATTGATGTCACTGCTTGTCCCATTGACTTATCGTACAAACACCAGGTAAATTACATACGCATAACCAATGTTTATACCGACTAAAACCTCGCAACGAACGAGTGGAAAGCCTTAATACATCACAAATACTTACATTTGGACATAATTTCCTTCGTTATCAATGCACTTAATTCAATGTCGAATATTAATAACATTAATTTCTGACATTACAGAGTGAAAATTTCATATCAAAATTCAACTAATAACTAAGTATCAGCTTGCGGACATATAGGTCCACCCGGTACATCTTCATGGTGCCAATATCACGACTGCTAAGCGCGAGTAGGTTATAAAAATTATGTTTCACAGCATTGTTGCTCGGAAGCGAGTTAGCAAAATAAAATTTTAATATTTCATGTCTTTTCAATCTACGGTCATTCTAAATCTACAATTTCAGTTGCCAATATGCTTCCTGGAAACGGGTGTAAATTTTGTTTTATTATCTTGTGCAGGTGTGCAAGATAACAAAACATTTAGGTGTGGTGGGTAGTTCTTGTGAACGAGAAATCGGAGAGTCGAGTCTGAATTACGTTACATTAACTTTTTCTCAAGAATCTCTAAATATACAGCAGATGTGCCGTACCGTATATATCAGCAATAATCAAAGCATAAAGAAATGTTCGATTTATAAATATTTAAGATAGATTCAGAACAGAAAAATTGTCTATCATGTCACAGAGAACCAACATTATTAGCAGCAGACCCAACAATTGATTCAATATAATCTTTCTACTTTATGCCAGCCGAGAATATAAACCTGAGAAGAAGTTACAACGAGCCCATCTCATGGTGGTTAATACCGGTCATGCTGAGTGAGGATAGGTAGGAAAGGGTCTTTCAGGTTATTAATAGAAAGAAGATTCGTTTTTGAGCCAATAACATTAAAAAGCCATTCCTTGCCTCCATTTAACAACAGACTGCATGTTTTATTTTAAGATCAGCTGCCTACCTGACCTAATCGAACTGAGAAATCAATGGTTGTGTCATCAGCTTAGATATCAAGCTGAGAACTAATGTCACTGATGAAAATTAAGAACAAAGTAAGTCCAAGAATGGAAGATACCTGTAGTACAAAATGATCTACATCTTTTCCCTGTCAAATTAATCTTTCGCTCACTCAAATTATTAGTTTGCCTATTCAAATTAATTTTCCGGCCTTTCAAATTAATCCTCTGACAACTTAAATTAATCTTCTACCCAGTCAAATTAATCTACCAGCCAGTCGCATGATTAAATTAACTTTATTTATAACATTGTTGATTTTGAATTTTGAATTTATATTATATACTATTAACAAAGTATTATATTATTGTGATTATAATTAATTGCTGATCTTGAAGGGGTCGTTATACTACGCTGGCCTCCTTATAGTTGCATGCTCAATCTTATTGAGCTATTGTGGTCATCCGTGAAGGGGCATATAAAAAAGCACTATGCGTCAACATTTGAACAGATGGTACAGCAACCACCTGAGGGAGTGTCGAAAGTTCAATTGATGATGCGATTCCGATAGCTACCATGCCCAAGTGCCTGACATGGTACAACCATGTGGTGCGTTACTACCATGGGTGCCTCGCAGGTGAAGATTTCCGAGTTAGTGTGTAACTATCACATGATTTATAAATTTCTTATTGTCTTCATAATAAATTTAGAATGATCGTATTTTTTATTAATTTGGGTGGTCGAAAGGTTAATTTGACTGGGTGAAAGATTAATTTGAGAGGGAAAAGATTTAGAGGAGTGGCCGTTCCTGATAAATTTCATTTAGAGATTTGAAAAAAAAAACTGAATCTGTTTCAAAAATTCGTTCGAAAATACCTTTCAACTTATGAAAAAAAAGCGGTATTCGAAACGCTTTGTCGAACGCTTTCAAGATGTCCATAGTAACAGCCTGGATGGATTCATAGCTTCCCCAAGGACATTTGTGCGAAAGAATTTCGCTTTCACATAGGTTCGAAAACTCGAAATACGTGTAAGGGCAGAAATCCAAGGCCTTGTTTCATCCTGAGTCAGTTTATAAAGGAAACAATGCATTTGCCTACACTATCCATATATCCATCCTCTAGCAAATAATACAGCAGGATCCGTTCTCTAGCCTTGGCTGGTTACCAGCCTATGAGAAGAACGATTCTGAATATTATTATTAGGTTCAGTCATAAGTAATTTCTGTTTTTAGGAACCAATTGTAATGACATCCTAAGTATTATTAAGTATTTATTATTAAGTATTTATTATTAAGTATTTATTACGTAGTAGTTAAGAATAAATCTGGAGTCCACTGACATAATTTAGTTGCTACACAGCAATGGCATCGAACTCAGTGGAGTAAAGGGAAAATGCTGTTCTCACTCATATTCAATGGCATCGAACTCAGTGGAGTAAAGGGAAAATGCTGTTCTCAATCATATTCAATGGCATCGAACTCAGTGGAGTAAAGGGAAAATGCTGTTCTCACTCATATTCAATGGCATCGAACTCAGTGGAGTAAAGGGAAAATGCTGTTCTCAATCATATTCAATGGCATCGAACTCAGTGGAGTAAAGGGAAAATGCTGTTCTCACTCATATTCAATGGCATCGAACTCAGTGGAGTAAAGGGAAAATGCTGTTCTCACTCATATTCAATGGCATCGAACTCAGTGGAGTAAAGGGAAAATGCTGTTCTCACTCATATTCAATGGCATCGAACTCAGTGGAGTAAAGGGAAAATGCTGTTCTCACTCATATTCAATGGCATCGAACTCAGTGGAGTAAAGGGAAAATGCTGTTCTCACTCATATTCAATGGCATCGAACTCAGGTGGAGTAAAGGAAAATGCTGTTCTCACTCATATTCAATGGCATCGAACTCAGTGGAGTAAAGGGAAAATGCTGTTCTCACTCATATTCAATGGCATCGAACTCAGTGGAGTAAAGGGAAAATGCTGTTCTCACTCATATTCAATGGCATCGAACTCAGTGGAGTAAAGGGAAAATGCTGTTCTCACTCATAACTCAAAACCGCATAAAATGATAAATCAGAAAATAATTTTGGAACCCGTTTAGCATATTCTACCCAATCAACCATATTCACATGACCTTGTACCAACCAATTATTATCTTTCCCGTTTGCTGGAAAAGGCTTTGACGGGGAAAACTTGCTTTAATGAAAACCAGATTCAAGAGTTGGCTGAAAAACTTTGAACATCAAAACCTACGCAATTTAACTAAAATGTATCGAAGGTGAATGGCAACAAGTCATTGCAAATGACGGTGAAGATATAATTGAATAAAAGCAGTTGCAATTTATATTTTGAAAAGTAAATTTGATAAAAAAAAAACGGAAATTATCAAATGACTCACGTGTGTTCGATGAAAGATTTGAATTGTAAATGACGAAACTAAGCGTACTCGGAAGAATAAATGTCTATTCTCAGCCTCTGGGGAAAATTTAATACTCACAGGGCATATTGGGGACAAAAGAGACAGGCAAACAGCACCTAATGTACCTAATTCAGTCAGTCAGTTAAGTGCCATACGTGATACACGCTTGGGCGATCATGTCTCGAAAGTGACATGACTGACCGGGCAGAAGGTTGCCATTACTTTCTGCTGTAGACTAGCTGCCAGGCAAGGCTATAAAACCCAGTCTGTCCTGTTATTTAACCCATAACTCGGAGGAAGGGATGGATTAATACCTTTCCCAAGGGTATTTGCGCGTAAGTGAATGCAGGACATTCAACTGGAATTCGAACTCGGCTCTCCGATTTCTCGTTCCGAGCCGATATCCACTGCACCACAACGCACATAAGTAGCTAGTATAAATGAATGGCAGAACAGGGTTTAGGTGTTAGTCAGTTAAGGGTCATACATGATACCCGCTTAAGAGATCATGTCTCGAAAGAGACACGACTGGGCAGAATATTTTCCAGCAGTAGGTTGGCATTACTTTCTGCGGTAGACTGGTTGCCAACCAAGGCAATATGATGCAATATGATGCAATCTGTTTCGCTATTCATCCCATAGCTGGAAGAAGATGAGATGGATCAGTACCTTTTCCAAGGTATTTGCGCGTAAGTGAATGCAACGAATTCCACTTGAATTCGAACTCGGCTCTCCGATTTCTCGTTCCGATATCCACTACTACACATCGCTTTTAGGAGAGATAGAAAAAATATAAAATTTATTAAGAGCGTCAAAGAACAGGGAGTTGTGGAGAGCCATGATCCCCAACGTTCTGAAGTTACACGGCACATAGAAAAAAATAAGTGAGCGAAAAGCATAAAATTTTCTTTTTCCTTCAAAGCTTCCGTGTCGTGGTTATAAGAGAGGGATGGGCAACCTTTTTCAAAAAATGGGCCACATGAAACATGACTCGCAATAAGGCGAGCCACACTACTAAAAAAATCAAAGTAACTTTTTATTAAAAATGCCCCGCCATTTTAAACTACAGAAGATCAATTGCGTAAGAATCTGCCTTAGAAATGACGAAAAGTAGTTTCCTTTTGCCATTGAAATGTTTTCAAAAATTAAAAAATTGTCATGGTATATTATCACTGATAATGATGTAATTGACGCACGCTACTGCATGTAAGCATGTAATCTCTTTTTAATTTATTCATTTGAGTATACAAAAAGATAGGAAATAAAAATGTACTACTTCTTCACACACACACACATATATATATATATATATATATATATATATATATATATATATTATAAGGAAGTGAAATAACAGATAGATTAAAACCCACTGGTCATGCATTTACTTTTATAAAGAGTGTTCAATACAAACTAGAGCTTAATATTGTAATTTTGTTATTACAATGGCTTATAAAAACATTGTCACTACACAAAAATTTTCATCTTTCAGAACAATATTGTTCTTCTTCAGGTGATATTTTAAAATAAATGGTGAAAATGATTTATTTAGAAAATACTAATTCATGGTTATTTAGAAAATTAAGGAGTGATAGTTGGAGGATGTTAAACTTGTAGATGTGTCAATGTTACTCAATTAAATGTGAGAATTTGGTTGAATTATGGAATTGAAAATTTTGATTGAACAATATTGATACACCTACAAGCATATTGTTTAACTTCCTCCAACTACCACTCCTCAGTTTTCTAAATAGCCATGAATTCATTTTATATTTTCTAAATTAACACTATTTTTGGTACCGAAAAAAATGGAGGAGAAAAAGAAAAGGAGACAGAAGAAAGATAATAATTTCATTTTTTTCTTTCTTTCTTTCTTTCCTTCTTTTTTCTTCGATTACTGGAGTTAGGCGAAAGATATGTTTAGACCACCCAAGAAAGATAGATAACTTTTTATGACTCAAAGATTCTTATCGCAAAAAAATCGGAAGAGCCATTTTCGCGAAAAATGAGTTTCCCTTTTATTGAACAATTTAACGACCATTGATAAAGACGGCAGACGCGTACGGAACAAACTTGCCTAAGGGCATGGTGGATTTTATAACCCTAGTAACAGTTGTCCCCCCTCCCTCGCTAAGAAAGCGAAACAAAATTCCCGGAAACAATCTTCTGGTTACTTGTGGAATTAAAGGAGAAACATATGATTTTCCTTTCGACCGAAGCTAGATAATTTCTTATTGCGATTGAGGTCATAACAACACAGATGCGAAACGACTACACACCGAAAAAGAAAAAGCAAAAACAACGATAATTGAAATTTGACCGTTTAGCTGAAACACGCTACTCGGGTTGTGGTGGGAGGCACTTACAGTGGAGAGAAAGAGACGTGGTTCATCAGATGACCAATGAAAAAGCGCCCCGCTGGATTTCAGGAAAAGTCGTTGTAACGTTTCACGCCACTCGAGCAATAGTGGGAGGCACTCCCACAGATAAGGGAAAGAATAGGTTGAGCAGATGACCGAAAGAAGGATCCTTTATTGGTCATTTGAAAATGTGTACCCATTTGAAAAAGTGTACCCAAAGTGCCTCACAACCTCCCTCAATATAAGCAGATGAGTCAAGTAAGAGAAGACAAATGAGAGAGTACATTTGGAGCAATTTAACACAAAAGACGTGTTGTCACGTGACTACCTGCCTTAGAAGAAACTCTGATTTTAGCCTGGTGCCTGATCAGATAGTGTTACATTCTGTAGAAGACGTGGATTGGAATTATAGTTGTCTGTATGCATGAGTGATAAAATCTAACCAAATAATGTACTGAACAGAACGTATGTATATAAACTATTTTTTAATTTTACAAAGATATACTTTTTTATTGTGGCTCCCAGCTCTGTTTGGATCATCGATGTAGCAGATTTTCAGTGACTTTCAACCCAGACCGGCTTTGTGATCAATCAAGCATAATGTGGGCAGAGCCCAGTTTGAAACGAAATGATCGACTATTGATCGGTGGCGAGACTTTGGGCGTTGACACAAAAGACCGGTGACGGTGGGGATTCACACACACACACACACACACACACACACACACACACACAAACATATATATATGAATGACTTTTTTCATTGCCGATAGTGACAGTCGGCAGCGGAAAATAAGTTATCTTAAAACACGGCGCTGCTCATGGCTAAAACAACCAATGCTTGATCGGCACGGTTTTTAACAACGACTATAGTCGTAGAATAGCGTGGAGTCATCCACCGTGAGGCCTTTGAATCTTTGTCTAGCCTCTACGGCAAGCTGGACACTATTCTCTTCATAGCTCTTTATTCCCGCAAAAACAGCAACTTTCCACCCAACTCGAACCCTGACAACCGCATCCCAGGTCGCGACATTGACAGAAAATTCCATTGTGGACATTTTACACTAGTCCTTGAAGCGAAGTTTGGGTCGTTTAATGTTACGTGTCCCTTCAGACAGTTCCTCACACAGTATCTGTTTGGGAATTCTGGAGTTATCCATACGAGCAACGTGCCCAAGCTACCTGACACGCCGTGACCAGAGAATGGGATATAGTGAATGAATGCCAGATCTTTTGAGCACTCCTGTATCCGGGACCGGATCTTGCCATTTAATTTTAAAATTAAATCTTAAACACCCGATGTGAACTTATTTAACCTCTCTTAATCAGTATAAAATGTCCACGTCTCACTCTTGTAAAAAAGTGTTGAGAGGACGCAAGTTTGGTAAATTACAGTCTTGGTGTTTAGCCTAAGTTAATAATTTTAATATATGTGATACTGGAATGCGTCTTTTGCTTTATCACCTATGCCTTGGGGATACAACTTCAGCGTGCGCTTATGAGCAGACTTTGACTGTATCGGCAATACGATCAACCAGTTGTAAATCATCAGATAAGAAAAAATTATAATGATAACGATGTTATCTTTTGCAGGTAGCATAGTGATCAGCACACGAGTCTCATGGTTCATTCGCAGGTGTTTCTTAATTTTAGTCCTCAACAGACTCCCAACATTCACTCTTATTGCCTGTGGCCGAATCCAACTTACATTTTAACAAAACTCCTCGTTTCATTTCTCAACTGGGGGCGATACTTTTTGAACGAGGTCTGTTAGAAGAGATTATCACAGACAGTGATACCCCTTGATTCTGTAGGCAAGTTAAACAGCTTTTAGAAGAGTAGTGTGTTCGCCTTCAGCTGAAATGAACATGCATGCCATTAGGGAATGATATAGCAGAAATATGTTACCAAAGTTTGAAAAAGAGTCGCGGCCAGAAAAAATGTACTGTAATGGAAGCAGTATACTGGTACAATGTGATACCAAAGGATCATATTTCAAGCATAACTGCACGAGCCAACGCTATCTACACATACCATGTCCAAATAATGTGAGTTAAGTGGGTATATGGACCATACAACACTGGAGGGACCCCGTCTCAGTGAAGCTTCTCAAAAGATTATACCAGTGCAAGTCATGCTTACTCAATAGTCTCTGATGACTTAATCATTCACCCCAGATGACACATCACCTCAGATTTGTACCATCTCTCCACAGAGAAGCATACACCAAGTGAGGCCAGAAGAGACTTCTATAGAAGAGAAGACTGCCCCCCCCCCACTATGATGAAAAAAATCCCACCCCAAAATCCCATTTTTGGAATTAACAGGTCATACCCCCAATATGACAATGAATGCTGAACAGTGTCCTCACAGATGAAGAAGAAATTTGAACCAATAGAGATGTGTTTACAGAAAGATGCTGAAGACGTAATGGGTGGAACATATGAGCAGCAAGAAGGTTTTAAGGAAAATGGAAGCATGAAGGACGCCTATGCCAATTAGGAAGAGATTACTGAAATTTCTAGAACACATTATGCGTAAAGAGGGCTTAAATGTTTACAGGACATTTTAAAGGCAAAACTGACAGAGGGAAATAGCAAGTAATCTACCTAAACAGTGTAAAGAAATGGCAGAACGGATAGAAAAGATATGATAGGGAGGATATAAAGGGGACCTGCATTAAAAGGATAGTAATTTGTGGAGAGTAATGATAAACCTACCTAAACAGTGTAAATGGATGTCAGAACAAGGAGAAGAAGTGATAGTAAAGGGACAGACTTTGCTCAGAGCAGTGGTTTTCAACCGGGGGCGAATCATCCCCTTGGGGAGGAAAATCAAATTTTGTGGGTGAAAATGCAGCATTTGATCAGCCACTGTGCTCACTAGTGAGGCCAACCTTTTTTCTCAATTCAGACACTATAACTACGCTCCTTCTGTGATGTAATTGGTGCGAATTACATGTGTGGGAGATAGACGCTTGAAATGACAGCTACACGTGCATGCTTATTTGGTACACACGTGCATGCACTTGTCTTGTACAAGTGGCTGCCGCGTTATCAGTTGCTGCCTAGTTGCATTAATACATTCGATCAAGTCATTTATAACCACTCATTTATTACACATTTGTTTTTACTTTTCATACTAAACCACTAGTTGCTGGGCTTCGTGATTCATTAAATATACGGCACTTGTTTGAGTTTGACATTCTTTTTCTTAACCATCGGACACAGATAGTCAGTTTAGTGTTTATTAATTTGCATTCGCCCGCACCGACTTTTTATGGCAAGTTCAACGTAAAAAGTAGTGTCGACAGTATATTGATGAGTACTTACAATATGGTTTTAACAAGAACCCTACAGACTGATAGACTTAAAACAAAGACATTTTCAGAATATGCTAGAATTAGCGGAAATTGATTTATGTGAAAATGATATTGGTATTTATTGCGACCATCTGTCTGCCTTGAAAAATCAGATTTGCCGATTTAGCTTCACTATTCAGCTATGGATGACTGACTCGTTTGATTGTGATCCTCATAGTGCACATGAAAATATCGAAGAGGAAGCCATCGAGGTGAAATGTAATGATGAATTTCAAATTAAATTAAAAAAACACTGTCTGAATTTTACTAGTCAAACAATGCAAAATCGCTATATTGTAATTTGTGAACGCAAATATCGAAAATCTTTTTCGTTTTTCCCAATATCATATCTTGTCGAAACTGAATTTAGTACTGTTAATCACATTTTGCGGAAGAAACAGATTAGGCATTATTTTATGTGGAGACATTCGTATCTGTTTGAGTAACATTAAGCAAGGTACCTCCACTAAATCGCTGTAAAAACAGCAAAGTATGAAGAAATAAAGCCCCAAACTTAATAAAAAGAAACATTTTCCATCAAAATATTTGATATTACTAAGAGGAAAAAAAATCAAAATATTTTTAATTGTTTTTTAAAATTTTTCAATGTTTTCTAACATGTTCGAAATTTTGGTACAAATTTTGTTTTGATTTTCGTTAGCGGGTAACCAAATCGTTACGAGAGTTTACAATGAAAAATGTAATGTTATGTAACTCAATTTTTTCCGGAGAAAAATACATTAATTTGGAAATTCTTGCAAAAATCAAATAATTGTAGGATTTTAATGAAACTTTTAGATCTTATGCACAAATGAATAAAATTACTTTTTAAATTATTTTTTTAAAAATCTTGGTGAAAATATTTTTTACATATCTTATACTCCTCCGCGTAAATTCATGAAAATTCAAGAAATTAAATTCTGTAAGCAAAACTGGTTTTATTAGTTAAACGTAGGCGTCATTGGGAAACGTAAATCATCTTTTTTTTTTTTTTCAACCAATTAGCCCTTTTTCTGAAAATCTTCTCACAAATAAAAAAAAATGCAATAAAACTATGTCATTATTTAATTAGATAAGCTTTTAATTGCTTTAATAAATAATATAAATTAAGGACACTAGAGTTTGAATAAAAATCCATTTTAAAAGAATTCTTTTCACTTTTTTAATTATAACAATTTATAAAGCTTCAAAAATATTTTTAAAATATTTCAAAAACTTGTAGGCGTTAGGTTATTAAGTGAAGACTATATTTACTAATCGAAAATTGAAAAGTTTAATATATCGAGCCATCGTATTTTTTAAATAATTTTTTACTTTTTGTGTGTGTGATTGAAGTTTTTTTTTTTTTATGGTGATTTCTGTGTGTAGATTAAATGGTCATGTGTTTCACGGTTTCTTCCTCTTACAGGAAAAAATTTGGACAATCATGTCAATTGTGATCACCATAGATACTCTGCTTATCTCGTGTCTGGCTGTCGTCACATGTCAAATCATACCGAAAAAAGTAAAAAAGATCCAAACTCCGTGATTAAAAAATAGATTTAGTCTAAATTTCTTGCTATACATAAGTAATACTTGTGTAAACCAGATTAATTTAACTTTAAATTTGCTAATTTTTGAAAAACAACTTGTATATTTGTATATATGTATATTTTATTTTTGTAAGATTTTTAAGACCGGGAATTAACTTTTGTTTACAAATGTGTCGATCGCTCAAAAAATGGCCAAAATAATTTTAAAATTTGTATTTATTTCTGAGATGAGTAATTTTCAATAATCTTGGAATTATTTCGAATTTTTGTTCTCATCTTGGTTGATATAGGTGTTATAATAGACACAATGTTTCGACCAAGTACCCTCTGGTCATTATCAGGTGTCCACAGATTGGCTGGGGTGGATTATACCGTTGATTATTGCAAAGT